>OX243902.1:5647500-6247500 GCA_945859665.1 Anorthoa munda | reverse complement strand
GTAATATATGTTTACCGTAGTTCGGGCTTTTAATATAAGGTCAAAAAACAAATACACTACACTGAAATCAAAAAATACATACGTTTATGGAGAGGGCTGGCAGCATTGCCACGTTGGATAGCAATGCTGATTCTCTGACCAAATAAATGCTCAGCCCTCTGGTCACGTAAAGAGCCGACTAACCGTTTCTTTATAGTATTATCTCCAAACACTCGATGAGCACACGGACCCCAAGGACCTAATGTTTCAACCCCAAACGGCTAAAATATATAATTTTCAATAAAGTTGTTGTATTTGCGCTCTTTGAAGTTTTTTGCACCAGCAGCATCCGCCCCAGCACAGCCCAACATGCCAAGAAGATAGGATGGGGCAAGGGTTTCGACACAATTGTTGCATCCCACACCAAAGGCCTACCCAACTGCCAAGGCATTACGGTTATCACGTCTGGCCTCTTCCCGTCGGCGCGTGCCAAACCTTTCGGTTCTAAAACAGCTAGCACCCGACGGTGACAAGAGCCCGACATTTGATGCCAATGCTGGCCTTATAGTAATAACCTATGTACTCATGATTCTAGTAATGAAAAGTAATAACATAATTATAAACCCGATAGATATAAACAAAAACAACTAAAAAGTTAATTCAAAAATCAAAAAACCCGACTGCTTAAAAAGCGAACTAAAAAGACGTAAACAAGAAGAAAATCATGCTGTGCAGTCGGAGGATACATATTCGCGAGCTGGCTGACCAAAACCAGATGTATCCTCCGACTGCACAGCATGATTTTCTTCTTGTTTACGTCTTTTTAGTTCGCTTTTTAAGCAGTCGGGTTTTTTGATTTTTGAATTAACTTTTTTATTTGTAACTTTTTAGTTAATATTTTTTTCGATTTAGGTACATTTAAATATATAAGTGTTATATATTTTTACCCGACTGCCGAAGGAGGGTAATGTGTTTATCAGTCTATGTATGTATGTATGTATATATGTATGTATGTATGTATGTATGTATGTATGTATGTATGTATGTATGTATGTATGTATGTATGTATGTTTGTTCCTATATGGCGTTCCAGAGACCAAACGCGTTGACCGATTTTGATGATTCATACGTCAATCGATTCGTCTTAACCTTGCGAGTGTCATAGGCTACATTAAAATTGGAAAATAGAAAAATGGCGGCTTTTGGGCGCCATATTATGGGGGGCCAATTTTATTTTTTCTTCCAAACCCATCGTGTGGGGTATCAAAATAAAGGGTTTTTAGAGGCGATTTCAAAAATATATAACACTTATATATTTAAATGTACCTAATTCGAAAAAAATGTTAACTAAAAAGTTATAAATAAAAAAGTTAATTAAAAAAATCAAAATACCCGACTGCTTAAAAAGCGAACTAAAAAGACGTAAACAAGAAGAAAATCATGCTGTGCAGTCGGAGGATACATCTGGTTTTGGTCAGCCAGCTCGCGAATATGTATCCTCCGACTGCACAGCATGATTTTCTTCTTGTTTACGTCTTTTTAGTTCGCTTTTTAAGCAGTCGGGTATTTTGATTTTTTTAATTAACTTTTTTTTGAAATCACCTCTTAAAACCCTTTATTTTGATACCCCACACGATGGGTTCGGAAGAAAAAAGAAAATTGCCCCCCCACAATATGGCGCCCAGAAGCCGCCATTTTTCTATTTTCCAATTTTAATGTAGCCTATGACACTCGCAAGGTTAAGACGCATCGATTGACGTATGAATCATCAAAATCGGCCAACGCGTTAGGTCTCTGGAACGCCATATAGGAACAAACATACATACATACATACATACTTACATACATACATACATACATACATACATACATACATACATACATACATACATATATACATACATACATACATAGACTGATAAACACATTACCCTCCTTCGGCAGTCGGGTAAAAAGGAGAACAAAGTGGGAATGAGGAATAGTTGGAGGAAGAATTTTCATACACTAGGCAGCCCTTCATAAATCAAGGTACTGAAATAAGTAGGAATGAAGATGTGAAGAACTGTGAAGTTATAAATGAAGGACCTCACGGTTTCTTTAATATAATATAAACAAGTGTGTAAATTTGCACTAGATATGTGAAGTGTGCGGATATAAATAAACAGAGGTGGTGATTACTAGCCAGAACTCAAATTTTTTCAATAAAAATTATAAAAACACTTAAAAAAAAATTATGTCAACATTTCAAGAATGTGGTAATATTCAATTGTGTATTGTTATGAAATTATTATTCAGACTATTCGCTTTCCATTATTAGACAGTTTTGATTTATTTTGTACTTAAAACCATGTTTGCTTCAGTCTATAAAGACCTGATAAAAACAACCCAAAGCCCTATTTGTGATTATTAAAATTTAATTGTTACAGGTATCAACCTCACGTGAAGTCTGCAAGAAATCCAGAGTACCGTTACTTAGTTATACGGATACATGCGAAGAAGTATTCAAACAAGGACCAAAGAAATTGAAAAAATATTCCAAACATATCAGGTACGTCGATATTATGTCAGAAGATCATTTCTCGTATTTAAAAGTGATCAGATGTCAACAAGCCACAATCCATGCCAAAATGTAGTGAAATAAGAAGTGTTTTTTGTAAATTTGAGACAGATTCACCCATACATGCTTCTGGGCTATAGGGGTTTATAATGAACCAAACATACTTTCGTAGCCGTTATCTGTGACTGTTTATAAATAACATTATGTGAAAATTATAAAAATTGGTGTTAAAAAAGTTCTAGGTATATATGGGTTAAAATACGGCATTTACTTCTAAAGTTTCGTACATCAGTACCAATTCGTTTGGATGAAAAGGCGCATGGATGTTAGACAGCTGTTAAATTCAGTTTAAATTGAGTATTACAGTTGTGTGAAACTAAAGTGCATGGCGTCTAAAGAGGCACGTGAACGTTTGCTGAAAGGAGTTCAACCCAACAAATGCAGTGTTGTGCGGAGAAGTTGCAAACAGCGCCGTACTGCGTTGCTTTGACCAGTTAAATCCGGATTTTGCGAATTCCATGTCTAGAAATTTGGCACCGCTCTTTCCGACCATAAAGTCCACTTGCACGGTATATAAATTAAATTAGAAATTAATTTATTATTATCTATATGAATTTAGAGCTTAACGTATTAAATTTATCATTGTATTGCCGTCATTTTATCTACGATTTTAATAAATAGGAGGCCACAGCATGCGTAATTAAACTAAAATATAAATTATTTTCTAATTCTAGAACTAATTAGAAACTATATTTTAGTTATTTTAGTTTCTAATTAGTTCTAGAATTAGAAAATAATTTATATTTTAGTTTAATTACGCATGCTGTGGCCTCCTATAATTGAGGGAGTGCACTTGCCATTACTTAATATTAATGATACATTGTGTTTTTTTGTGTACATCTTTCGTTGGAGGTCCTGAATAAATAAATAAATAAATAACACATTCAGTGATTTGTAGTGAAAAAGGCTTAAAATGTGAACAATTTTTGTTATAACAATAAGGAATTATATTAATTTAGCAGAAGCCTTGAATTGCGGGCACTACTCACCGCTTCTTGTGTATCAAGCCTGTGTATTAAGTGTGTGTAGGTACCTACTTTGCGTTCGGATTGAAAACGACATGTTAATAACTAGAAGTGACATTGCTACACGATAAAGCGCCTTTTCTACCACCTTCTTCGTATCACATGAAATAAAATATAAAATGTACTAAAACTTTCAGGCATTTTGTCGACGCTGCGATGGCAGGTGTATGTCTCGGAGGGACAAGCGTGTACGTGATATTTATCGCGTCTTCTCTCAAAGATGTAAGTATAGAACCAATAAATAAAGATACCGAGGCAGAGGGTTCTCCCGAGAGGCAACGAGCCTATTACGATGTATAAACCATGATTCTTGCCTAGAAGTTTGAAGCAACTGAATTATTCAAATTCTTATTTCGAACGATTGGTCATTAGGGATAACCAATATCTAGATTTCAGATCCAAGACCGGCTCCCAGATGTGTTACTTTTCCAATTTCTGTGCCCTAATTTAATGCAAACTTTATTAAGTGGTTGTGTATTAAAATAACTCCACGAATGGAGAATACTAGACCAGCGCCCAGATTACGCAACATTATTTCTAAACAATCCAAAGGACTCTGAAGGAAATTACTAATCTGTAATGCGTTGGTTCCCAACCTGTGGTCCGCGCACCACTGGTGGCACATTCTAGCTAAAATATGATCTATGAAAGATTAAACATTTCAAGCTTTTTAACTGAAAAAATACATTAATGCAAAATTATTTAATGTTTTTAAGTTTCAGATTAGATTTTTTTTAAAGGATATGCCATCAATTGCTTACTTAACAAAATACGATCCTGGCGTAGAAGCACAAGGAGGTCCCATCCAAATAAATGGGAAATGGGCAGGAAGATGAACAGTAGTATTTAAAAAAAACATGTTCTTGACAAAGTAAATTGTTGAATTGACTGTGCGTGTCTTTAATATATCGTGAGTGCTGGGTAGTCAACTCCGCTGCTACTTGATATGAGCAAGCGTTCATGTATCATTGTCGGAAAAGTAAGGTAAATTAATTATCACTAAGTTTTACATGATCTGTCTAAATATAAATAGACCTTGTCTTGTACGAAGTGCACCTTAAATTATAATTGCCCTGATTATTTATAAATGGAAATTTTGTAAAAAAGGAATTGATGGCTTGTAATAAGGATAGTAGTAATACAAGCAAATAAAAGTATAGTTAGACTTGAGTCTTACGATCAAAACGCATGACGCTGCGGTATGCGGTAACCAGTGTCGGACACACAATCATGAAAATCGTCTGGAATGAGCGTAACAAAATCATAGTCTTTGCATAGGCAAAATAGATTGGTATTTTGTTCCATTGCAGTATGCGTCAGCGGTGAGCATAAGTTTTAGACACCGCATTGCGCGTTCCACGCAAGCATTGTGCGTTCCACGCAAGCGTTGTGCGTTCCACGCAAGCGTTGTGTGTTTACAGGCATAAAGTATTAAAAGTACTCACACATGTACTGTGCAGATATATAATAGATACTACAAAAACATTAACATTCGAAGCATTTCAGTTAAGTTATGACCAATCCTAACTGACGGCGTCCGTTCACGAACATGACGCATGAATCGGCACCACCCAGCTCAACCATCATTAAGGGAACCGGATGATCCAACACACGCGCCACCATCATAGAGACATTTGTGAGAGCATAACACACTCAACAGCCAGGGCACACACAAGTCAACGAACGACACATAGGTACAGTAAATGGCAGATTTACAGTAGGGTACATAGTACTCACACACGAGCTGTGCAGTTATACAATACTAAGGAAATTGAGTTTATACAATACAAATATATTCATACAGTCTTCAGCAGGTCCAACAATATATCAAAACAATCATGTTCTGCATATCACTTGTTTCTGTGCCCTACTGGTTGTGGATTGTGGAACAGGACTAGCATTGAGCCAAGATTTTTATCAGTGATGTAATCCCCCAACTTATAATATGCCAGCCTACATAGTGTGCATTTTATACAGGTTTTAAACTTCGTCTCATTCATTTTCAATTCAATAAAGATGTGTTCATAGAGACATAACTGTATCTATGAACAGGTATATTATAATATTGTCGGAATTATGAGTTTTGATTGGACGGAGTTTAGGTTTAATCTTCGCCAATTCTGAGTCACTGATGAAATTGAAAGATATTGTAACAATTCCAAGGAGTAAGTAATATCATGGGTCTGTGCGAGGTTGTCGATTTATGAATAGATTTCGTGAAACTTATCATTCTTGTGCTGAAGTGTTCATAGAATGATTATAGGGATTTTGAGAAATGTTTAAGTGCTGTTTACTAATTAGAAAATGCACAAAGACTCTTTTCATGATTATTACTTCGATTTATTAAAACTTTGAACCATTCAGTCAGCAACAAAATTATGTATTCATGTTCACACTTAAGTACAGGCAATTTTTGGTTATAAGACTTTAAAAAACCACAATATCATAGTTCTGCACTACAAAACAAAAAACCGGCCAAATGCGAGTCGGACTGGCGCACGAAGGGTTCCGTACAATAATCGCAAAAAACGGCAAAAAATCACGTTTGTTGTATGGGAGCCCTACTTAATATTTATTTTATTCTATTTTTAGTATTTGTTGTTATATCGGCAACAGAAATACATCATTTGTGAAATTTTCTACTGTCTAGCTATCACGGTTCATGAGATACATTTTGGTGACAGACAGACAGACGGATCGTTGAGTCTTAGTAATAGGGTCCCGATTTTACCCTTTGGGTACGAAAACCTAAAAACGATCTATTTTTCTATCAACTAAAACTGGTGTGTCAAAATATCGTAAAAATTTATTGATTTACGAGACCGACTTTCAAATTTGGCAAACGTTATTAATTCATAGAATGTTTTCTTTTAATGGCCCTAAGATAACTTACTAAATTGAGAAGCTATTTCCGTACTTTTATGGAACTTTTACATTTACATCGCAGTCGAAAAATGTCAAAAAGTTTTTGACATTGATCATCGCCAGGATAATACTTTTTCCTTCTGATATGTAGGTACTTTTACCACGATAGAAGATCAAAATTGGTTCTCGAACGCTACTAGACTATGGGTACCTTGCCATCATCGGACTACAAGGCGTACGGCAATGCGCCATCGGTACATGGTGGACATCCCAACCAAACGCACCTAACATTTTGCGAATACTTTCATTATGCGTACAGCTAAGGAGTGGAATTCCCTTCCGGATTTTTAGTTTCCTGATAGCTAAAGCCGTCTACTCTTTATGTCAAGAGTGAAAAGGTTACTTCTAGGCAAGCGTGCTTCACCGTCGACCACATCATCACTAAACATCAGTTGAGATAATGGTCAAACGCAAGTCTACCACAAATAAAAAAATAATTAAAACGAGCAAAAATATCCATTACATTTAGAACTCCTGACAATATTGGCACACCAAATAAGGTCAACAAAGTAATTGTAAACGAATTGACGCCCAACCAGACTCGGTAATCGAATTTAAATAGCCTTTCTACAGCGGATTTTGGCAATGGAGCTGTAGTCTGAAACTGTGAAATTAAACAACTGTATAATAAGCAGCTGCTGTGGTCTCCGGGGAATATGATATTATTAACTACTGCGAGGATATTCAGATAATATTTTGTATAGAACTATTAGGTATGGTCTAAATATGAGTCTTACTGTTATGAATTAGCTACCTATATTCAGTACTTTTACTTGGAACATTTGGAAAAACTGATTGTGGTTGGGAACACCGAAGGCAAAAGATCGCGAGGTCGTTTACCAACAAGATGGATCGATTATGTGAAATACTCATCATCATCTAATGATGTGACGAGTGTGTGTGTGTGAGTGCTCTACTGGCCTCCCCAAAATACTCATCGTCCTCGAAATTCTACACAGTCGTAAGGGACGCGCTGGACTTCATCACACAGATCATCCGCTCCAGATGCAATCTGATGGTGACCACGATCCTCAGACATAAGGGACCGACTAAGAGAGGGAGAAACTATAACAACGACTACAATGGTGATAGATAGATCAACATGCCAAATTCCCAAACAGCTCAAATCTCAAAATGTCTAATTCCCAAAAAAACTCCACATATTTGAAATCGATTAAGTAAATTAAAAAGTCTACCTAAGCTCAAACCTTGACCCGAAACGCAAAATACTTAAAGTGAAAAAGTGACAGATTATTAAATCCAGATCAGGCCTTAGACGAATAAGTACGATTCAAATGACGCTTTACACGAATAAGTACGATTCAAATGTCATGAACAAATGAGTGTCACGCGCCTGCGAAGTTGATCCCTCAATCTTACGTCAATGTGAAAATAAGTTTACCTTAGTAAGTACAAGTAGTTTCAGTTTCAAAGACACCCTGTCTTTGAAACTGATGTGATAAGGAGTACCATGGATTCAGTACATGCTTCTGGATCCTCTACCTCGCGTTGGAATTTTGGGTCAGATTTAATAAGATTTAAAAAAAAAAAGTGCCCCGATTCTATTTTTAGGTTTTCCTTTTAGCGTCAATGTCAAATACACCCTGTATACCATGAATATCTGAAGAGATTATTTATTAAGAAAACAACAATGGGTACATAGCCTACATAATTTTCATCCCGAAATATTAAAAAAATATCATTGAATCGGTATAGCTTCTGAAAAATATTACTTCAAAATATTCAAACGAAATCGTTGCTGTGGGTTGCATTGCGGGCGATGTTATAACGACACAATTCTCATGGTTGAGGGAACACAGAGCCTTTCAAAATGAAGATTATTTTCAGATATCTTTTTGTAACCCCTGTGCCTCTGGGCTGACTAATTATTTTTATAAATATGGAGTGACAAACATAATGAATATAAAACAGCGAATAATCCGCTTTTTGAGCAACCTAATTGGAATCTATGAATAAAATTAAAAATGTGGATGTAAAAATAAATTAAACAAAATCTAGATATTTCTGCGAAGAATATAACCTGCCTCTCTGCTTAACGTTTTCGGACTACGAGAAAGCCTTCGAGTCCATCGAGACTTGGTCTGTACTGCAGTCTCTCCAACGGTGCTAGATCGACTACCGGTACATCGAGGTGTTGAAGTGTTTGTACAAACACGCCACCATGTCAGTCCGTCTTCAGGATCAGACCTCGAAACCAACCCTTCTCCAGTGCGGTGTGAGACAGAGATACGTCATTTCACCGAAACTATTCACCGCTGCGCTGGAGGATGTCTTCAAGGTTCTGGACTGGAGGGGGCTAGGCATCAACGTTAATGGCGAGTACATCACTCACCTTCGGTTTGCCGACGACATAGTGGTCATGGCTGAGACCATGGAGGGCCTCAGTACAATGCTCGATGACGTCAGTAGAGCTTCCGAAAAAGTGGGTCTTAAAATGAACGTGGACAAAACCAAGGTCATGGTGAATGTCCATGTAACACCCTCTTATCAAGATCGGACTCTAAACGCATGAACGCATCAGAAATGAGGATATCCGCAGGAGAACCAAAGTTACCGACATAGCCCGAAGAATTGCGAAACTTAAGTGGCAGTGGACAGGGCTTATTGCTCGTAGAACGGATGGCCGATGGAGCAGAAAAGTTCTGTAATGGCGACCGCGAAACGGTAGACGATGCGTTGGAAGACCTCCCATTAGGTGGACCGATGACTAGGTTATAAGATTGCGGAAATGCGCTGGATGCGAGACGCACGGGATCGGTCAATGTGGCGATGCCTCGGGGAGGCCTACGTCCAGCAGTGGACGTCTTTCGGCTGAAATGATGATAATGATAATGATTTCTGGGATAGGTATTTATATACTTAAGCCATGTACGTTTTAAAGGATGTACCGGAATAATAAGGATGTTTTTTATTCAATGTTTATACAAATAGGTAAAGAAGTAGTCAGAAACTATAATTAATGGCTAACATAATATAACTTATATTAAAGTGTCGTTTTTGTCAAGAATTTAGGCACATATGAAGTTTGTAAACAATAATTTTACAAAAAATAATTAAACTGACTTCCAAAACAAAACACTACAAAATGAAAAATAACTTTCTTTTTGGAAGTCGGTGTCTTTGGTAACTATTTTTATTTCGTTTTTCTTAGATCCTTCATTAGTTCCACTTCACCAAATGATACTTTCTGAATGCAATTGCTTGCCGTGTCGATAAAAATACCAAAATTGCTATATATATATATGCATATAAAATTTGAGGACTTACCTCGATTTCCATAGGATTCCCTGATCAGATACTGACTTGGTGACAATGGGACCTCGAGACTGGGGAATCGAGGTAAGTCCTCAAATTTTATATATGCATATAAAATTTGAGGACTTACCTCGATTTCCATAGGATTCCCTGATCAGATACTGACTTGGTGACAATGGGACTTTGAGTTTATTCCATTTCAAACAAAAAAAAAATTTTCAATTCCGATCATAATTGACGATAATCGATGAACAAATTTGGAAAGTCGGTTAAAAATACAAGCTGACAATGTTACGGGTAAGGACTAGAATCAGTCGCAGTCAAAAACTAGATACCCTGGGGACCAGTGAGGGAAAGGTAAATGAAACATTTTAAAATATTTACAAAAGTCAGTTTGTCCACCCCTGAAGTTTTTTCAGGAGTGGTTTATCAACCTTTTGTACCTAATATTTTTCTCTGGTCTAAAAAGCGTGTGATTTTCAAATCACTTTGTGCCGTTTTTGCTGTAATAGTAACTTTAAAAAGTTGTCAGGGTACGACAAATTGCTTTTTGTAGGATCGCGCGAAACTTATGGATAATTATATAATACAACTAGATGACTCGATGCTCTAAAAACCGGCCAAGTGCGTGTCCGGCCACGCGCAGTAATATGGTTCCGAAGTTGTATAATAATGCGGACTAAAAAGAGGGTTTTGTTATTGTTACATGAACTTTAAAACGGTTTCAGCGGCACACAACGTCTAAAATCGGGCCCACATGGGATGATGTTTTTTTTTTAAATCTATATGCTCGCATTTGACTACTATCTAGCCTGATGTGGTCTACGGTGAAGCAAGCTTGCCTAGAAGTAACCTTTTCACTCTTGACTTAAACTAAAGAAGGACTAACTGGTAACTGATGAAGGAGTTATAAAATCCAACTTCGCTACTGAAGTTAGAAAAATATTATCTATTTGTGTACCGCGCGTTAGAGCCACGGGGAATGGTATTTTTCGTTCCTGGATCCTTGCGCGCACACTCCTTGTTTATTTCTCTTTCGGAATTTGAAAAATTTCGTATGTATTCACCTCTAATCAGCAGTATTCACTATTTCGTTCTGGAAAGTTTTACGCTACTCAATTAGTGATGTAGTAATATTGACTTTATAGATGGATATCGACAAAAGAAAATAAGTAATTTGCTTAGCAATCGAACTAATTTGACTTTAGATTACAAAACGTCGAAAATACTTCTGCACTTACACAAAATAGACTACCCCGCGCGCATGTGCCGTATGGACTACGGACCGGTACTGCCAAAGACTCCAGCCACTCCAAAGCGTTATTCGAGCTTAAACATTATTAATTTAGAAATCATTATTACTAAGGCTGTTATAATTTTATATTTGCATATTTGTACATGGTTCATAAGCAAATATTTACTATCTGTTTTACACAGCTAACAATGTTATTTAAGTAATTTTTCAATGGCATTTGTACAAAATTTTAACTTTCCCAAGTACATTTTATAAATTGGTCGACTATTACTCGTAAACTTGTAAAGCCTACATATCTGTGATAGATTTCCTTTTAATTATCTATATATATAAAAGCGAAAGGTCACTCATTCACGTATCACGAAATATCGAAAACTGTTTGACGTATAAATATGAAATTTGGCAGGGAGGTAGTTTATAGTTAGTAGACATCCGCTAAGAACGGATATCACGACATGACCGGATTTAAGGGGTTTAAGTGCTCTCGCAAGTTAGTATAAAAGTCCTTCATTTTTTTAGCTACTAACTTAAAATTTGGCAGGGAGGTAGTTTATAGATAGTAGACGCCCGCTAAGAACGGTTTTTGCGACAGGGCCGGACTTCGGGGGTCTAAGGGCTCTCGCAAGTTTATATGAAAGTCCTTCATTTTTGAACTACAATCTTGAAATTTGGCATGGAGGTAGTTCATAGTGAGTCAACGTCCGCTAAAAACGGATTTAGCGACAAGCCAAATCTAGAGGGTCTAAGGGCTCTCGCAAGTTTGTTAGAAAGTCCTTCATTTATTGAGCTACTAACTTAAAAAATGGCAAGGATGTAGTTTATAGTTAGTAGGCGTCCGCTAAGAACGGATTTTGCGACATGGCCGGATTTAGAGGGTCTAAGGGCTCTCGCAAGTTTGTATGAAAGTCCTCCATTCTTTCAGCTACTAACTTAAAATTTGGCAAGGAGGTAGTTTATAGTTAGTAGACGTCCGCTAAGAACGGACTTTGCGATAGGGCCTGACTTTGGGGGTCTAAGGGCTTTCGCAGGTTTATAAGAATGTGCTTCTTTTTTTTAACTACAATCTTGAAATTTAGCAGGGTGGTAGTTTATAGTTAGTAGATTTCAGCTAAGAACGGATTTAGCGACAAGCTAGATCTAGAGGGTCTCGCAAGTTTGTTGGAAAGTCTTTCATTTATTGAGCTACTAACTTAAAATTTGACAGGGAGGTAGTTTATAGTTAGTAAACGTCCGCTTATAACGGATTTTGCGACAGGGCCGGATCTAGGGGGTCTAAGGACTCTCGCAAATTTGTATGAAAGTCCTACATTTTTTGCGCTACTAACTTAAAATTTGGCTGGGAGGTAGTTTGTAGTTAGTAGACGTCCGCTAAGAACGGATTTTGCGACAGTTTCGGATTTAGGGGGTCTAAGGGCCCTTGCAAAATTACATGAAAGTCCTTCATTTTTTGAGCTACAACCATTAAATTTGTCTTAGAAGTAGTTTATAGTTAGTAGACGTCTGCTAAAAACGGATATTGCGATAGGGCCGGATTAAGGACGTCTAAGGGCTCTCGCAAGTTTGTACGAAACTCCTTCATTTTTTGTGCTACAGGCTTTCAATTTGGCAGGGAGGTAGTTAATAGTTAGTAGACATTCGCTAAGAACGGATTTTATGTCAAAGCCGGATTAAAGAGGTCTAAACACTTTCGCGAGTTTGTATGAATGTCCGGATTTTTTTTTGTACTACCGTCCTGTAATTTAGCAAGTCTAGAGTTTATGAGTAGGAGACAAGCTAAGAAAGAATTTTGTGATTCTCTATATTTCTTATCTAATTGGTGCCTTAAAAAATGATACTTAGTGTGATAGGCATTTTCTGTTGACTGAAATATAAAAATAGTTTGCATTAAACATCATTAAAATTTATATCTTCATAACCACGCGGACGAAGTCGCGGGCAACTGCTAGTTTCGTTATATTTACTACTGCTGTAAATTTTTCACATAGAAAGAGCAACCATTTCGCTGGCAGGGGGGGAAATTTGACTCGAACATAATGAACAGAGACAATGTCCTGATAAATTCTTCGACTACAACTGAATGAGTGTAGAATCTTTTGACTATATTCTTGAAGCTATCAAGGGCGATTTGTTAATTAAACTGGTTAATTACTCTTCTATTTTTATGGTTCACATCTTTGCTGTTCCATATCGGTGTCATCTCAAAAATTGCTGAATTAATTTGCTCTAGCACGTCCGAGGACATTTCGACACGTCACAAAAATAAATTACACAACACTGCAATTCAGACGCGCGGGCGGTCACCGCTTGGCTGGAGTGCATCGCTCGTTGCCCGCCCCCGCGCCGCTGCCGCACCGCTGTTTTCGAGAGCCGGTCCATTTGATTGTACGCATTAGATCTTGCCGCGCCCGCGCCGCCGCACTGTGGATCGAAAAACGGCTCTAGAAGACATAGGGACTTAAATTTAAAAGTGTCGGCTTTTTTGCTTGAAATGGGTTCTAATAGCCAATATCATGCTTATATATTTCATAGGACGCAATCTGGTAGGCAAAAGGGCAAGTTTTATTTTTTTTGCTAAAAAAATTTATGGAGCTGATATAAAAAATGCATAAATCTCCGGAACCGCAAGACTAACCGTAATATCCTTGCACCCGGTTATAGAACTATTTATTTATGATTTTTTGACATACTTCGTATAACGAGATAGACTGCGTTCTTTTTTTTAAAAATCCTCAACTTTTTTTACCTAATATATGCTATAAATAGAAATATACGTGTTATGCGATGTGTCTATCTTAAAAAATATATATATATATATTAAAGATATTTTGATGTTTATTAACTGACTTCAAAAACGGAGGAGGTTCTTAATTTGTTTGAATTTTTGTGTATGTTTATTCAGAGATATCTTCGCCAATTATTAACCGATTTTGATGATTTGTTTTTTGTTTGAAAGAGTATGGTCCTGGATTGGTCCCATTTAAATTTGGTAAAGAGCTGTTTAATAAATTCGGAGATTTTCAATGGAACTCTTCAATAAATGTCCCGACCGTCATTTATTGAAGAGTTTCATTGAATTTCTCCGAAAATCTTTACCAAATTTAACTGGGAACGATCCGGGACAATACTCTTTCAAACAAAAACGATATGCCCAAATATCTAATCCCAATAACAGGGAACTTGAACATAACTGATAAAATGAGAGTGTAGAAGGGTGAACTGTACACATCTGCGTACCCCTTCAGAGTCTACTGGTGCGATGTTATGTTATGAAATGGTGTAAACAATATACAGACATGCGATTGCAGTAATCTATGATGGGTTACCGTCATTTATTGAAGAGTTCCATTGAATATCTCCGAAGTTATTAAACAGATCTTTACCAAATTTAACTGGGACCAATCCTGGACCATACTCTTTCAAACAAAAAACGAATCATCTAGATCGGTTAATAAACAAAAATGCTATGCCCAAATAGATAACCCCAATAACAGGGAACTTGGACATAACTGATGAAATGAGAGTGTAGAAGGGTGAACTGTACACATCTGCGTACCCCTTCAGAGTCTACTGGTGTGATGGTACCGTATAAAATGGTGTTAAAAATATACAGACATGCGATTGCAGCAATCTATGGTGGTTTACCGTCATTTATTGAAGAGTTCCATTGAATATCTCCGAAGTTATTCAATAGGTCTTTACCAAATTTAACTGGAACCAATCCGGGACCATACTCTTTCAAACAAAAAACAAATCATCAAGATCGGTTATTAATTGGCGAAGAGATCTCTGAATAAACATACACAAAAATTCAAACAAATTAAGAACCTCCTCCGTTTTTGAAGTCGGTTAATAAACATCAATATATCTTTAATAATTTTAAATATTTTTTTTTAAGTTAGATAGACACATCACATAACACGTCTATTTTTATTTATATCATATATTAGGTAAAAAAGATGAGGTTTTTTAAAAAAAAAAACGCAGTCTATCTCGTCATACGAAGTATGTCAAAAAATCATAAATAAATAGTTCTATAACCGGGTGCAAGGATATTACGGTTAGTCTTGCGGTTCCGGAGATTTATGCATTTTTTATATCAGCTCCATACATTTTTTTAGCAAAAAAAATAAAACTTGCCCTTTTGCCTACCAGATTGCGTCCTATGAAATATATAAGCATGATATTGGCTATTAGAACCCATTTCAAGCAAAAAAACCGACACTTTTAAATTTAAGTTCCTATGTCTTCTAGAGCCGTTTTTCGATCCACAGTGCGCCGCCGGCGCCGACCCGCCGCTTAATTAAACTCATTTCTAATGCCGTAGAAGTGCAATTAAATATAAAATCGAGTATGCTGCAGTTTTGCCCAGCCCCTTTTTTGATAAAAAGGAGGTTAAAATTTTTCGAATCATAAAATTCTATAAAAGCAGTGGTTGGTAAAAAAACCCTTATCTCTCTTAATCTGCCATATTTGAAAAAAATATTCATGACAATAAAAAAGTAGTAAATAAACGTGCTTAAAGCCAAAAAACTATGCAATTTGACATTTTGAAGACCTCAATTTACACTAGCGCCCCTAGTGGCAAATTCAAACGCGATAACCCTCAAGAAAATAGCAGGAGCGTGATGATTGTCTTAATATTCATATAAGCGTTCATAACATTTCTGGAGCCATAATATGATGTGTCATTCCCATCATGATTTTGTTGTGAGAAAGGGGTGGTGCTGTTCGTCCAGCATAACTCCGTCTCTCTCTCGCACTGGAACCATGATAGATTTGACATGTCATAAATATGGCCCCTGTGATGATATTTCTCTTTGACTGTCGAATCCGTGTTTAAAAACATACAAACTGAAACACACTGTATGAGGGTCCGTACGTCCAACGGCCTAGAGTATTGGAATCCGTTTAATTAAAAATTGTAATCGGGTACGAAACAGCATTAATGATGAAAATAAATTTTAACGTTTTTCGCTCGTCCAATTAATCCAATTGAATTAAAATTCAATTCAAATTGCGTTGTCGTTAACGCAATGATATACGAACTATTAATAGTCTTGCATTAATGTTTAGTCCGGTGACAAAAGAATCATCAATTGATAGTGATCCATTTTAATAGAAGATATAAATGCGAAAGTAACTCTGTCTCTCTGTCTGTTTGTTATGTTGTCACTGCTAATCAATCCACTCAATGAATTTGGATGAATTTTGGTATAGAGATAGATATAATTTTTTAAAAGAACATTGGATACTTAATCCCAGGAGTACCTTCCCTTGGGATAGGTGCCAACTTTCAAGCGGTTGAAGCTAGCCTAGTAAAAACTTTAAGCTTTAGTAATAAAAAAAAGATTTGTCTTCATTCTAGTAGTTTTGGATATTGTGTTGTGTATGTTAATGCACATTTTAAATTACAATTTGAGGTTTAGTTGTTAGTATAATAGAAATGCTTTTGCTTGTTTGATCCGTATTTATATAAAGTATCTTAGAAAACTCATTACACTCTTCAATTAAGAACGTGATTTAAGACGCGAGGTAACGTAACGAGCATATCTCTCACAATTTGGACGAAATTTTGGAGGTTACAAATATGAAGTATAAATAAAAACAAAATCAAAGCAAAACTTTGTTTTAAATCAGAATAATCACATTTTATCTACTCTCATTTCGTAATATTCGAATTATAAACTTCAAAACGAGTTTATATTGACATACTTTATAAACACAATACCGAAATTTAAAAATAGAATCTTATTATAACACTTTTTCTCTAACAAAATAATGCTATAATACAATTTTTTTTCTATTACGATACAGGACAAATCAAAAAAGTTAATCACTAAGGAGTTTTCATCAATATTTTTTTGTAATGCCATTTTATAGTACCTATTTAAAAAGATTTGATTCAAATTTTTACTTGTCTATGACAATGCCCGCTTCAGGCTTAGCACGCACTGCGATTTTTATTCGCCCGAATTTTGTCTCTTTCTACATGTTCATAGAGCTCAAAATATTTGCGCGAATTAAATTCGCGCCGCGGTGCGGTAGATTCTGTGGCAAAACTCGGCTTTCTTGCGGTATTATTTCTGCACGTTTTTTACCCCAATGCGAGCAGCTTCATACAACGCCATAGGTCGCAGAATAGGCGAAAAAATTCGCACGAATAAAAATCGCAGTGCGTGCTAAACCTTAGCGCATGCGCGGTTAATGCGGTGATGTGCTGGGTTTTGGCGCCATTCATATTTTGCAGGTTTTGTTGTATTGAATTTCATGAGTTATTTGAATTCTTGCTTAAAAATGTCTGATATCAGTGAATGTGAAGAAAATTTGACTTGGCCCGATATTTTAGATGCGGCGAAGGAAATTATTTATAATTTATTACCAGCAGAGTCGAAAATTGTATGATAAATGCTATCATGACTTTATGGCATGGAAAATGCAAAAAAGGTATTTAGTAGGTTCAATCCCAATGTATGAGTGTAGATAAAGTAGTGTATGAAACTGCACATAACTAGGTATTAAAACATTCGTGTGAATACTATTGAAAACCTCGCCTTCGGCTCGGTTTTTACACACACTCATGTTTTAATACCCCTTATTATGCAACAGTTTCATAAACTACTATTATTTTATACCGAAATGAACATCAACATTAAAAAGTAATTTGCATGTTTAATTAAGGGCGAAAACAAATCCAGACACTTAAATCGATGTCCCTTGTCCCATCAAATATTTTATCAACCGAAAAGAAATAAAAGTTAAAATTCGGTGAAAACTAAACCTTTAATACTTTCAACTACAATGATTAAGCAGAAAAAATGAATCAAATTTTTTTAATTGATTTGTCTTTACCATCATTTTGAAACGAAGTGTTGCCATGGTTACCAAAATTGGATCTGCCCGAAAGGTTTCATTACCATACGAGTACGTAAACACTAAATAATAAAACCACTTCAATCAAAAGTTTACGCGAAAATTACAAGAATCTTGTCTAATTTAAACACATAGAATGATGAGAAACATTAAATTACACTGATATTAAATTGCACTATTTCATAGAAATTTAATAATGTGTTGTTATTATTAATTTAATAACGAGTTTGTAGCCGTAAGCAAGAACAATATTGTTTATACCTAAGTAGGTACATACGTTTTTTAAAACACAATTCATATTTTGTGAACATTTGAGTCTGGTTCCAAGCAAAAAACAGGACGATTCTTAAATTATAATTTATTCATAAAATAATAAACCTGAATGGTAATAACTATGAAAAAAAATCTTTGAGCATAAAAATAAAGAATGAAACCTAAGATGGTGAGAAGGCCTTTGGCCAGCAGTGGGAAAACATTGGCTAATTAAATAACAGATGGTTTAAGAAATTGTAATTGAGTGTGTCCAACTCTACATTACCCTGAAAACTAGTTTTTAGGGTGCCGCGAGGAACCCTTATAGTTTCGCTCTGTCTATCTGTCCGTCCGCAGCGTAGCTCAGAGAATATAAGTACTAGAAAGCTATAATTTGGTATGGATATACATATTAATAATTCCGACAAATTTGTAAAATAAAATCAAGAAAATAAAAATTATTGGGGTTCCTCCTATAGACGTAAAGTGGGCATGTTGTTTTTTTCTCTTCTATCCCATGGTGTGGGGTATCGTTGGATAGGCCATTCAAAAAAAAAAAATATTGAATATTATGGGTTTGTTAAAACCATTTTTCCATTCAGAGATCCGTTTGCATAAAATTAAACTTTTAATTGCAAATTTATGTTACAGTCAAGTGTGTCCCCCCTGCCAGCGAAATGGTTGCGGCAGTAGTAAATATAAAAAATATTAAAGGAAAACTATCACAGATAAGTAGGCTTTACAAGTTTACGAGTAATAGTCTACCAACTTATAAAATGTACTTGGCACAGTAAATTTTTTGTACAAATGCCATTGAAAAATTACTTAAATTACGTTGTTAGCTGTGTAAAACAGATAGTAAATATATGCTTATGAACCAAAAATATACAAAAATTAAATCATAACAGCTTTAGTAATAATGATTTCTAAATTAATAATGTTATACTCGAATAACGCTTTGGAGTGGCCGGAGTCGTTTGCAGTACTGGTCCGTAGTCCATACCACAAAATAGATAGTATACAGAAGGGCCACTCCCGCCGTTTCGAAAATTGAGAGCTAAACTTGACATATTCACTAGGGTTGCTACTATATTGATTCCGAATTAAAAAAAGAGTAGGTTGTATAAGTTACAAATATAAATACATCCAAATATCATGATCCATCATCTCATGATTCCTCTAAACATAAGTTTTCTTTTTTTTTATTATTTTCATATCGTACTTATAGGCTTAGAGGGTAGACAGAGCATCAAATATCCATTGAAAATCACGACGCCACATATGACGAAGATTGGAGGGTAACAAGACGTAAAAGTTGTGTAATAATGATCTCACTAAAAACATTAAATTGTGAAAAGCACCAAGCTTGACTAAAATAAAAATGTGACAAAAAAGGTAATAAAATCAAAAACCCAACTGCTGTGCAATCGGAGGAAACATATTTGTGAGCTGGATGACTTAAACCATATTATTATCACAAATTTCATAGCCTTTCCAATTTCGTCTATGGACTTAAAATAACTTATTATATTCCTAGATATTGAATTTCTAACTTGTCATCTTGAAAAATGTAATAACGTTCAAACCTTAAAAATTAATGAATAAAAAATAAAAAACGTATATTCGGTCTGTAACAATTAATAAAGGTAAATGCAACCTCGTTACAGTACTTTATGTATGAATGACGTGACAATGCCCGCACAAAGCATTCATGACAGCCGCGACTGAGCTCGGTCCAATATTGTCCATTATTCCCTGTAAAATCACAATGTCAATGTGTGTGTGCAAAATTACGCTTTGTTCAGAGTGGCCTCTCTGTCTGCGGAGCGCCGCCGCTTATGTACTTTGTGTCCATACGGTGCATGCGTGCGGGGGAGTCTATTTTGTGTAAGTGTAGAAGTATTTTCGACGTTTTGTAATCTTAAGTCAAATTAGATTCGATTGCCATGCAAATTACTTATTTTCTTTTGTCGATATCCATCTATAAAGTCAAGTCAATATTCGACCCGACTACATCACTAATTGAGTAGCGTAAAACTTTCCAGTACGAAATAGTGAATACCGCAGATTAGAGGTAAATACATACGAAATTTTTCAAATTCCGAAAGAGAAATAAACAAGGAGCGTGCGCGCAAGCATCCAGGAACGAACCATACCATTCCCCGTGGCTCTAACGCGCGCTCGTATCGGCTCCTTTCACAATCAAATAGATAATATTTTTCTAACTTCAGTTGCGAAGTTGGATTTTATAACTCCTACTTCAGTTACCAGTTACTCCTTCTTTAGTTTAAGTCAAGAGTGAATAGGTTACTTCTAGGCAACCGTGCTTCACCGTAGACCACATCATCGCTTACCATCAGGCGAGATAGTGGTCAAACACGAGCATATTGATTTAAAAAAAACATCATCCTATGTGCGCTCGATTTTAGACGTTGTGTGCCGCTGAAACCGTTTTAATGTTCATGTAACAACAAGAAAACCCTCTTCTTAGTCCACATTATTATGCAACTTCGGAACCCTATTACTGAACGTGGCCCGACACGCACTTGGCTGGTTTTTTTTTGCATTAAAGTAGCGTTTAACAAATCTCAATATAGTGAATCCATCAAGTGAACATAAAAATAAATAACAGGTATATAACTCGTTCAGATTCCGACCCTAAGACTACATTTACCTATAAGTACATAATTTAATTAATACTATACCTTACAGCGTAATCTGAAGCCTATCTCGACCTAGTTATACGTTACAAAGAAAGGCCAATGGTGTCTTATGTCATTGACAATTAAGACGATATTTCCATTCTAGTGGTAGTTCAAAGGAGTACCTAGGTTTATACCTGAGACCTTTTACATTGTAGTAGGAGTAAGAATTTAATATATCTCTCAGTATTCAGTGTCTTTGCAAATGATCTTCTGTTTAGAATTCAGTAGGAGTAATGTCAAGTTAGGTGCCTACTTTATACAATCATTTGATTGTAGCACTTGGCTGTATAAACAAAGGTTGTGGGTACGGTCCTTTCATTAAATATATATTGTGTAACTTACATTTAAGGATAGTATTACTGTGGTTTGAGAAACCTCGTTAAACTTTGTGCCTATTATAAATTTCGGACTATATTTGAAGGGTCTGGCTATGTTGCGGAAAAAGCGGATGTATTCACGGATTCAAACCCGGGTGATCAGTAGTATGGGGAAAAAGGAGATTGTACGCCTACCTTGATAGTCAGAGCCAACTAACGTGGCGCGATGACTGGTGAGCTGTATTTCTTCAAACTCCAAAATGGTGGTCTTTCTGCTTATTCACGTTCACACGACTACACCTTTGTTTTTATATCCACGATATGCGGTAATAGGTTTAAAAAGTTATCTGCAATCATCCTCATGCATCAGTCTTCAGCCATGAAGAGCTGGCGGTGAGATACGAAGTCCTTTAACGGTCAAGGATTTGTTCAGAGATATCCGTTGTAAAGGCATACAAAATGTGGTGGCAAAGAAATGAAGGCAAGGAGCGAGATAGTTCGGGTAGATCGCTCGCGAAAATGTCAAATGTGTTTGTCAATGTATTCTATTATTGGTTTATGACATATACAAGAGATGGCGCCACCAGATAGGGTGACAAAGGTCTGCATAGCAGGGGGACAATAAAGGCGATTTATTTAAACAAAACTCTCCTTAGAACTAAACTTTACACTCAAATATATTTCACTGTGTTAGTAAGCACTTTTGACACAATTTGCACATAACTTCAGAGTCACATTATATCCAATTAATATCATCATCGTCATCATAAGCCTTTTAATGTTCCCACTGCTGGGACACAGGCCTCCTCACTGTGAGAGAGGAAATAAACCATAATCCACCACGCGGGCCCAGTGCGGGTTGGTGAATCTCAAATTTCTTCGAATTTTTGGTTCTAGAAGTTCGGTTCACTATGTTTTCCTTCACCGTTTTTAGAGCAGTGGTTCTGAAATAATTTACACAAATTAAGCACCTTCCTGGGTTCGAACCCACGACCTACAACACGTAAGTCGGGGCCTTTACCACTTTGCCTATATATAGTATAATTAAAATTGCATACATTACTGGCGAGATTAGTATTATAGATAATTATTTTATCAGCGTCAGTACTGCGAAGACATCTAAGACTATGCGTTCATTATTATAAAAAAAAAACACAATATACTTTTAATTCAACTAAACCTTATACAGGTTGAATTGTCAAACAAAATATGAATCTAGTTGCACATTCTTTAGGTCTTCAGTAGGTCTCTATGGAGAAGAATGTGCAAGAAACTCCACGGGCACTCTTTTCCACTAGATTTAATACAATTATTTGGTTACATCATTCTTGTTGGAAAATTACATATGTGAGAACAATGTAAATAGACGTGCACGTAAAAGCGATTAGAGTTAAACAAACAATTCAAAAATAAAATAAGTACATAATTAAAAGCAGGCTGAAGCAGTTAAGTTATGACCAATCCCAACCGGTGGCGCCCGTTCACGAACATGACGCATAAATTGGCACACTCAGGTCAACCATCATGAAGAGAACCGAATGATCCAATACATGTGCCACCATCAGATAGACATTAGAGAGAGCATGACACACTCTCAACTGCCAGGGCACACACAAGTCAACGAACGACACAATATATAAATGTCATATCTATTTAAATAAATTAAACCATAATATTAACAGCAAACCTTTCTTTTCAGATCTTCGATAACTTCATACCATCTACGAAGTACTCAGTCGAGGTCTACTGCGGGATTCTCCTCCTTCCACTTGTCCTGATCACTCAAATCAGACACCTGAAGTTCCTCGTACCGTTCTCTGTGTTGGCTAACGTGTGTCTGGTGGTTACTTTTGGTATTACGTGTTACTATACGTTCACTGATCTGCCACCGATAAGTAATATTGAGATGGTCGCCAGTGTTGAGAAGTGGCCGCTTTTTCTGAGGTTAATATTACATTCTAATACCTAATGTTCTGGATAAAAAAAATAAAGGAGCCATCTCCAAAATTTGTTTTTTTGTCATGTTTGATGATTTTGGGTCATTTTATCTTAATAGCAAGTTTAAAAGACATGAAAAAGCCTTACTCACGGTTTTTGTTACTTCTTCACGCTCAAACTACTGGACGGATCTGGATGAAATTTGGCACAGGGATAGATCCCGGGAATACGTTCCCTCGGGATAATTTTCGACTTCCATGCGGGCGAAGCCTCTGGCAGAAGCTAGTATATCTATAAAGCTGCCCGTTTCAACAGTTTGCTTGTATCTTATCTTTATTATTTTCTCTTTTACTTGTATAAATAGTATCCACAAGAATGCTAATAATAATAAATATACATAGGTATTGGAACCCACATAGTGAAATTTAATATGTTCAGTTTCGTTTCCCTACCATTGTTGAACTTTATATTAGATTTCTTGTTTGTACGTTAATCATTTTATTATTGCGTTGGTTCATCCACTTTGAGCGATATTGCATTTTGAATTAAGGTAACGCTGTTCCTATATTTATCATAGTATGAAACATTTTTGTTGAAGGAGGACGCTGAAAATGTAAATGTTGGAATTTGTACAATGTTACAGTCAAAATGGATGCAGAAATATATACATATTTTGGATTGTTTGTCCTTCACCATTATGTCAGTATCCGTATAAAAACTGATTGGTCAATTATTATACATACATATATAAAACAAATTTGACTTATTATGTCACTTAACGACTGAAGCCATACCTTGATCAAGAAATATATTTTAGATAAAAGTCCTTGATAATCTAATGTCAAAAAAATATTATCTCTGTTAGAGTGAAAAATATGACCACTGTTATAGTGAATGACAAAGATAATGATGTGGTTTTATTATCAAGGTTTAGAAAATATTTTTGTGAAGTTTACTGCCGGTTTCCCAGCTCAGAATTATCGGGCTGTTAAAGTAATCGAGGATTAATCGCCTGTTAATTCTACTTTCAGTTTCTCAACATCCAAGTGTGACAAGTGGTTGACAATTTGTCACATTTGAGTAAAATCTCGAATTAACCACATGTTACAGCAGTTTTGGGTTTCTGAGCACCTTTTTCAATGTTAATCTCTTGTCAACGAGCCTAATTTATAATTGTTGGAAATTGGTCGATTATTCGCGGATTAAAATTAATATTATGACTTTAAAGGCTTATATTACGATAAAAAGATAATAGGGTTCGGCGAAAACTATGGTATGGGTTGAGTTATAAAAAATATGTTTAATAAATCAATTATAGTTGATTACCAAAAAAAAAAAAATTAGCATATTACAAACTTTTAAATTAATTACATTATAAAAACTTGACACAATTATAAAAAATTGTTATTTTGTATTTATTTAAATAAATAAAAATAAAACAAACTGTTACTGACCTGGGAATCGAACCTTCCTCACGCTAGTGCGCGTGAGGAAGGTTCGATCCCCAGGTCAGTGTTGACTATACCCTGTACTTTTTGTTTACTGTTTGTGTTTAACTTGAAGCGGCTGGGGTGGTGACCGCGCCAGGGTAAGCAACACTTACCAAGGTCAGTCTTGGAATGGGTGACCACTTTTTTTTGGATCGCTTGTTTATGGATAGGTGACTCCGCCAGGGTAAGCAACACTAACCAAGGTCAGTCTTTGGATGGGTGACCACTTTTTTTTGGATCGCATGTTTATGGATAGGTGACTCCGCCAGGGTAAGAAACACTAACCAAGGTCAGTCTTTGGATGGGTGACCATCGCCACAAAATTTTTGATCACCCATCCTAAAGTCACCCCGTTAGGTTAAACAACATCTAACAAGATCACCCATCCAAAAACAAGCGAACCCAAAAAAAGTGGTCACCCATCCAAACAGTGAACTTGGTAAGTGTTACTTACCCTGGCCGGGTCACCCATCCACAAACAAGCGAACCAAAAAAAAGTGGTCACCCATCCCAAGACTGACCTTGGTAAGTGTTGCTTACTCTGGCAGGGTCACCCATCCAAAAACAAGCGAACCAAAAAAAAGTGGTCACCCATCCCAAGACTGACCTTGGCAAGTGTTGCTTACCCTGGCGGGGTCAGCCATCCAAAACAAACGAACCAAAAAAAAGCGGTCACCCATCCAAAGAATAACCTTGGTAAGTGTTGCTTAACCTGTGTGGGTGGGGTCATCTATCCAAAAACAAGCAAACCAAAAAAAAAAGTGGTTACCCATCCAAAAATCGACCTTGGTAAGGTTTGCTTAACTTGGCGGCTACACCAACCCAGCCTCTCAAGATAAAATACTATTTAAAGTTACTGATTACATTATAGTAGTGAATGAATACCAGCTAGGGTAGCCAACCGAAATAAATTAATGTCGATTATTTAATGTAACAAGCGATTACGTAATTTCTCGATGATGAAGTGTTGAGAAACTCACTGACAACTGACGGCTGGTTAATTTGTGACAAATTGTCAGCTGATTTGAGATGTGACGTTGACTTCAGAAACTGGCCCTTAATCTGCGAAAGAGATCATTATTCCTTTAGTCGCTTTTAATAAGGTGTCAGTAAAAGCGGTAACTAAGTGGAAAATGACACAGGGAAACCCAAATAAACCACATATTTTAACGAAGTGATGGAACGAGCGTAGCAAAATTAATTACTTTGTCAGTTGCCTTAGACATATTAAATTTTAATATAATGAGGAATTATGGCTTAACTTTGAAGTAAAATGTAAAACAAAATTATCTGTGACCCTTGACTTTGTTACAAAAATAAATTTTACACACCGTTGATCCGCTTAGCTTAGGATCAATGCTTCATGTTTGTTTCAATGTCTTTTAGTTTTTTTGTTCAGTTTTTTTTTGTCATTCACTGTCACTGCGTTCTATAATATCCGTCGAATACTTCCCAATAATGAATTTCTTTATTTCCAGTACTGCAATATTTGCAATGGAAGGCATCAATGTTGTCATGCCAGTAGAGAATGAGATGGCTAAACCTCAGGACTTCCTCGGTTGTCCTAGTGTACTAAATGTGACTATGATCTTCGTTGCTATATTATATGGAATCGTTGGGATCTTTGGCTATATGAAGTATGGGGACGCAGTCCTTGGGAGCATCACGCTGAATCTGCCTGAGGGTGAAATGTGAGTATAAATTACAGACTTATGCTAATGTAAAAAGGTGCCTTTGTTCTTTTTCAATATATTTGATTTGCTTTCTCGGCAAAACTGAAACAATGTTGACAAAAATTTGAAAGTAAAATGAAAAGTTTCAAAGACATGTGTCATCTACCACAGGGCCCGTTTGGTGGAATTTAGCCCACTCCTTCTATGGGAGGAGGCCTGTGTCGCAGCAGTGGCAATATTAAAAAGGAAACGAATGATGAATGGAAAACTAAGAACGAGTGTTCATTGGCGTCAAGCATTAAAAAAAAGTACAAAAATAAAAGTTGCAGAAAATAGGGAAAATATGCGTCACGTCCACGGAAAACGGCATTATTCAGCATAATGCCGGGACTCGGTAGCGCCGGATTTCAGTGACAGTCGGGCGTTCAAACGTCTAAATTTGATTTAAAAGTAAAGCTTTAGAATTTTAAGAAGTATCGTGGCGTCCTTTAGTTTCTGCCTACCTCCTTGAGAAAAAGACGTACGTTCATGTATTACGTATTTGCTGAGATTACGTAAATAACACAAATGCCGAAACTACGCCCAACCTTGTTTAATGTAAGTATTAATTTGAACAAAACTTACTGAAGGTTAGACCCTACAATTTGTAGCTATGAATAGCAATAATTGAACACCTTACACAAATAACCTTTGCCTCCTGACCTCAAATTAGTCTGAGGTATGGTACTGTTCTATTTTACTCCAACCGAGGTCTTTGAAGAATTAAGACCGTGAAGCTTTGAAAGATTGGTCGCTACGTAATATTACGCTAGGTCTCAATTACATGTATGAACTAGCTTCTGCTCGCGGCTTCGCCCGCGTAAAAAGTGTTTTATAATCCCAAGGGAATACAAACTATCCATCTACATCGATTCAGTAGATCCAGAGATTACCCCCTACAACCTCACAAACTTTCCTCTTTATAATATTATTATAGATTATTATAAATGCGAAAGTTTGGATGGATCGATGTTTCAGAATAGCTTAACGGATCTGGATAAAATTTGGCACTTACGTCATAAGAGAAATACATCAGCGAAATTTTAAGTTTCTAGCTCTAAGGGTTTCGCCTGTGTGTTTATTTAAAACTTTCAGCCCCTATTTGAACCTCTTAGGAGTTGAATTTTAGTAAATTCTGAAACACGTAACTCATTATTTTTGCCGTACTCAATTTGCACGACATTTCATGCAAATATTTCCAAGGAATAAAAAGTTTCATACAAACTTTTATCCCCTATTTCACCCCTCCCCCCCCCCCCTCCCCCCCTCCCCTCTCCCCTATTTTTCTTTTTTTACCCCTTTTTTTTTGGGTTTCAATTTTGAAAAATCCTTCTTTAGTGGATGCCTACGTCATAAGAGGAATAGGTGTACGAAATTTTAAGTTTCTAGCCCTAAGGGTTTGGCCTGTGCGTTGATATATCAGTCAATCACTTTTGCCTTTTATTTTTGCCTTTAGCTTTACTTTTGCCTTTTATATTGGCTATAGCTTCTATATTTATATATATATATATATTGATTGTTTTCTTTTGTGTTAATTGTACCTCAGGATACTTGCAACTATTTCTTCTGTAAAACTAACTGTAGGTAGGTACGAGTATTACGTAAATTTTATTTTCAACTTTAGTCACGAAAACCAAATTCTGCCCGAAGCAATGATTCTGTTAGATCCAGCTGTTTTCAGTTCTCACGCAGCAGGGATAGAAACATCTCAAAAATACTCCTTTGTTTTCGAACATACATAGATGAGAAAATAAATAGTCGTTTATTTTCGCGAACATTTTTTGAGGCGATGATAGCTCAGTGGTAGTGACGTCGGATACCGAGACGAAGGTCGCGGGTTCGAATCCTACAATGAGCTTGAGCTTTCGGTGAAGGAAAACATCGTGAGGAAACCATAGCACGGTGGTAGGGTACTTTGTAGTACCCGCCTGGCTGGCAACCACCCTCAAGTTGAAAATCTGTCGCCAAGCACCTTCCGGTGTGTTCCGTCAGCAGCACTTGAGAGCCAGTTCCCTTCTAGGCTTTGTGTGCTTACCACCATCGGCCACATCATCACTGACCACGGTGAGATTGTGGTCAAACACAGGCCTATAAATAGTAAAAAAAAAAAAAAAAAATACATTGTAGCAAAGACAAAGACAAAGACAAATATATTTATTTCAACTAGGCCAATAAGCGGCACTTTTGAACGTCAAACATTATTAAATCTAAATTAAAAATGTACAAGTGATAAAAATTTACTCTACTCTCTGGCTCCAGCTATTCTTTTCATAGAAGCGTTTTTCCATTTCCGTATAAGAAATTTACATGTGGTTGCTTAACTTTATCTGAGGAATAAAAGAATGTAAAGTCAGTCTTTGTTTTTTTGTCATGCGGCATAATTTGTATTCTGTTTTCAAACTGTCGAAAAAACTTTTATTCCTTCGCTAAAGCTTAAACGATTTTGGCCAGCTGTTGAAAATACTCTGGGGAGACTGACCCTACACCGATTTATATTCTTCTTATTGCATAAAACATTTAGTTCTCTTTAATCCAAATATCCTCAGCTATTGGTAAACATTTGAAATTATTTTTCTCAGTAAAATATATTTCGTGGTATGATTGCAGCAAATCATCAGTTTTTTCTTAGTAATTTATGTAATCCAAATTGTTGTTACAATGTCTCATTTTTATTCAATAGAAATCCAAATGAGCTTTACCAAGGATCTTAATATCTATAATTGGGTTCTTCTGGGAAGCACAATCGGTCCTTCTTTGTGAGAATCGAATACATAATTAACTTCTGACTTTTTATATAAAGATGTCTTCGCTGTGATTAGATAACTGTAAGTTGAATATTTATTTGATTGTGGTGTGACGTGTGGAAAAATATTTGTTAATAGTAGAAGTGAAGGCGGTTCATTTTTTGTGTGAAAAAGTTTTTATTAGACGCATATGTTTTATATCTAGTGGCAAAGTAAAGCCACCCGTACGGGTCGATCTTTAAGGCTAAGCTACGCTTGTCGAAGTTTTTTCATGGATGGGTTACCATTAATTACCTAAATTACATACCGTGACTCTTCCATGCCTCAGAAAGCATGTTGAGTCTTTGACCCCGGCTGTTATTTGAAGATCTTTAACAGTCCTTACGGTAGTCAGAAGCTATGAAATCTGACGCCAGTCTTGCCAAGGGGTATCGTGATACCCAGTTACCGGGTTGTGGAGGTCAGACAGGCAGTTGCTCCTATTGATACTCAGCTGAAACTGGTTAGATGAAGCCAATCCTAAAATAGTTGGAAAAAGGCTATACAGATTGATTGACTGATTCGTTCCTTGAAAGTTTCTGACACAGTGACTTTGTCGGCGCTTGTTTGTCTTAAGGTTACACCAGTCGATCATTCTTCCATACAAACGTAGTCTGGCAATTACTCCACTGCTTGACGATGTACGTTCAAAATAAAAAATGATATCAATTTGTCTCATCATTATCTAGCCCTGTATGGAAACTAAATTAAAAAAATATATTTGAAAGTTATGAGCGTCGAAAGTTCCATATTTCAACACTAATTATAACGCATCTTGTGTTCTGAAATAAATACCATAAGAAGAAGGAAAATTGAAAAACGGCCACCACACAGGGATAGATTAGTAGTTCAACAATGCAAATAATTTTATTTTGAAAATTTACATATAGTCGTTTTTTCATGATATCTATACTCCCAAAGGTCTGTTTATAAAATTTCGCGCGCTCGTTTTAGTCCTAAATCATCATCCATTTCGCTACAAACTTGCAAAAGTGCTAATTCGTACGCGAACTAGCTACTTACTGCTCATCTCAGCATCTATCTCTTTCGCACGTGTTGTCGGATGAGATAGCATGCATTTTAACCCTCCGCACAAAATAGTTCGTGCCGTCGACTAGGGGAACCTTAAGGCATGCTTCTAAGTTACGGGTACTTTACTTTGTAAAAGTAATGGGGCCATACTTTGAAGAGTCTGGGTGTAAAGTCCTGCACACCTCCATTGAAAAAGAAATATCCTCCGACCAGTGTGTTGTGTCTGGTCCAGGCAAAACTGCCCGACACATGACGGTTGATGTTGGACTCAAAAACTAAAACCCAACTACTGAAAAATCACGTTCTAAAAAGTATGAAACAAGAGAATATTGTCATCTGAAATTGTTATTTACACACTATTCGATATGTACCGGGTTTTAAATGATGATGATGATGATGATGTAATAAATAATCTATTGTATTTCATACATATTGATAGTGGTGTTTAGAGTATAACCGTGGTGGTATGCCACCTACAAAACATCCTGCAAAAAAAAACATGATCGGGGAGGGGCAAAAATCTAATTTTTGTTCGTTGCTTCGAGCTCCATAGAGGGCGCCATATTCAATTTAATGTAACGTCACCAACCATATATAACCAGCGACAAACAAGACGCTTCTAACGACATTCTCTGAACTCATTTGTCAAATTATGATAAGAAGTTTAGAAGTTATGAGGGAACAGATAAACAAATATACATACACAAATACCGGACAAAACATAACCCTCCCTTTTGCTTCACCGTTGTCGGTTTAAAACTATAATGGTTTCACTGTAAGAGAGAAACGTAGCTATAAAGAACGACTGACAATATCTCTTTTTCAAAAAGGAATCCTAATGGCGTTTTTGATTTGTTATGGTACGTACCCTGGTGTTAAATGAAAGCTGTAAATGCAACATGCTCGCGTTAATGTATGAAAAATAAAGTTTACCTTCACAAAAATAAATTTGATAATCTTTTATTATATTTTAAAAATTGCAATTACATTATCACATCAACATTATGGGTGCGTTTCATAATATCACACTACTATTATAAAGGCGAAAGTCTGTGAGTGTGTATGTTTGTTACTTCTTCACGCTCAAACGGCTTGACGGATTTGGATGAAATTTGGCACAGAGATAGATTATAGTCTGAAATAAAACATAGTATTCTTTTAATCCCAGGAATATGTTCCTTTGGGATAATTTTTTACATTTACGCGGGCGAAGCCGCTGGCAGAAGCCAGTATAAAAATATTTGGTATATTTTCATTTCAATAACGTTCACAAGATATAATAAACGTGAGTTATACCAACTGTTGATATAATTTCTTTAGATATAACATTTCAATTCAATTCAATCATTTTTTTCGGACCATGATCCATAATTTGTTAGTAAACACTTATGACTATGTTAGTAAATTAATACCAATGTCAAACTAATATAAATAAAGAAATAACAAATACATTACGAAATAAGCCAAATCAGTTCATATACCTATTTCCCGTTGCACTGGAGCCACCACTGTGCAAGCGGGTCCAGTAACCCAGGAAAGGGCAAACAACAAATTTCATTACATTTTTATACTCTAAAACTTGTTTCGTATAACGTTTATTTAATCGAAAATCATTAGGCCTATCGTTAAAAATATATAATACTGATACCATCTTTATGGTTAACACCCTGATTCAAAGCAATCCGACTCGGATGGGTTATATTAGGTTAGAAGGTTAAGGCGAGAGCGGAGCGGAGTGCCAGGTCCCCTCTATGTTGGTGAATCATTTGGGTTAGGTTTGGTTAGAACAGTGACCATTAACGCGCGAAGGCGAACGAGTGAAGTGAGCGTGCTGCGGGAGCAGCGTGACAGAAACGAATCGCTGCAAAACCGACTCCACGTAGTCTTGTCTGCCCTACCCCTAGAGTGTTATTTGAAATCGCATGGGACCGCAGGAGCCCCGCAGCGCCGGAGCCGTGACAGAAACCATACCTGCTGCATGTTGCATGCTTGTTGCATCCTTGCTGCATTCTTGCTTGCATGCTGCATGTATGGTGTATGCTTGTTTGCATGGTTTTTATAGGGCAATAAAAACCATATTAGACTAAATAGGTTTTATGTCTTTTGAGTGGTATATCAAACGATTTTATATTCAGTGTATGTTATGCTTATAAAAATTAATTACTTTAAAATGATATCAATCGTTTACTATATTAACTGATCATTATATCAAATAATATTATAGATTCAGTAGTTATATCTTGTAAATATTAGAGATTTTGTAATTATATCATATATTACTTACCCAAAATTATCACCTGTCACCAAGAGCTTGCCTGTAATTACTTAAAAGACCTTGGAAGTGAAAGAAATGAGTAAAACACTGCTTGCATTGAATTTTTGAAAGAAAAACACCTGTTGAATATTAATTGCATTGTTCCTTTGCACGGGAAATGGACAATTTCCAATACACTTTCATTTATATTGATTTTTAAGCTTGGCTCTAAGAATGAAATGAATAAAGCGGCCATTTATTTTTTCAAAGTATCTTGGACAGTTTATATCAGATTTTAAGTCAGAGTGACTAATTCTTTTTTAGCGATTTCCTTAGCCTGTTATCGACATGAACAGATATAAATTTAAAATAAGAACGACAATTTAAATTAAGCAAGAATTTAGTTTTCAAGATTTGGTAAGGGGTATTACATATTTCTGCTCCATATTGCGCCGACTTGAACAATAAAAAACACTTTTTTGTTCAGAATTCCAAGTATCAAGAAAGACAGTTGGCCAGTAGATTATAGCCTTCCATTTGGCCTCTGCAAATGCGCAGATATCATAGAAAGCGTATTCTTAGCGAAATTGTAACGGAGGTCTATTAAGCGATAACATGAATAAAGTTTTTTGCTTGTTTAAGAATAGGATTTTTTTCTTAGAAAAATAGATACTTAAATTTTTTATTATTTCCATCTCCGACTCCGAATCTGCATCCAGTATTTGGCGGTGGCCTCCAGTAGATTTGTAACCTTAGTAACATTTAGTTTGGACAAACTGTCAGCGTATTCAAATGTGCTGCTATTCGTTCAATTGATTTTTAACCCCTCTGAAAAGCCAATGAACTGAAGAAAACAAACAATGATGTTTAATGCAGCAAAGCAACCATTATTTTGTCTGAAAACATACTCGCCATAAATAAGGGTTAGGTTGAAAGCCAGATTAATACGAGAAGTGTGACTTTTCAAATAATGGCTTAAGGAAAATGCTCTTAAATAAAACATTTGGTAGCTTTATACTAAGCGTTAATCTCGATCTAAGAGGAGCTCGTAGCTAAATAATAACAGCCGCACGGGTCGATCTTCAAGGTTAAGCAACGCTTGACGAGGTCGGTCCGTGGATGGGTGACCATTTCAACATACCGAGTTTCCTCCGTGCCTCGGAATGCACGTTAAGCCGTTGGTCCCGGCTGTCATTTGAAGATCTTTGACAGTCGTTACGAGTAGTCAGAAGCTTGAGATCTGACACCAGTCTTGCCAAGAGGTACCGTGTTACCCAGTTACTGGGTTGTGGATGTCAGATAGGCAGTCGCTACATGTAAAACACTGGTACTCAGCTGAATCCGGTAAGACTGGAAGCCGACCCCAATATAGTTGTGAAAAGGCTAGGCAGATAGATACTAAGCGTTAATCATAATTTGTAAGTATCGAGAATTATGGTTAAAATCATTAATGCTGCAGTCTTAGAGATTTTAAGATGTTGGCATTTAATTCATTACAAGTAGACTTTGAAGTCAAAGGTTTGGTGTCGGACTGTGCGGCGCCACAGCGGTGTGGGTGTCGTAATGCGCACGACCAGTTGAATATTGTTCATAAAATGTATACACCAAGACCGCAGTACGCCGCTGGTTCTGCGCGCGCACGACAGCAGGACGAGTATGTGTGAGCGACACCAAACATCTAAATTGAAAGAGCCCTTATTCATCTTACTAAAGAGACATAACTGATAGTTCTAAAACAAAACATAGGGAACAGGCATTTTCTGGAAACGCTTCTATTGGTAGATCTCATTAATTGCTTACCTTAATAAGGCAAGATCGTGGAAACCTCAATACAAAATAAAACCGTAATCAATTCAAAATTCAAATTCAAATATTGATCACGTGTCATCGTGGAATTTTGGATAAGCTATGTTATTTTATCACCAGATTTATTTATTAAGTATTTTTTGTTTTCAGTTTGGCATTGACTGCGAAGATCCTCGTGGCTGTGGCAGTGTTCTTCACATACTGCCTCCAAATGTACGCCCCTATGGACATCATATGGACGCGGATCAAGCCCAGGTTTAGCAAGAACTACTATAACATCAGCCAGATTACTCTGAGGACTCTCAGTGTGGCCTTGACTGGTGGGTACTTTTGTAAATTTTCTTTATTGTCTTGTTTTTTTTTGTAGTAGGCTGGATGACAGATAGCCAAATAGATACAAAGTGGAAACGCTGGCACTTACTATAATTCTGCATCAAATTGTTTTGTTTACACATGTTTAAAAGTTAATTCCTGAAAACTCTAAACCGATTGCAAACACTATGCCTCTGATAGAAAGCTATTCAGTTTTGCTGATAATTTTGATTTCGCAAAACACCGTTCTTATGAAATAGGCTGTCGGAGTAGAGCTGTGGAAAAAAGGTTTATCATGGTAAGTGTAAAAAATAGTTGAATAGTTTTAGCAATATTACTTGGTAGGGAGAAACAGAAAGCCACTTACTACGATCCTAACATACTTCTTTTGCTTCACTTACGTCCATATATCTAGTCATACAAGCACAGTTACTTTAGATATTACGTTACTAAAAGTGTCTATAAATAAAGGTGTAGGTATCTATTTACCTACTGATATGGGGCTTATGTAATTTATTGTATTCTCTTTTGTTTCAGTTATCCTAGCAATAGCCGTACCGGACCTAGAACTTCTCATAGGTCTTGTCGGAGCCATCTTCTTCTCAACCCTGGGCCTTCTTATCCCAGTAGTGGTCCAAACTGTCCACCAATGGGAACGAGGGATGGGCCGATTCTCTTATATTCTTTGGAAGAACGTATTATTGTTAATATTTTATCTTATAGTCTTATTGTCTGGTTGTTATGCGGCTGTTAGCGAAATTGTAGCGAAATTTGGATAAAATAAGTTTATTTATCATATTATTATCTACTGTATAAGGGAATTATTTTTGTAATAAAAGATTATACAAAACAACGTTTTTTTTTAAATGTTGTGGTTTTCCACCAGGTCGTCGTAGTCAACATTATCATAAGCCTTTTAATGTTCCCACTGCTTGGACATGAACATCGTCTCCGTGCACGAGGGAATGGGCATTCATACAACACGCGGGACCAGTGTAGGATGGTGACAGTGACATGTAAAAATTTTTGGTTCTAGGACATGCCGGTTTCCACACGATGTTTTGTTTACCGGTTTTAGAGCAGTAATGATGAAATAATTTAGAGAGTAGAGTAAAGCTACCTGTGATCGAACCCTTGACTTACGACACGTAAGTTTGACGACACGTTTAGCGTAGTGATTGAGGGATTGGCTGCTGCGCTGCCTGTCGCGGGTTCGAATCCCGTACGGAACAAATGTATGCCTAAAGATAGTTGTGCCGGGTCTGGGTGTCTTGTGTATGTGAGTTTAAATGTTTGTAAACGCACCCACGATACAGGAAGAAATTCCTAAAGAGGAGCAAGGCAATGCAAAAAAAAAAAAAATATTGCCTATACCATTGGGGGCACTGGGCCTCTACTGCTGCCGATAGTAATGCCTGCGGCTATTTAATTAAAGCATAATATTGGATGCTCTATGCTCGGCTTAAAGCTAACTCACAGCGCTAAGCCGAGCGTTGAAATCTGTTATTGCAATAATGATCTAGGTATCGCTTAGTGTAATCAATAGAGGTAAGCTTTTCATTTTCTTCACTTAACTATGACTTTCTGAATCATTCTAAATCTCGCGAATACTCAGTAGGATTGATAATATACAGGTTGTTACGGAAAGGTGTGATCATGTTTTAAAATACTCTTTGTGCCCATGTTTACGATCAACGTTCTTCAAGGAACTAATAGGAAATTAACATAAAAAAAAACAAGAATTTTTCATAAAAGCTGTTCAAAATATGTCAAAGTCAAAGATTTATTTGCAGATAAATATGGTTACAAAAGTTCTTACAATGGTAGTATAATAGTAGCTTAACATATTTAATCATAGCATAAAGACATGCAATTTTTTTTGTAAGTGTACAATTAGGTCATTTAAATTTAAATTGAAGGAATTTTTTTAATGTATAGAAAGAATTCTCTATTAACCACCTGCGCAAAGCCCTTTTGAAGCGGATCATTGGAAGTTCTTTAATTTCGTTAGGAATCTTGTTGTAAATCTGAATACACATAGGATAGCAACTTTGCCTATATAGCTCCATTTTCATTCTAGGAATAATTAATCTATTAGGATATCTAGTCCTGAATTTACATTTATCTCCCAGTTTTTCAAACATCTCAGGGTGAGATTTTGTAAATTTACATATTTCCTCAAAATAAATACCAGTCAATGTAAGTATTCTAAGTTTCCTAAACAGTGGTTTACAGGATGTAAGTGGGTCTACATTACAAATCGCACGTATACACCTCTTTTGCGCGATGAAAGCTCTTTCGATATGCACCGAGTTTCCCCATACCAATATACCATAGCGCAGTATTGACCCAACATATTGTAACGTGATTTCTTCTTGGGAACAATAAAGCACCAAATACTAAGATAGATGTTTATTAAGTGTAACCCTTGAACACGTCACAAAAAGTAAATAAGTTAAAAGGGTCGCTGGTTGCAGTTGGCTGGTCAAACTTTTCTTAACTAATTTTAAGTTGAGGGTGGAAGAACAAAAAATAAAAAATAATAAAAAAAAAGAGGGATCAGAAAGCTTGTCACTTCGCGTAGCCAGCCAACACCACTCTGCGACGGCCTGCATCGAGCGGACAGCCTCAGCCAGGCAATCAGCCCCAACCAGACAGTCATCAGCCCCAACAAAACCAGACAGTCTTCAGCCCCAACAAAACCCCTCCTGTAGTTACAGAACAAAACTTCTTAGGACAAAAACTCAAATCAAACATAAAGGGTTTTGATTATATAGAACAGACAGGTCGCTAAAACACGGAAAGTAACATCCTATACACCGGGCTTTACATAGGTGAACACAACGGATGGGCCTTCTGAGTATATGGAAATCATGCCTATGGTGTATGTAAATATGTATATTTATATGGAGCCTGTCCACAAACACCCACAAATGGTAGGCCAGCCCAAATAATATAAACGTATCGGCCAAGTGACACTGACACACCAATCACCAGCACACGAGCAGCCTCTGGTCGCCGGGACGCACTCACGCGTCCCAAAGCAAAACCGGCCACTCTCTCAGCAACCACTTCAACCTACAGGTTCCTGGTTAGGGCTTCGGCCCAACCAGCACGCTGGCAGGCGGGTGACCAAAGATCCGGTCACCACGCCGCCTCGCAGAAAAAGAAAAAAAAAATCCCCGCACGCACAAACCAAAACGTCAAATCACCCAGTGCCGTTCGGATACGCATCGCACAAAAATCAAATCACTTACATTTTAACTAACCCAAGAAACAATTTCAATCCTTGAAGAAATGACACGGAACATTCACCCTTCCATAAAATACACCATCCCAGGTTCAAATCACATCCGTCAACTCATTCAAGTTCAATTTATCACTAAATTCTATAAAAACACAAATACTAAATGTCACTCTGGTTGACATATCCGGACGCACGCGTCGTTGCCAGTGTCGAGTGACACTTGACATTTCAGAACGATCTAAGCCGAAACTTCTAAATAAAATAAAAGTAATCGCCTGACCGACATAAATCTGGACAACAATCTCCCGTCATCCCAAAACAAATCTCGAATCGAACTCAATCGCTGACTAATAAAATGATTTCAAATATGTAGACTAATAAAATGATTTCAAATATGTAATGCTTCCAGCTAACCATTTGCGCGTTTCCGAACGCAACGTCGAACGCCCAAATGACAGCTGGCAGTCTGTCAAAACAAACAAATAATATCTGGTAATTTTATTGTTATTTTAGTGAAAATAATGTATTTATCGAGGAGATTATTATGCCAGAGTGCCGTTTCTAAGTGGTTACACAATTCAGCCACGAGTCCTGAATAAAGAAGCAACATAAAAAAGGAATGCAATATAGTGAATGAAATATGATAATCCAGGTAACAAACCTTCCCTTAGCAAGATCGCCTTCTACCAAAAAAAAGTGTTACAATATGCATGATAAGCCTGTAATATGGCTTGTCTACTTACTAGGTTAGATATACGCCATAAAACATAAGCAGACTTACTGAGTTTACCACATATCTTATCAATATGATTAATCCAGGAACACCTCTCGTCTAGATCTATCCCAAGAAAAGTATCTGATTGCTGTATTTGTTTATCTTTATAAGTAATGTTTAAATCGATTTTATTCCAGTTTTTGTTACGAAATTGTACAAATTTGGTTTTATCTATGTTAAGTTTAAGGTTATTCTTTTCCATCCAAGTTATTACTTTGCTTACGGTAACATTTATTTCCTCATTATAGTTTTCTTTATTTTTAGGGATAATTACGGCCACATCGTCTGCAAAGAGTATGCAGGGATGATCAGTCACTTCTGTCAGGTCATTGATATAAATCAGAAAAAGTGGGGGGCCTAAAATACTGCCCTGTGGAACGCCTGTGCAATTGTAGCCTAATTTGGATTTAAATGTCAGTTCACCGTTTTGATTTGGTTTATCCACAGTAATTTTTACAAATTGCGATCTGTTTGCAAGGTAACTTTTTAACCATGTGTTTTTGCTTTACCGCGTATTCCATATTTATCACATTTTTTTAGTAGTAAGTAGCTCGTGCGATACAAAGTCAAAGGCTTTTGACATGTCATAAAATAAAACAGTTATCGGGATTTTCTGGTCAATATTTTTAGTAACTAGGTTAATTAAATTAAATGCCGCTGTGGTTGTCGATTTCCTTTTTTGGAATCGATGTTGTTCATGTTTTAAAATTTGGAACTTATCGGTAAAATTTATTAATCGCGTATGCATGACTTTTTCGTAAATTTTCGCTAATATAGGCAAGAGGGCTATCGGTCTGTAATTATCAACAAGTTTTTTATTACCTTTTTTATGTATTGGTTTAATAGCTGTCATTTTCAATTTCTCAGGAAACACTCCCGTGAATAATGATAAGTCTATTAGATGTACTAGTACCGGAGTAATAATAGGACCTACGTATTTTAAAATTTTTGTAGGTATTTGATCATAACCTGTTAAATTTGTATCTTTGAGTGATTTTATTACTTTTCGTATTTCGTCATCATTGGTGGGCATTAAAAACATACTAGAATTTACAGGATTAATGTCATAATTATTAGTATTTAAGTCAAAATCGTTGTTCGTTGAATTGATAAAATAGTCATTTACATAATTGGCAATGTCCGTGGGGCTTGTTAGTGGCCCGGTTTCAGTTTCTATTTCCTTAATATTTGATTCCTGTATTTGATTATCATTGGAATTATATTTTATTAAGTCCCATGACGCCCTGCATTTATTCTTAGCCCTGGTTATATAACTTGTATTATGAATTTTCTGTGCATTTTGTAAACATTTTTTAAGTAATTTGTTATTATTTAGGTATTTTACTTGACTTTTTAATTTACTGTCTTTGTCAGATGAGAAATAGTATTTAAAACGCAATCAAATCTTTCGCAATCAATCCTTTTGGTTTTAGTTGATTTTTTAATACCTTTCGAAATCCATTTCGTATATTTTTTGACTAGATTGATTTTGATCTCAATTTTAGGGAAACACAAATCAAAGAACAAGACAAGTGTATCGTGAGCCTGATTGAACGCACTGTCAGCTTCCTGATTAGAAAATATTTCTGTCCATTTTAAATTTGACATACAGCTAAAGAACTTTTCTTTATTTTCAGTGCTAAAATCACGCTTATAAATTGTGCGAAAACGTAGAGGTGGAACTTTATTCTCTATTTGTATGGATATCATCTGAGCCGTTTCATGATCTGACAGTCCCAACGGTATAACCTCACATTTTGCATCCTTACAGTTACTTATGATTTGGTCTAGACATGAATTTCTTCTCGTTGTTTGTTTTATATGTAGTGTCAATCCGAAATAATTTACAATCCTAGTTAATTCGTCTACTCATTTTTTATTTATATGGGTTTTTGTACTTAAAATATCAATGTTAAGATCACCTACTATGATTAATTGCTTTAATGATTTATTTCGAAGGTTGCACAACATTACTTCTAAATTACGTAGGAAAACGAAGGGGTTTGAGCTTGGCGTACGGTATAAGGCTATTATTATAATGTTATATTGTAAGAGTTCAATTCCACATCACTCAAACTCATTTTCAGACGCATATTTTTTCAATTGTGTCAGTATTTTGTACTCAATGTGATTCAGGCAGTATATACAAACACCACCTCGCTTTTTTTTTCTTTCTTGAGTACCAGTCTCCTAATTTGTAACCTTTTAAGATATGGCTGCTCTCCTCACCTGCTCTAATAAAAGTCTCTGTCAAGTATACTTCATCGATAATTAACCCTTTATTGAAAAACGAGTCGATCGTAATTTCTAAAAGTTCTTTTTTACTTCTGAAGCCTGCAATATTTTGATGAAGAACATTTAATGAATGGCAATTAGTTCCGTCAATGCCTCTAACCTTACTTTCATACAGGTTTTTTAATGGTTGATCACAGAACGTTTTAGTTTTAGGTAAAGTATTACTATTATTTGCGAAAAAAAGTATTATTTGGGGTACTTTTATAGTTATATGATTTTGTTGGTCGGTAATTAAGCTTTGCGTCTAGGTTTGTAGTAAAATATGTGGCCAACTCGGAGCATTTCGACTGAGCAGTTGGTTTTTTGTTGAAGTTTAGATATTGGTTTTTATAATCAATTGTGTCGATCAGAACGTTCAGTTTATGACAAGTATTGCTATGAGTTCGTAGGAAGTAGCAATTTCCATTATTTTTACATATTAATTCTAAATTATTATTCAGTAACTTTTCATTTAGATATTTATTTTCCAATACACTTAAGACAATAATTGGACAGCTATTATATTTTTTATAAACACATACAATTCATTTAGCATAGTAGTAGGGTTATAGTCATTTTCTTCTACACAGATGATAATTTTATCACAAGGCTTACATGTCAACTCCGTGCTTAACAGTTGCTTAGCGGTTGCATAATATTTTAACATTCCTTCTGCGCAATACCTTTCGTATGAGCTATTAGATCTCAAGTCAAGTAGGCGTGTAGTTAAACCCGTAATTTGCTGAGTTCCAAGGACATGTATTTTTTTCTTAAGATAACTATTTTTGCTTCCATGATATGAAGTATCAGTTGTTAAAGGTATTTCCTTACTATGTTGCATGGTAGTTTGTACATTCCACATTGAACTTCTTAAATTTTGGTTGTTCCTCCGTATTTATTGTAGTAGTACCAGTGGATTTTTGAATTTCATTATGTAGTGTGTTGCTAGGTTTCCCTCTCATTCCAGGTTCATACTGCAGTTTGGTGGTTAAAGTCTTTGACTCGTTTAAGTTTCTAGATTTTCGCTTTGGAGTATTAATTTTTGGTGAAAATATTTTAGTTAATTTTGGTTTCTTGATTCTGTAGTCTTTTTTCTAAATCAATTTTTTCTAGTATCAAGTTTTCAATTTCCTTATGAGCACTTTCTAGCTTTTCCTTTAAATCTCTGACAGTTTCCTGTAAATCATCATCTCATCTCTTGGCAATTCCATGTAGATAAGTCGGGTAAACTTCTTCCCAGGGCATGAGAGTCAGTGGATAAGAAAGAATTATCTTCAAAACTTGTTGTTAAGGCATTTAAATTAGTAGTTCTTCTTCTAAACGTAACATTATCATTCAAGTTTTCCATGATAGTAGTGCTAGCGCCCTCTTGTGTTAACTTGAAAAAATATTAAATGTTTTCGTTAACTTAATTTCTGTCCATTAATTATTTGTACTATCCTATTTCTGGCCGTAGCTTTCTGGTAGTAACTTAGCGGGTAGTTTTGTTTTTTATTACTTTTCTTATTTTTATCTTGTAATAACTTAATAGTTTTGTCATTTATATTGTAAGCAACAAATCTCAAATATCACAAAAGTCAAAAGTAAATAGAACGCAGGATTCGAACTCCTTGATTAAGAGGGCGTCGTCGAAACCATTCAGCCAACTCGTCATTACAATATAAGTTGATATAGGCGTTGTGAATAAAAAGAGTTTCTTAGAGATAAAAAATTGCTCGTCAAGTACGTTTTTGATTTTTTATCTACCGCTACCGTCACCGCTTTTATTATGAATACAATTAAACACTTTGTTTTGATAATAGTTCATTTTTCCACTTATAAAGTTTGTATCTATAGAGATAGGTACAAAAAGATTTTATTCCATATGAGGCTGTATAGTTCCAACTACCATTGCTCAAAAAAAAAAACAAACAAATAACAAAAGCGCGGTTCAGCGAAAATTTTGTTTTTATTTAGTGACTTTTTTGCTAAAAATGAGCTCTCAAAGCGAAAATTCTTCCGATTCAATGTGTTTAACACCGCCAGACATTAAAGATGAAACTAAATTAGTGGTTGAAAATTTGATACCGCGAAACTCAAAGGAAAAATATAAGCTTGCATATGAAAAATTTGTGCAGTGGAAAATCAGTAGGAAATCTAAATCTTTATCCGAAAATGTTTTTCTTGCGTATTTCAATGATCTTGCCATCAAAATGAAGCCTTCGTCTCTCTACAATACCTATTCAATGTTCAAGTGCATGGTTCTGATAAAGCACAATTTGAACATTAAAAAATCCAAAAACCCGACTGCTTAAAAAGCGAACTAAAAAGATGTAAACAAGAAGAAAATCATGCTGTGCAGTCGGAGGATACATGTTCGCGAGCTGTCTGATAAAACCAGATGTATCCTCCGAATGCACAGCATGATTTTCTTCTTGTTTACATCTTTTTAGTTCGCTTTTTAAGCAGTCGGGTTTTTTGATTTTTTTAATTAACTTTTTTTATTTATAACTTTTTGGTTAATTATTTTTTAGAATTAGGTACATTTAAACATATAAGTGTTATATATTTTTGAAATCACCTCTCAAAACCCTTTATTTTGATACCCCACACGATCGGATTGGAAGAAAAAAAAAATTTGGGCCCCCACATTATGGCGCCCAAATTCCGCCATTTTTCTATTTTCCAATTTGAATGTAGCCAGTGACACTCGCAGGGTTAAGACGAATCGATTGACGTCTCTAGAACGCCGCATAGGAACAAACATACATACATACATACATAGACTGATAAACACATTACCCTCCTTCGGCAGTCGGGTAAAAATTACCACAATTTAACGAGTATGCTAAAACGACAGTCGGACGGATATAAATGTAAAAAATCAAAAGTGTTGACATCACAAAATGTAGAAAAGTTTATAAATGAAGCCCCTGACTCTGAGTACTTAGCGGTGAAAGTAAGTATTTTTGAAATCACCTCTCAAAACCCTTTATTTTGATACCCCACACGATCAGATTGGAAGAAAAAAAAAATTTGGGCCCCCACATTATGGCGCCCAAATTCCGCCATTTTTCTATTTTCCAATTTTAATGTGGCGCGATTACCTGATGAACGGTGGACCATAAGGGTGACATCGTGGAAGGGCCCAAGTGGGAAACGCTACAGAGGTAGACCGCTTATGAGATGGGAAGATGAAATAACCAGAACAGCTGGCCCAGGCTGGATGAAATCAGCCCTAGATAGAAAACATTGGGATTCTTTGGAGGAGGCCTACACCCGCGGAGGGGTTCTTGTAGATTAAATTTAAATTCTGTAATAGTAAAGTATTAGTAATAAGCTCATCTTACATACCTTAAATTATAGAATATAATAAAAAGAGTCTTTATATAAATTTATAGGTACTAGAGAAAGATAGACTTTAGATTATTATAAATAGATATAAGTAATAATTATAATATGGATACTTACTTAGAAATACTTTATAATATGTACATAGATAGATACTGTAAAATCTAAGGGGAAATAAAAGGCTTTTTTATTTTAATTTTATTTTATAATGTAGCCAGTGACACTCGCAGGGTTAAGACGAATCGATTGACGTAAGAACCATCAAAATCGGTCAACGCGTTTGGTCTCTAGAACGCCGCATAGGAACAAACATACATACATACATACATAGACTGATAAACACATTACCCTCCTTCGGCAGTCGGGTAAAAATTACCACAATTTAACGAGTATGCTAAAACGACAGTCGGACGGATATAAATGTAAAAAATCAAAAGTGTTGACATCACAAAATGTAGAAAAGTTTATAAATGAAGCCCCTGACTCTGAGTACTTAGCGGTGAAAGTAAGTATTTATATCTAAAAACCCAAATTTGTACTGTACCTACACGTTCTCATAATTAATACTCGTCTTGTTATTGTTACAGGTAGTTCTTATTTTTGGCATTTACGGTGCATGTCGATGCATCGAAATTACCAATATCACCGTTAATGACATTGAAACTTACATCAACGTAATGATAATTACGTTGCGAGATACAAAAACGAAGATTGATCGTACTTTCGTTGTTCCTGACGCCTCATTTGCAGTGGTGCAAAAATATTACGCACTACGTCCAGTTGACGTTAAAACGGACCGTTTTTTTTTAAATTAAAAAAAACTGCAAATGCACCAAACAAGTGATAGGGAGGCACAAAATTGCTCAAATGCCCAAAATAATTGCTACATACTTAGAACTGCACCATCCGGAACAATTTACAGGTCATTGTTTCCGGCGTTCATCGGCCACTATTCTTGTCAATACTGGGGCCAATCTTATTACACTAAAAAGGCATGGAGGATGGAAATCCGATCGAGTTGCTGAGAGCTATATAGAAGAATCGGTGGAGAATAAAAACAGAGTTACACAAAAAATCGGTCAAAAAATAAACTTAAAACGAACAACGTCTTACGAGTTCCAGGAAGCTTCAACATCTGCTCAGCAAACTGAAGAAAAAAAGGCTCGCTGTAAAGGCCTCGATCTAGGGTCTCAGCCTTTATCTCAGCTCGTCCATCAAGTGCTGCACGCTGACCGCGCTATGTCGGCCTGGAGCTGCGCTACGCTGCGCTGTCGGCCATAATCAGCGCGACCAGCAAAGTAGTCATTATAGACCGCGGCAGTAATGTACTAATAAGCTATGTGTCACTTCGTCGCGAACAATGTTTACGTGTGTACCTACGTGTTTGTGTATTTGTGTATTTGCTTATCTGTCTGTGGCATCATAGTTCCTAAACGGATGAACCAATTTTGATGTCGTTTCTTTTGTTTGAAAAGTGGCTTTATCGAGAGTGTTCTTATTGGTGAAAATCAATCAGTTCAGCCGTTCAAAAGTTATGGGCGTTTTACTGTTTGAATTGGGGTGTTTTCGCAGAATATAGTGTCTTATTACGTGTTCATAAGATTGTCAATTGAAGCGTGTCTACCACTAGATAAAATATGTAAGATAAAATAAAATGAGACGGTGATTTTTTTATTTTTAAAGGACAATGGCAGGAGCCCAGACATTGTTTTAGCTGAGATTAAAGACTCTAAATGAAAAACATCTGGTTTAATTCAAGCTCATGTTCTTGATTAGTTTGTACAAGATTTTTTTACAAGAACGCTGAGAATAATAGGTAAACAGCAGCCGTATTGCGTAAGTGCGCAAAGAAGTTGAACTCTATCCAACCGACCGAATCGGCCAATCACACAAAACGGACGCGTCATTCATCTCGCATGTGATTGGTCGATTTGGTCGGTTGGATAGAGTTTAACTTCTTTGCGCACTTACGCAATAAGGCTGCAGTTATGAACTTCGTCCATGATTAGTTTCTCTAGTGCTAATTTTAGCTTAAAGTCGGAGTGACAACTAGTTTTATCTGAAAATCAAATATATCTGTGATAAATTTTAGTTTTGGCCAGGTATTTCTAGTTTTAATAAAGGCATTTAGTAAAAACGTAGTAGTTTTTTACTAGGGAAAACGAGTTCTAACAAAACACGGGTTTTAACTGTGGCATGTAGTCATACATAAGGTACACCATATCTATGTCTAGTACAGCTGACTCTTTAGTATACCAACCAAATATACACCTGTTCATAGTAACGTTTAGTTACATACCAAGGTCAATCTGATATTTTCAAAAAACGTTTCAGGTAATTTGTTCAAAAACTGTAATGATTTGAAAACGAATGTTAAAGTATTAACTTATATTTTTTTCAAATTGAATATCGTAATTTTACATAGTTTACCATGTTTAACGATGTGTTGAATGTCTAGATGAAGAGATTAAGAATGACGCCAGACATAATTGTAAACATATTATTTTGTTATGGGAGTTTATACCTAAGGTAGTTAAGACGTCGCTATACTCTAAGCTGTGCGAGTAGTAGTCTATCCTCCGTTAGTAACAAACAAGACCCCGAGACTGCAGAGAGCATCTATTGATAAAGTCATCTTACAATTTAAATTATTGTATCCCTAAACAGCGGAACAGTTGTATTTTGCGTTTTTGAGGAGTAGTGATTTGAAAAAAGAACACACTGCTTATTGGGATTTGAAACACTCCCGGTGGCCAGCGCACTTCGGCTACACAGCACACACAGTTGCGCGACCCACGCGGCATCGGTGTGTGGGTAAGCGACGCAGCGCGGGCCCAGGGAATCGCTTCCACGGACCCCACCGCAGCAAGTCGACAAATTTTATATTGTTTGTCCGGGACAGTTGTATTCAAATCTAATGGCATTAAACCATCGCTTATAAAAATACAGATTGCTTCATTTTATTCACGAGCTAACAGTACTTATGTAATACTTGTATTTTTAATGCATTTTGAGCCAAGCGTTGCAATATTATAGCCAGTGTGTCGAGTACACTTGTTTGAAAAACGATTAAAATTATTGCTACTCGTGCTAAACGGTCATTGCTGAGTATATTCCTATTGCTGTTTTGCGCGGATATATTGTCATAAGTGTTTATAATGCTATTTTGTTGATTTTTTCAATTAGTTATATTTATTTTTTAATTTACAATCACACTAGGCGATAGTTAACTCTTTTTCTTTTTACTAATTTTAAAACTTGAGAACCGATCCGTAAAATGTATCGTTACAAGTAAGTTTATTTATCAACGGTTAATCACTGTGTTACGAGTACTCGCTTAGTTTTAATTTGTTATCTCATTTGTAAAAAAAATACAGTTAACAGTGAAAAATCGTTTATTTTCTCCTTATTTGTAAAACAAAAACATCAACGACTTACGTCATAAAACGAATTAACAATAAAGCTAAAATTACAAATAAATAGTTTGCCGAGGAGCATATGGCTGTCAATGGAATAGTTGCAACCGCTTCGCAGGAGGCACCCATTGGATCATTCAAAGTGATCACGACTGTTATCACAAATTTATCAGCGATAATAATTGTCAAAATATTAAAACAAGAGGCTCTAGACAAGTGCCATTCTACCAGTAATGGCGATGGTCAAAATGCCAAAATGTAAGGAATGGATCACGTGTCTTTTAGATAGAACTAAGTACATACTTAAATACATAATCTCGCGCCTTTTTCTTTTCTTTTTACGCCAGTTATGAGTACTGCGCACCTGGCCTTTCTGAAGAACATCACAAATAAGGTCTATGTATGCCTTTCTAGGGCGTTCCCTGCCGGCGTTTCCATTAACGTCTGCCTTTTAAATACCAAACTTGACCTAAAACTAGAAGTTCCCTCATCTTTAACATTTTACCGATTGCTATCGCAACGCTTTCATTGACAAACGACAGTCTTTACCGCTGATATATTTTCATTTGGTATGGGCTCACTAAGCAGCTTGACATCCATGCTAGAATGTCTTAGACAACGCGGCTGGATACGCCACCAGGGTGCCGTAGAAGGATTAGAGCGTGCCAGCCACCGGCAATTTCATTTCCACCTTGGTTGCCGCGTTGGTTTTGACCTTGGTTGCCGCGTTGGTTGTCGCCTGGGTTGCCTTGTTGGTTGCCTTGGTTGCTGCGTTGGTTGCCTTGGTTGCCTTGGTTGCTGCGTTGGTTGCCTTGGTTGCCTTGTTGGTTGCCTTGGTTGCTGCGTTGGTTGCCTTGGTTGCCTTGTTGGTTGCCTTGGTTGCCTTGGTTGCCTTGGTTGCCGGGTTGGTAGAAGCCGTTAAAATCTCTTTCATTATTGGGTGGACGACTAAAGCTACCAGGGCCTGCGCTGCCAACTGAGAGATTAAACGGACCTTGGTTGATGCCGTTACCGGGCCTTGCATTGTTGGGTTGAGGACCTTGGTTGTTGGCGTTGTTTCCATTGCCATATCCTCCAAAGGGTATTTGGAAACTACCGCCACCACTGCCTTTACTGTTACCGCCTCCAGCGGCTTCGAAAGGACCTTGGTTGTTGTTGTTTTCATGTCTTACATTACCTGGTGGAGGACTGTAGTTACCAGGGCCAGCATTTCCAACTGAGGGATTAAACGGACCTTGGTTGTTGTCGTTTCCAGGTCTTACATTGCTGGGTGGAGTGCCGTAGCTACCAGGGTCAGCGCTACCAATTGAGGGAATAAACGGACCTTGGTTGTTGCCCACAACAGGACCTTGATTATTGCTGTTACCTGGTCTTCCATTGAACACCGGACTTGGGTAGTTACCGTTACCCGGACCTTGATTGTTGCCAAATGAGGAGGGATTTTGTAGGGGACCGTTGCTACCAGAACCAGCATTGCCAAATGAGGGATTAAAGGGACCTTGGTTATTGCCTTTACCGGAACCTTGGTTGTTGTCGTTTCCAGGTCTTACATTGCTGGGTGGAGGGCCGTAGCTACCAGGGCCAGCGCTACCAATTGAGGGAATAAACGGACCTTGGTTGTTGCCCACAACAGGTCCTTGGTTATTGCTATTACCAAGTCTTCCATTGCTTTGTAGGGGACCGTTGCTACCAGAGCCAGCGTTGCTAAATGAGGGATTAAACGGACCTTGGTTGATGCCGTTACCGGGTCTTGCATTACTGGGTTGAGGACCTTGGTTATTGGCGATATTTTCTCTTTCATGTCCTCCAAAGGGGATTTGAAAACTACCGCCACCAACGCCTTGACTGTTACCGCCTCCAGCGGCTTCGAAAGGGCCTTGGAAGTTGACAAAACTATAGCCGCCGTTGTTGCCTTGATTGTTGCCGTCACCAGCGCCGTTCCAGTTTTGGAAGGTATAGCCGGTTTGTGCCCTTGTATACGCCACCAGCGCGAGGAATATGCACTGCGGAAAAAATACAAAATTAGTTAATGCTTTAAATTGTTACAGGATCATTAATAAGTACAATATTGTTGAGAACTATACTAGCGAGAAATATATAGACATTTACCATCATGATCATCATCATTTCAGCCGAAAGACGTCCACTGCTGGACATAGGCCTCCCCCAGGCGTCGCCACATTGACCGATCCCGTGCGTCTCGCATCCAGCGCCTTCCCGCAACCTTAACCAGGTCATCGGTCCACCTAGTAGTAACTTTGGAAGGCCTCCCGCCTTCCAAAGTTACCAAAGGTCATGTAATCTGATTTAGCTAATATCAAAATTGTGAAGGGTATGTAGGGGTCTTGTCATAATTTATACGTATACAAGTATTTTTTTTTACCGTGGAGAAATTCTCACGCATACTGCGACCCCACCGCGTCCATCATCAGACTGTGGTGATCCCGTAAAGACCGCGGAAGGTAAGGAGAGCGGCGCACCGCAATACTTGTTTGGGATGTCTTTAAGACATAAAATAAACAAATATGATGAAATTACACTGAATTTTAGGGTATTACGTACGTTTTACGTATATTTTACAAAAAAATAAACAATATTGACAAACCAGATTTTTCTTTGGTACGGAACCCTTAATGTACGAAGTCCGATACGCACTTGGCCGGTTTTTCTCTTCGATTTTGATGCACGAAATAGGTGCGGTTACAAGACAGGCATACGACCTAGCTAAGGGTGCGTAGCGTGGGTATTGACACAGGAAAAGAGAGGCCTATGCCCAACAGTGGGTGAAGTCAGCCTGTGGATAATGATGAAGATGATGAAATATGCACTGCACAAGACTTACCGTTACGATGATCCTCATGATGCTTAGTGATAGAATGTAGCGAACTATTGTGACGCTTTTGGATTGTGTCTGGTAATATATAGTAAAACGGCTGTTTAGAAAGTAAACCATTCATAAACCAGATTTTTGAAAAAAAACATTCAATTTGACATCATTTTTAGGGTTCCGTACCCAATAGGTAAAAACGGGACCTTATTACTAAGACTCCACGATCCGTCTGTCTGTCTATTCGTCTGTCACCAGGCTGTATCTCATGAACCGTGATAGCTAGACATTTAAAATGTTCACAGATGATGTATTTCTGTTGCCGCTATAACAACAAATACTAAAAACAGAATGAAATAAATATTTAGGTGGGGCTCCCATACAACAAACGCGATGTTTTCGCCGTTTTTTGCTATAATGGTACGGAACCATTCGTGCGCGATTCCGACTCGCCTTTGGCCATTTTTTTATAAGAATGATAGGTATACCAGTCAGTAATAATATATGCAAAAAATATGCACTTGTAAAAAATAAAATTTTTAGTGATATAATCAATGAACTGCATCGAAATTGAAAGTTTTAAGGCGTTAACTGGTTTTGCATAACTCATATTTCATATGTTTTATTGGTTTGTTTACATATCAAGATACGGATGTCAACGAAAGTCTAATTGTTCTCCCAAAATGGTTCGCAGCTAACAATCTTTTACTGAATGCGGAAAAAACAAAATGTCTAAAGTTCTCCTTACCAAATGTACCTCAACGTGACCTAAATTTAAATCTTGACGGCAAAAATCTTGAAGTTATAACGGAAATTATATTCTTGGGGATTACAATCGATTCTAAATTGCAGTGGAGCGCGCACATTAGAACTCTTTCGGGTAGGTTAAGTCCGGCTGCATATGCAGTAAGGAAAATAAGGCAGTTAACCGATGTAGCTACAGTTAGGCTAGTATACTATGCTTACTTCCACAGTTTTATGTCTTATGGCATTCTGCTGTGGGGACTCAATTTTCGTCTTACAAAAGAGGGCAATCTCAGAGAAAAATTTAAAGAGATCGATATACTGACTCTACCTTCACTTTATATTTTGGAATGTATTTTGTACGAGCGCAAAAATTGAGGGCTTTACAAAACTAGAAGCGACTTCCATAATTTAAATACACGCAGTAAGCACGAAATTGTAATACACAAAATCAGATTAACGAAAAATAGCAAGTCTTTTCTTATAAACAGTATACGCTTCTATAACAAGTTATTATAGTAGTTTCTAACGTTTTATTGTCGGGTCTACGTTGTCCTCCCATATCTAAGTAATGCTGTAACATGGAAATATTGAAAAATCAAACCATATTTTAAAAGAGTAACCATGGAGTTTCTTGCCGGTTCTTCTCCATAGGAAACGACCAACCCGAACCGTGCGCTTTTTGTCGACGTTTTATAAGTGCCCATGTAGGCCTATGTAAAATAAAAATAAAATATTTTGATTTTGATCAGTATACAGTCTAGGTGACCGAGTTCTGCTTGGATGAAAATATAGAAAACAAGTTTCGACAAAACTTTGCAATATAGGGGTTTTTGGGGGGCGAAATGTCGATCTAGCTAGCTCAAATCTCGGATTTTATCGAAATCGTGAAAGCCGTTTTCGAGGACTTCATTATAACATTTATGTATAATATATATATCGGAGATAGGAGGGCTATCTTCAATAATACCCTCGGTCTGTGGGCATATCGTGGGTATGCAATGCACAAAGCAGGTAACTTATGCCGTTTTAGAGATAGTTCTTGTTCCAATTTTATCAAAGCAGCGGATTCGGCCACCAATCGTTTCGCTTTTTCCCAACTAAAACACACTTGTTCAAGTTCACACACGCCACTTTTGGCTACTTCTCAACTCTTTTTCTCTCAACTCCTTTTTAACTCCCAAAACGCGCGTCCGCGCGTATCTTTTCTAACTTCACGACCCAATATGGCGGGAGAAACCCACTCTAGAGAGTCCGTATAGACTTTCCTCGCTTTTCATTGGTTCAAGAACACATCCGGCAAAGTAGGCACTGCTTGTATTATCCAATCCAAATCGAGTATTTTGACATAAGAAAACTAAAGTGTTGTCAATCGAATAAAATCGAACTGAGAATTGATCAGAAGCTAAATGTTGCCAATTAAACAAACCTGAAGTAATAAGTTTACAAGCGATATACCTTCCTCCGATACGGCCATCTTGACATTCAAACGGTCCCACGTTTGATGTAAAGCGTCGAGCAACATCGTTACTCAATTGCAAGAAAAAAAAAACAAAAACCAAGAGATAAAAAAAATAAGTAATAGGTTAAGTTCGGCCGCTCCTGACCAAATAAAAAAAAATAACGTGGTCGTGACATCTTCCACGTGAAACCTTCAATCAACACCTTATATTACCAGCCTACAACAAAACTCAAGTACATCTTTACTCATGAAAACTGAATTCTCTTATCTTTCACACTGTTCATTTGTTTTCTCCATGTAAATCTAGGTCTCCACACCATACATCGTACACAACCATCATCGTACTATCGAACCAGCCACCTCACCATTTAGACAACCATATTAACACATTCTAAATGGTTACCGAAGCACCAGAGGTACCAGGTTCCCAACAAACGCCAAGTCGGTCTCGAAGCACTAAGTGTGCCAGAAACCACCCAAACGCCCAACACAACATACCATGTCACATACACCAAACAACAGGTCACCGAGGCCCCAGAGGGACCAGGCTCCCCCAGACATACAACAGGTCACCGAAGCCCCAGAGGGACTAGGCTCCCCCCAGACAACAGGTCACCGAAGCCCCAGAGGGACCAGGCTCCCCCAGACAACCGGTCCTCTCGAGGCAACAAGACTGCCAGATACCCATGCCACATACACAATACAACAGGTCACCAAAGCCCCAGAGGGACCAGGCTTCCCCAGACAACCGGTCCTCTCGAAGCAACAATACTGCCAGATACCCATGCCACATACACTAAACAACAGGTCACCGAAGCCCCAGAGGGACCAGGCTTCCCCAGACAGATAACAGGACTCCAAAGCCCCAGAGGGACCAGGTTCCCCCCTGACAAATCCAGCAATGTTTCTTGGTCCCACAGCAATCGCTGTAGCTCCTGATGGTCAACCCAGTGACCACCCTGCAACCATAGTCATCCTGACCAGGCCTCGTAACCCACCACGGTTACAGCAGTCATCTTACTGACCACTCACCTCGTAACCCACCTCGGTTACAGCAGTCATCTTACTGACCACTCACCTCGTAACCCACCTCGGTTACAGCAGTCATCTCTGACCACTCACCTCGTAACCCACCTCGGTTACAGCAGTCACCGCAGCGACTACTCATCACCGTACAGTCAGTCCTTTGACCATACACACGACCTCACCATTGCTAGATTGATTTGAATCAGTCTTCAACACAATACATTCAGTTACTTCAATGGGTACTTGATCTTTCAGCTTTCCTCTAACTCATCATGAACCAAAGCCTTTAATGCATCACATAGCTGCCACCATTCAGAACTCCAATAACCATAAACTCCAAACCAAAATCAAATTTGTTATTTCAATCTTCATTCTCAGTACTGACTACAACGGCAATCTCAAATTCAGGATTTCTTACCCAGCCAAAAGCATATTCAAGAACTCCATTTTATGTTCATGATTTCATACCAAACCCTCAGTGCGATAGGTATAATAACTACCAACATCAAACATTACCAATTTTGCAAACTAAAAATGAAAATGAAATCATGCACTGCATGTCACCGAGTGTACATCTGCATTAACATTATCTTATCCAACTTGCTCAGATAGCAAATAAAACAAAATTACGTTAGGTATGTTCACAATGACCAGCACAGAACATTCAACAAGTTAGAACACCACAACCACTACTGACAGTATACTTTAAATTCCACATTTATTATTCAAGGTAGGTACTAGCCTACATGACACCACACAATCACACAATTCACAAATGCACACCTTTCTTTAAAGAGATGTTACAATTATTAAAACTTCTGAATAATGTTCAAGATTATCGAGGCCAAGCATCGTTGAACAACACAGAACAAGGAAACCATTCCTAGTTACCACCAAAACACAAAAGCTCCTGTACCAAGTAAATCAAATAGAACCCAAGTGTCCCATTCATGGTCCACAATCAACAATAACTTAACAAATACGTTCGCTACACAGAATGCACTTTCAACTTAAATGCCGAATCAACTCTTGACTCCGTCATCTCTCTGACCCACGAAACTGAGAAACTGTTCTATGTAAATTAAAATGTTGCCAATTGAACATCTATCTCATCTTCAGCCACAACTTCAACAGTTCTTGGCCCTCGGGCATCTCATAATACCTGAATACGTCTTCTAGACACCATCTATATGTCTAGTTGCACTTTTCATTTGCCATAGTCCACTTAAATCATTTTTATTTGTAGGTAGGTATCGTTAGAATGACATGTAATCAGTTGGTTCATTCTCTACAATGCGATACATAACAACTACAGACATTAACTTTACCTTTATTCAACCGTTGGTAGGAACAAAACTAAACGCCAACTGTATTGGCTATACTAACGTTAATCCTCGTGACGTCTGCAGGTTGTAAGATTGCAAAACGAGTCAACCAGCACACTATTTCACTAAACTTTAACACCGGTTTGAAAATAATCTTGATCACATAACTCTTAACTGAAAGTTATCACAACTCTTTGGAACGAAGCAAAAGTTAAAAGTTTAATCCTCACAGTGACTCACACCTTATAACGATTTATTAATAAACTAGTCTTTATCTAGTAACTTATAAGTTAAAAATCATACCACAGTTATAAGTTATTTGTTTTGTCTTGATGACTTTTTCGAACTTTTTCGAATGTTGACACTTTCATGTCACTGTCTAATAGAGATGAGTAAGGGATGGCGATCTGTTATCAATTAATCGACGAATCGATTTAAAGGCAAAAAATAAACCAACAATTTTTCAATCGATATCCAGTACTGAATCGATCCAGCGTATCGATATTTCGCCCTAGAATATCGAGATTCGATTTTTCTGTTTTGATATGAACCAAAATATTATTAAAAAATAGTTGAATGTATTACACAAAGATATTTGAATTCAACGTTAACAAAATAAATTTCATTCCCTTTTACCTGATACTTTAATTTAGTTGTAAAAACAATCCCAATCAGCCAAAGATGTGAAAAGATACACTATTATTACGATTTTTCTTTTTACTTTCCATAACTGGATTCACACTTGCATTAAAAATACCAACGCGAATAGTTAGAATGTACGTAATTTTCAAAGAAAAGCATATTCACAAATTTCCTTGATGATCAAATCAACAACAAACTCAGTGGTAATAATATTTACGGGCAATCTGAAGTGACACCTATTAATAAAGAATGCATGGGTAAAATGCCTAGTATCTTTACTTCTCGATTATCAGTAGTGAGTAAACTAACAACCTATTCATAAATGTGTGTACTCTTGTGACAGCACTAGTGGTCACAAAACCGTATATTGTTCTAACATCATGCAACATAAAATAATGTAATGAAATCTAATTTCTTTCCGTTTTGTTCTCACATTCCAATGCTCCAAGTACATTAGAAAGATGAAATTGCGAAAATCGTTTCATTGTTTATTTTGTTGGTAAATAAAAACGATTAAATACTTGAAACAAAATATTTCAAAGCTTGAGCCCGTCAAAGATTTAAAAGATGGCGTGACATGCACGGACTTCTCATTCTGTCTATGCAAAAATTATTTGTTTGTTTTTAAATTGATCACGAAAAAAAACAACATGCTCGTATTCAATAAGCTCCCCCAAGCAGTAAATCACGGCATAATGGGGTCCCGAATCCAATTTCGATGATTATTGAAAGAAACCTTCAGTATCAATACCATTACATAGATGGCGCTGTTTGATTTTTCTACTCTTTTCATGTAACTTACATTAAACATTTCCATTAAACAACATAATGCAATAGTTATAAATTGCAATTAATGCAACAATTAATTATAAAACTTAGGTACTTCCAAATCCAATACATACTTCGGCTGCCACAAATGTATGCCAATGCACAGATAGTTGAATGCAGATCAAAGTAACATACCTTTAAGCCTGTACTCCCGGAAAGGTCAGGCAGCAGTGCCAACCATGCACATGTCCAGACTCCTAGGTGCTATCAGAAAATATTAAATTGATTGATCACCGCAGCGGCATGAATAAAACCACTAAATTTCCTCTTTCATAGCGCTGTAGACTGCAGGTTGTATGTTGCCTCATGAAATGGAACCTGAGCTCCACACTTATCTTGTAGCACTACATGCAGCCGGTCACAACAGGTCTTGTGGTATCCACAGCCATGTTGAAGGGCTCAGATGTCCGTGCTATTTGTTGCATATTGTGTGAATGGCTGAAAAATTCATGTCTATGAGCAAGTTTTCCACAAGCATAATGTTTTATTGAATCAAGTTGTAGCTTAGGATGTTTGCTCTCTTGCACTGTATTTGCACAAGTGGTCTTAATCTTTTGCGAATTCCGCTGACAGTATGAATCTGGCTGAGTTTCATTTAGCATCATAACGAAAATAACAATTTATTTTAAATTTTAGCCACTATAAACCAAGAAAAACAATATTGTGGCTAAACTTCATAAGGCATTAGATTGGTACTTATTATTGTCGGAATACTTAAGTTTATACTTCCCTGAACATCACCACCACAGTTGCGTTTCCCAAGTATCTAGTCAGGATCGGGCGTCGATGTCATCATTAACTTCATCATTATCTGCAACCCGACTTCGCATATTGTCTAGGATAGGCCATACTATACGGTTGAACTCGGGCAACATGATATTCCTGTCTCTAGTAGCCGGCAAGTTGCAAAACATCTCCATTAGGTAGGTAGGTAGGTACTTCCATGCTAATTTTCGCGCACCAGAGCGCGCCAACCATTACTCGTCTTATTTGGTCCATTATCGCTTTGTGCGTGCATTGTTTTCACTTCCGATATCGGAGATAGGAGGGCTATCTTCAATAATACCCTCGGTCTGTGGGCATATCGTGGGTATGCAATGCACAAAGCAGGTAACTTATGCCGTTTTAGAGATAGTTCTTGTTCCAATTTTATCAAAGCAGCGGATTCGGCCACCAATCGTTTCGCTTTTTCCCAACTAAAACACACTTGTTCAAGTTCACACACGCCACTTTTGGCTACTTCTCAACTCTTTTTCTCTCAACTCCTTTTTAACTCCCAAAACGCGCGTCCGCGCGTATCTTTTCTAACTTCACGACCCAATATGGCGGGAGAAACCCACTCTAGAGAGTCCGTATAGACTTTCCTCGCTTTTCATTGGTTCAAGAACACATCCGGCAAAGTAGGCACTGCTTGTATTATCCAATCCAAATCGAGTATTTTGACATAAGAAAACTAAAGTGTTGTCAATCGAATAAAATCGAACTGAGAATTGATCAGAAGCTAAATGTTGCCAATTAAACAAACCTGAAGTAATAAGTTTACAAGCGATATACCTTCCTCCGATATATATAAATATTGCCCGTTTAATAGTACGGGCATATACTTAATGTAACTCATCATCATCATTTCCGCCCAATAGACTTCTACAGCTGAACAAAGGCCTCCACAAGTATTGCCACATTGACCGGTACCGTGCGTCCCGCAACCAGCGGATTCCCGAAACCTTAACCTGGTCATCGGTCCACCTAGTAGGAGGTAAAGGCTAGCGTTGACTTTCAACGCTGCATGTGCCGGGTCTAACTACATAAATAAATTATTAAAAAAAACCCAAGGCATTGAATTGTTTATCCACATCGCTGCCATCCGGAAACATGCTTTAAAGACGGCATTTACGAATACTAACAAAAATATGGATGTAGTGTCTGAAATAAAATACTCGTAACAAAACATCAAAACATAAAATCGGTTTACTACAATCTTTGCGCTGTTGTAGCATGGTGCGTGATATTTCGTTTCACTCTTGAAAGTTGCCGCGTTTTTTTTTTTTTTATCTTTTATAGGCTCGCGCTTGACCACTATCTCACCTGATGGTAAGCGAATATGTGGTCTACGATGGAGCACGCTTGCCTAGTAGTAAACTATTCACTCTTGACTTAAAGACCCCTAGATTGTAGCTATCGGGAAACACAGACTCCGGCAGGGAATTCCACTCCTTAGCTGTACGCATAATAAAAGTATTCTCAAAACGTTTAGTGCGTATGGGTGGGATGTCCACCATGTAGCGATGGCGCATCGCCGTACGTCTGGTAGTCCGATGATGAAACGGGCTGGGCGGAATTAGATCATGCAATTCCATCGCACACTCCCCGAAATGTAACCGATAAAAAACCGACAAGCTGTCAACTCGGCGACGATGTTCAAGGCTTTAACTTAACCAAAGCCTCATCGCTGATGAGCCTCTTGGCCCGCTTTTCAATCGACTCTAGTGCATCAAGCTGATATTTGGCAGATCCGTCCCAGAGATGAGAACAGTACTCCATGCATGTTCGAACTTGCGCTTGATACACACTGAGCAGCTGTTCTGACGTGTACCTTTTCACCTTTGCAAGGATCCCCAGCTTTTTGGCAGCCAGTTGAGCCTTTGCCTCAATGTATGGGCCAAAATTGAGCGTCGATGTCAACGTAACGCCAAGAAGCTCAAGATGGTCAGTTATTGGCACGGTTACATCTCGGAAAGTTGGAGCCGGGTGAAATTGACACTTTTTAGCGGAAAAAAGACACGCGTGAGTTTTAGCAGCATTAAACCTGACCAGATTGGCATCGCCCCATTCGGAGACTGCCTGCAAGGACAGGTTCAAGCGCTCCACCATGGCCTCCCGGAGGGACTGGATCTGAGGCCCGGTAACACGAGCGTTGGACACGTATCTCTCAGCAACTGTGCTGTCGTCTGCATACCCAAAGGTGCCGGGATTTAGCAGATCGTTAATGTGCAGTAAGAACAAAGTTGCTGAGAGCACCGACCTCTGAGGGACCCCGGCATTAATATCCAAGCGGTCCGACGAGCAGCTATCGATAACCACTCGAATGGACCGATCTCTCAGAAAGTCTGCAATCCAATCACATAGACCACCGGGCACACCGAATGAAGGAAGCTTACCAATAAGGCTTTCGTGCCAGACCCTATCAAAAGCCTTCGAGATGTCTAGGGAGACGGCAAGCGCTTCCCCGTGCCTCTCAATGGCCTCACTCCAGATGTGAATGGCATACGCTAGAAGATCCCCAGTAGACCGATTTCGGCGGCAGCCGTATTGGCGGTCACTTAGAATATCGTTTGCTTCCTTAGGTATGCCAGGAGCTTAATAAATTATGACTTAGTATTTCAGCTGTATCACATTCGTAATATATTCAATCATTAATAACTGTAGTAAATTAAATTAAACCCAATCAGAATGTTCTAGTCTACAAATAAAACACAACTGTCACCCGCACCATGCTACAGCGCAAAGAGTGTAATGATAAGTATAAAACATATTCCCATAATTTATATTGACATAACAAAATTCAACATAATGATCATTACGCATAATGTTATGAGGTTGTTTAATTGAGAATGCTTTACCATACAAATGTATGTTGCCATAAATACTGTTGGCATAATAATAAAGATGCATAATCTTATAAAGCATAATGTTATAAACGCATAATGATATTTACACACAATGTTCTTTGAAATAAAACAATGCTGGCCTTTGCATTATGCCAAAGTATTATTATGCTGATAAAAGTTATGCGTAAACGTTATGCCAAACAACATTATGACTAAAATAATTATGTCATAAAATCGCGTCTGTATCCTCCTCGAAGGTCCTCGAAGGGTTAGGTCGAGGTGCACCCTAGTACACTCACATTGTGCCAGTTATGTTTAACTCTCACTTAGTAGAGGTCGACGCTATTACTAACAATCGCACACAAACCAAACTATAGACTCATCATCATCATTTCAGCCGAAAGTCATCCAATGCTGGACATAGACCTCCCCCAGGTGTCACCATATTGACCGATCCCGTGTGTCTCGCATCCAGCGCCTTCCCGCAACCTTAGCCAGGTCATCGATCCACCTAGTGGGAGGCTTTCCACTGCATCGTCTTCCGGTTCACGGTCGCCATTCCAGAACTTTTCGACTCCACCGGCCGATCCGTTCTGCGAGCAATGTGCCCTGCCCACTGCCATTTATGTTTCGCAATTCTTCTCTAGACTGCTACTGAGAAATTCCAGAAGGAAATTGTCCTTCCCAATCGAAACCAGGACAGCAGCAGGAGCAGGCTCAACAATAGCTCTTGCAACTACTAAACCAACAAAGCAGTTAACACCCGTCTGTTCGGAGGATCCTCCGTTTTTTAGTGGAGGTTTGTGGGAATTTACACCCTGTTCCACGTACCTCCAAACTCAAGGGGAGTATAAACGTCAGCGCAGCCTTCGTGGAGAGTTATTTCATCGTGATATCATCATCACTTCGATTCTCGAGCAGCGAGTCACACAACCAGCCAGTACCCAAGGCATCTACGGGGTATACTGACCACCAACATACAGCGAACGCGCTTTCCTGGTCATCACCGTCAACCTTTTTCTCCCGATTACCCTCGCTACTATGTAGTTCCTTACTTGTTTCGCTGACGCGCTTACCTTAAGCATTACGCTATAATCTAAAGTCCTGCTTTCTGCCTGTCCACTTCTTCTTCATACTTCAAGCTCTATTCTCTCTACTGATTCAATCTAGCTTTATCTAGCTCTGGACAACAAGCTGAAAACGTTTATGAAGACACACATACAACAACACAGCAAAATTTCAACTAGTTAAATGATTATGACTAACGAAATAGCGGTGACGGTTCAAATATTAACCACGTGGTAGTAGATATAATTTTATGTGAAGTTTATTATGTGTACTTTGATTCCAATAGACGAAAGTCTTGCAAGTAATGTTTGAGTAATTAGGATTACTGTTATTATAATATAAAATGGAATTAAACATAGCGGATGAAAAGTAGGGTTAAAAGAAACATAGAGATCATTCAATGTTAGAACGTTTCAGTGATAAAAAGGTAGGTCAAATATTGTACGAAATATTTGCTATTTTTTGTGTGATGATGTGGCTCCTCTGGTGTCAAAGTTAATTTATCCACCTCTTGGAACCCCACAGGCCTCTGACTTGGCTATTTGACATTTTCATTAACTATATAAGTCCAGGTTTCCTCACGATGTTTTCCATTTCATTTTCACCGTGGCCTGTGATGTCCAAGATAAGTTAAGTACGACCACATCATCGCTTACCATCAGGCGAGATAGTAGTCAAACGCGAGCCTATCGATAAAAAAAAAACATCTAGACGCTTTCCGTTATAAAGGGCGACTCCAAATATCCAATAATCTGATATAAATGTAGAAATTTTAATACCCATCTTTTGTTTTAATAAACTAAAAAATAGGCGTTCATATGTTGTTTGACTTTTAATAGGTAACAGCGCATAGATAACTGGTATTATATTGGTAAATTCTATGTTAGAATTTAAATCAAAATGTAAAATATTAACCTGGTAAAAATAATGTGTAATAAATTGTATATAAATAAATAAATAAATATTATCATTAATATTACTAAAGTTATAGGACGAAAATCACTGCAAACGGCTTTCTGGAGATACAATAATTCTCTGTTCAGTAATATCTTTAGGACTTGACTCATAAGTATGTTGCGTTTCCCTGCTAACAGTTTGCCTCGTTTCTTGAATTTTTTTTGATGCACTGCATTAATTTATATTTACACACCGCTATTTCTAACTTCCTTCTCGATTTTCACAGTGTTTGTTATATCTATAAGTGCCTTTTATTAAACAGCGTTTACCTCTACGAGTTGTAATAAAATCAAATTAATGATCCATTTTTAACCCACTTCAAAAAGGAGGAGGTTTTCTATTTGAATGTTTTCTTTTTTTCTGTGTAACACACATAAAAACTTTTTACTAGGTGAACCGATTTTAATGATTCCTTTTTTATTTGAAAGCTGGTGCTTCTCATGTGGTCTCATTTAAATTTAATCAAGATCTGATGAAGAACTTCGGAGATATACATCAGAACTCTTCCATAAATTACGGCAAATCACTCGGGATAGCTGCAATCGCGACTGTTTATTGTTTACATCATTTCATAACATAATATCACACTGGTATGCTCTAAAGGGGTACGTGGGTGTGAACAGATCACCCCGGTATACTCACATCACATCACATCATCACCCTATTAATGTTCCCACTGCTGGGACACAGGCCTCCTCTCTGTGAGAGGGAATGGGCCGTAATCCACCATGCGGGCCCAGTGCGGGTTGGTGGATGTCACATGTCTTCGATTTTTTTATTCTAGGACATGCCGGTTTCCTCACGATGTTTTCCTTCACCGTTATGAGAGCAGTGGTGATGAAATAATTTACACAAAGTAAAGCGCCTGCCTGGGCTTGAACCCACGACCTACAACTTCAAAGTCGCGGCCAATACCACTGGGCCACCACGGCTCCAGTATACTCCGGTATACTCTTATTTCACTGGTTTTGTTCAAGTTTCATGTAATTGAGTAAATCAATTCTAGCATCACTTTGGGCATTATAGGTACCTAACCTATTTCAATGCATTATGTACCACAACCAGAAAGTTAAAAATAAAAACATTTTTACAAAATAATTATAAAACCGACTTCCAAAAAACACTACAAAGTGAAAAATAACTTCAATTTCGGCAGTCGGTGTCAAAAAACGAAGAAACGAAAACAGGAACACTGACTTCCGAAATCGAAGTTATTTTTCACTTTGTAGTGTTTTTTACAAGTAAACATAAATATACAGTCTGTTTTTAGGGTTCCGTACCCAAAGGGTAAAAACGGGACCCTATTACTGAGACTCCGCGGTCCGTCTGTCTGTCTGTATGTTTGGCTGTCTATCACCAGGCTGTATCTCATGAACCGTGATAGATAGACAGTTGAAATTTCCACAGATGTAGTATTTCTGTTGCCGCTATAACAACAAATACTAAAAACAGAATAAAATAAATATTTAAGTGGAGCTCCCATACAAAAAACGTGATATTTTGCCGTTTTTTGCGATAATGGTACGGAACCTTTCGTGCGCGAGTCCGACTCGAACTTGGCCGGTTTTATTTATCTCTAAGTCAAAATTGACACATGCAAATGTCAAATTACTTCTTTCAGAGCCTAAGAGGCCTCCTGACTCCTAAGGTATGTTTAACTCCTTTTTTTTTTATTGGTATGCACGCGCTTGACCACAATCTCACCTGATGTTAAGCGATGATGTGATCGACGATGCAGCACGCTTACCTAGAAGAAACCTAATCACTCTTGACTTAAAGACTCCCAGGTTGTAGCTCTCAGGAAATACAGACAACGGCAGGGTCCTTTTAGAGCTGTTACAGTATTTGAGACTACTTTATATACTTTTAATTAAACGGACGTTAACAATACACGACCCACGTTAGATTACAAGTAAACTTATTAATTGTCCAGGTCTAAGTTTTTATTTAAATGTCCAGTTCTAAATCTCCAGACACTACGCCTGGAGATTTAGAAATAAGGATATTTCTACAACTTTGCTCTTATGTTTTGTATAGGCGCGCGCAACAAATATGCACCACCGGGCAACGAATTATTTTGGTCCATAAACTCAAATTCCCTTATAAAATACTTGCATGGGACGAACTCCTAATGGGACTAACTGCGAATTGGACTAACTACGAATGGGACCAAGTGCGAATGGCACCTACTGCGAACGTGGGACGAAGTGCGCATAACCAGGTTTGACGACGAGATGTATTGACGACATTTTTACCATCGCGAGTAGAATCTCGGTGAGGTTAACCCAGGAGCTTGGAGATTGACACAAGAAAAGAAAGGTAGATATATGATAAACTGTGACCAAAGTCGGGCTGAGGATGATGACAATGGATAGCTTCGACACACTCGATTTTTTTTGAAAAAGCATCAATAAATATCGTCATGATTGTGGAACTATATCTATATATATATTTTTTAAAATTAAGGTTTTAGTTGCATACCTATATTTTCAAACGATACCGATAATTTTGTAATTATAAATGCCTTGGTACCAATTTTAAGGTGCGGTTTTTCAAAGTATTGACCTCATTGTGACAGTACCAAATATCGCCAAATTTTAAAAGAAAAAGAAAAATAGAAATAGGAGTAAATGATTAAGCAAAAAGAAAATTGAATTAGCAGTAAAAATATGTCATTAGGTTGTCAAACTAGACAATTTGTTTGATAATAATTAATTAGCATTTGTAACTTTTTAATTTTCTAGACTAGTTATTTCGTTTGATAATACGTAATTAGCATTTGTAACGTTTTTATTTTCTGGTCTAGATAATTATAAAATAGATAATAATAAATACATTTATTCATAAACTTAGGACTAGATATATTAACACGGTTAAGTGAGACAAGCATTAAAGTTCTTAATCTAGTTAGTGGGTGCAGTACTGTCCTTCTAGATAGGAGATGAAATCACCTGTGTTTAGAAGAAACAGATTGCAATCCCCTGTCGAAAAAATAAGGTTTGACTTAAATCATGAACATGCTTTAATTATTAAAATCAATCAGCAAAATAAAAAGCAATATAATTGTAATTAAATTAATTTTTTAGGTACTTAATCGAATGTCAGTTATGAATTAATAATTAATAAAATAAATTACAATAATCAATCAATAAAAAATAAAAAATTATATAAAAATTCTATTCAGAGTGATTGTGAGTATTGTATTTGTATTAGTATAGTGTGTGTATGTTTTCTATGTTGTGTCTGATGCATGTATGTGTTAGCTTGATCACTTCTTTAAGAGTTCTTCTGTTTCAATGTAATTAAGGTTCAGTAAATAGGAGCGAACAGTCTTTTTGCAGATACTATATCTAAATCCGTAAATCGGAACTTTTGCATTCATCTTATTATATAACGATGGGCCAAGATAGAGAGCGAACTTTAAAAAAAAAAAGCTGTACGTGTGGTGGGATTGTACAGATGAGGTTTTTTCGGCGTTTAGAGATTTTCTTAAACGGTGTACTCTTGTGTTGTAGTAGGACACTTTGTAAAATAAATTGTTGTCTTATATTGAGAAAGTTTACATGATTTATAGATTTCGGTCGTTAGGAAGATAATTGGTCTGAACGTAGCCACTTTTAGAATAGCTCTGTGTGCTATCTCCAGAGGTTTGAGTATGGTCTTTGCAGCACCACCCCAGCAAGAAATACAGTTAATAAGGATTGACTGGCAAAGAGCAATAGCACAGCTAAAGTCGTCAGGAATCCACAAAAACCCACGAAAAACACCAAGAACAAATTCACGTAACTACTAGAGGAATGGAATGAAAATGAACGTCATATCACGTCACCGACCCACAACATGGCGGAAAACGTTCCGTTTCATTCTCACATTTTTTTTTGTTTTTTTTTTTCTAAAGTAATAATGAATTATAATACATAATTATACAACATTTATAAATAATTAATAAACAACAAAAACTTTACTTAAAAACGAACATGTAATCGCATAATCCGCTCATGATAATATATTAATGGATCTTTTGAACGATAATTTTATTGTAATGATAATTTATTAATCATCAATCAATCTGGTTTTAAAATGTAAGTTCATGTTGCATAAATAATGAAAATGTTTGTATGCCGAATGGTAAAATATGGCTTAGCTTTGATATTGTGGTGCATCGACACATTACATGTCGCATGCACAGCAAATATGATAATGGTCAAATAAATAATTATATATTCAGTTGTGTACAAGTGCTCACCGAAACCAGTTGTTTTATTTACATGACTCATAACACCCAACAACACGTACATAGAAGGTACACTTACATCTGGTGACCCCGATTTGAATTAACACGCGCCGCGATTTAAAGTGATTTCCTCGTGTCGTGGTAACTGCACTGCACAACCTTACCAGCCTTCCACAAGCGGATCTCACTGGTTTTGGTTTTCAAGAGGCATATGGTTACCGAAGACATGAGCACAAGTGGAAATTGTGGTGTGATACCAGCATGCGGAGCGACGGACAACAGTCAGGCCGAAGTCGCAGCATTAGGAATATCCTCGAAGATCCCGGATTTTTGGATAGAGATGCCCAGGGTGTGGTTCGCGCAGTTTGAGACAATGATGGCTCCCCAAAAACAGGGTGACGAAGTAAAATACGGAGTCGTACTGTCCAAGCTCCACAAAGACGCAGTAAGTCAAGTGGCCGACATAATAATGTCACCCCCCGCCACTAATAAATATGGTGCTATTAAAGAAAGACTCCTAGCCGTGTACGAAGAATCAGAGGAGCGGCAATTTCAAAAGCTGGTCAGTGAAGTGGAATTAGGCGACCAAAAACCGTCGCAACTGTTGAGACGAATGAGGGAATTGGCACGTAAGAGTCAGGTGGCCGAAAAAACCCTCCATGGTTTGTGGATATCAAGACTCCCTGATCACGTTCGAGCAGTGTTAACGGTCAGTCAAGATCAGAAACTCGACAACCTCGCCGCCATAGCAGACAAGATATTGGAAGGACGATCAGGCGAAGTGTCGGAAATATCAAGCGGACAAACACAGCTTATGGTTGAGTTAGTCAACCAAATGAGTAAGCTAACCATAGAAATAGCAGCCTTAAAATCCAATGCAAATAATGGTAGACACCGTAGTTACAGGCGCAACCGAAGCCAGCCGCGCACAAGATCCCACTCCAGGACGAGGATTACACCCGACAGTCCCAACTGGTTATGTAGGTATCATCATCGGTACAGGAATCGAGCCCGGAACTGTGAAAATCCATGCAATTGGAAGAAACCGTCGGAAAACTAAATTCAGCGTTGACAGAAGCGGTCGTCAGCGCTATCATACCGTCAAACCGCCTTTGCGTTACCGACCGAAAAAGTGGGTATCGTTTTTTGGTAGATACAGGCGCTAACATTTCAGCCATACCTAGAAGAGGGAATCGTTTAAAAGCTGACGACACATATAAAATATACGCTGCAAACGGTACACAAATAAAAACATATGGCGACAAAACGCTGACGTTGAATCTGAATATGAGACGCCCGTACCGTTGGACTTTCATCGTAGCTGACATTACGCAACCAATACTTGGAGCCGATTTTCTAGAAAGAAACAACATTTTGGTGGATGTTCGGAATAAACGTTTGATTGATGGTACAACTGGACTTCAGAGTAACGCAAAGTTAATGAAGTCAAGCACGCCCACACTTCGGACCGTAAATTTAACCGAAGACTACGCAGACATTTTAGCAGAATTCCCGAACATTTTGAAACCTCTCGATACAGAGTCACGACCGAAGCACGACGTTGTTCACCAAATCATCACCAATGGACATCCTGTTTACTCCAAGTCAAGACCTTTGCCAGCGGACAAATACCTAAGAGTGAAGAAGGAGATAGAACTCATGCTAGAGACAGGGTTATGCAGGCCTTCCAAGAGTCCGTGGGCAAGTCCTTTGCACGTGACATCGAAGAAAAACGGCGAGTTGCGACTATGTGGTGACTACAGGAGATTGAACGCGATCACGGTACCGGACAGATACCCAATTCCGAGACTACTAGATTTCACATACCTACTACCAGGAACCAGTATTTATTCAACGATCGATTTAAAAAGAGCTTACAATCAGATTCCAGTACAAGACGTAGAAAAGACTGCAGTAATAACCCCGTTCGGTTTATTCGAATTTCCAAGAATGCCGTTTGGACTACGAAACGCAGGGCAAACCTTTGTCAGATTCCTAAACACAGTCATAGCAGGACTTGACTTCGTATTCGTATATATAGACGATATACTAGTGGCGTCATCTTCAACCAGCGAACACCGTCGACATTTACAAGAAACGTTCAAACGGTTAGACGAACATGGCATTGCAATAAATCAAGCCAAATGCATACTGGGCAAACAGCAAGTAGAGTTCCTCGGATATCAGATCTCAAAAGACGGTATCAAACCATTACCAGACAAGGTCGAAGCAATAACCAAATACCCTATACCAAAAACCGTACAAGATTTGCGAAGATTTTTAGGCATGATCAACTTCTACCGGAACAATATACCACAAGCAGCCAAACACCAAGCTCGGTTAAACAAATACCTCATTGGATCGAAGAAAAATGACAAAACCGAAATACAATGGACTCCAGAGGCATTAGAAGCATTCGATCAATGTAAAGCAAGTCTAAGCGACGCCGTTACACTGTCTTCACCAACAACGCATTGCCCGCTATCACTAATGACAGACGCATCTCAAACGTGCGTGGGCGCCGTTTTACAACAGTATGAAAACGGAAACTGGAAGCCACTCTCCTTTTTCTCAAAGGGACTGAGTGAAACGCAGTCAAAGTACAGCACGTATGATCGGGAATTGCTAGCCATTTACATGGCAGTAACGCATTTTCAACCTTATGTCGAGGGAAGAGAGTTGATAGTTTACACCGATCATAAGCCGTTATGTCATGCTTTCACTACAAAACAAACATGCACAAGTAAAACGATAGCCCCAAGACGGCTACGTCACCTCGAGTTCATCGCACAGTTCACGACAGACATACGTCACCTATCCGGTAACATGAACCCGGTGGCCGACGCGTTATCGCGACTCGAGCAAATAGATTGCCCCACACCTGTGGAATGGACTGAGTTAGCAGATATGCAACGCAATGACACTGAACTCACTCAGCTGTTAAAAAATAACAACCTTAACTGGAAAACAACGACATTATCAGGAACAAGACAACTACTCTGCGAAAATTCAAAACCAAGTTTACGACCGTATGTGCCGAAATCACTTCGAAAACAAGTATTCGACACCATGCACAACATAACACATCCCGGAATAAGATTATCGAAGAAAATGATCTCTGAGCACTATTTCTGGCCACGCATGAATACTGACGTCGGCATTTGGGCGAAAACATGCCAGGCATGCCAGAAAAGCAAGACACATAGGCACAACTCGGCCCCAATCGGAATTTTCCCACCCACAGCACGATTAGACCACGTGCACGTAGACATTGTCGGACCACTACCAGAATCCAACGGAAACAGATACATCGTGACAATGATCGACAGAGAAACGAGATGGCCGGAAGCTGTACCAGTAGCAGAGATAACAGCAAAAGTTGTAGCGGAAGTTCTCATAAGCACCTGGATAGCGAGATTCGGATGCCCAAACACCATAACAACGGACCAGGGACGACAGTTCGAGTCAGACTTATTTATCACTCTGACCAAGTCACTCGGTATTAAGAAGACCAGAACCACCAGTTATCATCCACAGTCAAATGGTTTGGTTGAACGCTGGCATAGATCAATGAAAACCGCGCTAGTCGCGCGCGGAAATACAACGAACTGGTCAAGCGAACTACCCATAGTGCTACTAGGATTACGAGCAGCACTACGACTGAAAGAGAATACAAGTCCAGCACAGATGTTATACGGAACTAACATACGTCTGCCAGGAATGTTTATCGAGCCGAAAACGCAAGTAACATCACCAGAGACTTTTGCACAGGCACTCCAGAGGACAATGGCAAAGCTAAGCCCGTTTAGCAACAACCAACACGCCAGCAGTCACAAATCGTTCATACATCCAGACATGAAAAGCTGCGAATACGTATACGTCAGAACGGATGCTGTGAAGAAACCACTGACCCCAGCCTACGAAGGCCCATATAAAGTGTTAGAGAAGCAAGAGAAACATTTCAAGATTCAATTGCCGAAGAAAACATCAATAGTAACGGTGGACAGATTAAAACCAGCATACATTTTAATGGACGGAAAGGTAAATGAACCTTTAGAACGCCAGAAAAGTAGCAGTAGCGAAGTGAACGACGACAAAAATGTTGAGCCAGCAGAAATTAATAAGACCGCAACAAACACAACACGCTCAGGCCGCGTCATACATCCGGTGGTACGATTTACAATACCGCCAGATCAACAAAGAAAAACACGGAATAAAGCAAAGCATAATTTCGTCAACACAAACCACCAAACTACCGCAGCAGCAACACGCTGGTAAAGCAAGATCAAGACAATTGCAATATTCGGAAACATGGGCAGCTGGGGCTCCAAGGAAGAGATCGTGGTGGCACAAACTGCCGCTGGGTCAGGGGGATCCAGCATCTCAATGACGGAAATCACTATGGGGGGCATTTTCATCATCGCCGTTGCAGTGCTACTGTACTGCATGTACAGAAAGTGTAGGAAGAGGTTCTACAAGAACGTGACACGGCACGTCGACGCCAGGCAAACGCAACCAGCTCAGATTCCAACGGTCTCCATGCGTTGCTGTCAGCACCCAAACGGAGGACAGGGACCACAAAACGTTTAATACAGCAGCAATCGGGAAAAAGGAAAACAGAAGAAAAGTGTAACCGCGTAGTATTAAGTTCGATATTTTTTTTTTTTTGTTCTTGTATGGCTATATTTCGTGTAGAAAGAATACTTCTTTTGTCTTATTTTTTATTTAAACTTTTTAATTATTTTTATGTAAGTGTACTCGATTTTTTTTTTATTTGTTTTTAAAGGGGGAAATAATGTGGTGCATCGACACATTACATGTCGCATGCACAGCAAATATGATAATGGTCAAATAAATAATTATATATTCAGTTGTGTACAAGTGCTCACCGAAACCAGTTGTTTTATTTACATGACTCATAACACCCAACAACACGTACATAGAAGGTACACTTACAATATCATAACAACTATTGTGTAATACCAAAAAAATAAATTCTATTATATTCTATTCTATAATGACGTTCCTTTGCACGTAACTTTAAACAGAAATATAAAAAAAAACTTTGTGTTGCTAGGGTTATGGGGGTTAACATTAGAAAGGAGAAACCAACCCTTATAAAAACAACCCTTAACAACGCCAAAATCGTGCTTCGCGGATACGTACGTCAACCCGGTACGAGTACAAAGGAACCAGACTTTCTGCAAAATATTCCTAGCGTCATCCAAGAATTGCCAAATATTGCAGATTCCCAAAATATGTGCCCAAATTTGATCCTTCAATCCCCTTTGTGATAAATGGAGAAACTGTATGGAGTCAAAACCAGGATGATAATCAAGGCATCAAAGGAGGGAGCAGCTTCCATAAAATAGCGGATAAATCTTACAGATACCCAGAACCACCAACTACATTGCCAGTTCAGTCAAGAATCTCATCTCACAACATCTTTACCAATGCAAAGAAACCAGATGGAGCAATAAATATTATACAATTTGAATTGAAACACTAATTACTCCGAAGAACTCGTATCTAGTGTTTCTGAACCATAAAGTTTATTTTAAAAACCAGAACGGTATCCAGTGTGACCAGTCATAACCGTTATTGCCTGAATAAGTCCTTAGAAAAGCGCCTAAATGCTTATGAGCATTTTCGAGAGAACCGATTGATTGATGGTGGTATACCGTGGATATTAATTTCTCTATTTTTAATAATTTGCATATTTCAACCATAGTGCTTGAAATAAACTCTGAACATCTATCAGTAGCTATAACTTTAGGTATACCGAAACGTACAACTAAATTTTGTATAATCGATTTTGCTACAGTTACGGCTTCTTTATTTTTTATTGGATATGCTTCAGTAAACTTCCCAGTCAGTTCACATTGAATCTTTACAAGGTAACAATTTTCATTTTCTTCTTTATCTAAAGGGCCTACCAGGTCCAAAAATCACATTTATGATAAAATAAAAATAATATTGTAATATAAAGTTAAGTTTGTGATCCTCTATATGTAATGATTCTTCTCTCTATGAAGTGTTCGTGTGTATACCTATAAATAATTAATAATAATTTGAGGTGCAAGCGTAGCAATCTACGATAAACCATACAAAATGTTTAATTTTGCCTTGTTAAATAATAAATTAAACCAACCTCCTTTAAGTAGTTTGTTAAAATTATTATTAAGGCAAATGTGAGTACCAATACAAACCCTTCCACGTTTATTGGTACAAAATTAAAGTGAAATTTTATTCAAGACTGTATGAGATAGACTAAAAAAATAATAAAAAAGTAACTATATTCTTAGATCAGTTCGGACTTTTACTTATGTATTATATACTTTATTGTACACCATAAAAACATACAGGACAAACATTTACAAAAACAAGTGCACAATGGGCGGTCTTATCACACTAGGCAATCTCTTACAGACAACCTTTGGATGGACTGAACAAGAGGAGATGAATTTAGGACTGTCAGTGTACCAAATATCATACATAATACCTTTTACCACTAAGCTATGGTATTACCGGTAAATCCTAGGTTTTTCCGTAGTTCGGGCTTTTATAGTATAAAATATAGAATATATTGTATTTTGTAATTTTCCTTCTTCAGGCTAAAGATAGTCGTGTAAAACATTGTCAGTATCGCGTTACACCACTATGTCATAAGCGATGATTTGGTCAATGACGGAATGCGTGTCACTAGAAGTAATCTATTCACTCTTGACTTAAATACCCCCCAGGTTAAAGGCGCAAATTGAAAATATTCCCAAACTGTTTTGTGCGTATGGGTGGAATGTCTGTCATGCTACATGCTGGTTGTTTGTTCATAATAAAAGTAAACCGGCCAAGTGCGAGTTGGAATCGCGCACGAAGTGTTCCGTACCTTTATCGCAAAAAACGGCAAAAAAGTCACGTTTTTTGTATGGGAGCCCCACTTAAATATTTATTTTATTCTGTTTGCGTATTTTTTAGTATAGCGGCAAAAGATTTTTTTTTTTATAGATGTGAGCAATCATGCATTAACAAATTAATGAGATTCACAATAAGGGTAAATTAAATAAACAAAAACACCATTCAAACATTTGTATGATGATAACAAGGCTGTTATTAAAATACGAGTAACTAGCATTATTCCAAAGTTTAAACTCAGATCAGCTGCTGCGCTGCGTGTCGTGGGTTCGATTCTCGCACGGAACAAATATTTGTATGGCCTACAGATAGTTTTGCCGGATCTGGGTGTCTTATGTATGTGAATTTAAATGTTTGTAAATGCACCCACGATACAGGAAGAAATTCCTAGTGTGGGGCAACGTTAAAAAAGAAAAAAAAAAGGAAAAAAGATCTTTATAAATAAAAATCGTCACTCCAGAACGGCTATCCCTAATTTTTATTTTGAATTTGTAGTTTTCAGAACAAGTTTTGTGTGAAAAAAAATAAAATTAATTTTCTTCATTAGTACACCCGTGCGAAGCCGGGGCAGGCAGTGGTTTTATAAAGTTAAATACATCAGTGTTTATTATGTTAACCCATACCAGCTTAACTAATAAATATTTTAAAATCCTCCTTTTTTGTTTGAAATTAACGCTTAGATATAGAACTGAAAATACTTAACTGAGCTTATAGACAAACAAATATAACTTTTCAGCCAAGATTGGTCAGTTATGAATATAGTCAAATCTAATAGCTCCTCGAAAAACTCCGGAAGTTGCTGCGCAGAAGCAAACTCATGTGAAAACGAACGTTGAGGTTACGGGTACTGCGCAGTGAAAACAATAATCATTATCTACGTACTTGAAAGAGTATTCTTCTTTGTGCCTATTTATAATGCTATTCTACTCCTAACAAACCAAACATCGACTATTATCTCACACAAGCATGTGCGGCAATTGTTAATTGAAGAAAATACTATAACACCACCCTACAAGCAGTCAATTCAACTGAACCATCACAAATTTATATTATAATGAGTACAATAATTTCTGTAAGTTTACATTGAGTCGACACAACTGGGTGTGACACGACACTGCGATGGTATATAAACGATCACGATGGAGGAAATAAACTATTCAGACAGACGAGCTCAGTCATCGCGTCAGTTCAAGTATCGCGAACTATGTTAGCAGTAGTGACAACGTTTTTGCTAATAGCACTGTTTTGTTACGGATGCTCGGCTGACGAAGTTAATGGACGCTTTTATCCACGGTACCACCTCGCTCCAACACACGGATGGATGAACGATCCCAATGGCTTCTGCTTTTATGGAGGTGAATACCACCTATTCTACCAATACAACCCCGAAAGCAGCCAAGAACCTGGAATAGCAAACTGGGCGCATGCGAAGAGCAAAGACCTGTTTAATTGGGAAAATCTACCGATCGCTTTGAAACCAGACGAATCGTATGACAAAACTGGAGTATTCTCAGGAAGTGCTATAATTGAAAACGATACAATGTATCTTTTATATACAGGAAATGTTAATTATCCTGGAGAGACTCCAGATCACGTGCAGCGTCAAGCCTTAGCCTCAAGTACTGATGGAGTTAATTTTACAAAATATGCAGGGAATCCTATCATCATAGCGGAAGAACACCAGCCGAATATCAGAGACCCGAAAGTATGGAAACACGGTGATTCTTATTACATGGTATTGGGAAATTCTTGCAATAACGGTACTCGCGGACGAGTGGTACTTTATTCGTCGGAGGATTTAATTACCTGGAAGGAAATATCAGTATTAGATCAATCTGACGGCTCTCTAGGTTATATGTGGGAGTGTCCAGATTTCTTCGAGCTGGATGGACATTGGATACTGTTATTTTCACCACAAGGAATTAAACCTAAGGGGGATAAATACAAAAATCTATATCAGACTGGTTATATAGTTGGAGATTTTGATTACGAAACTAATTCGTTTAAGCCAATAACAAAATTCAAAGAATTGGATCATGGGCATGATTTCTACGCTACGCAAACAATTTTGGAAAAAGATCAACAAAGTAGGATAGTAATTGCATGGTTTGACATGTGGGAGAAACTTTATCCTGAACGTAATGATGGTTGGACTGGCCAAATGACAATTCCGAGAGTCTTATCCCTCACGAAAGATTTAAGACTAATCCAGAAGCCTGTAAAAGATATTTGTGCTGCCCGCGGTCGCACTTTGTACTCGGGTAAAGCTCCATGTGGCCACACTGTCCAGTTGGAAGATAAGGCCGGAGAAATAAAAATAACGGCATCAAAGTGTCAAAATTTTAATGTATTTTTAGAATCTACGAACGCGAGTGTTTCGATTAGTTATGATATGCATAAAGGTAAGATAACCCTTGATCGAGGTGGTGAAGATGGTATTCGTAGAACGAACTGGAAGCCTTTTGTTGACAAACTGAAGTGGCATATTTTTGTCGACGCGAGTTCCATTGAGTTGTTCTGTGGGGAGGGTGAAGTCACTTTCTCTAGTCGATTCTTCCCATATGGTGATGTTACATTCAGGTTAGGAGATCGCGTGCAAGTTGATGACTTGTCTGTTACTTCAATGAAACGTACTGTAGAGCAGCCTGTAAACAGTTACAACGAAACTTACTAAATCAACTATTAAGCGATTATCTTATTATTGTCCGTTATCAAAATTGACGTCAAACACCACAATGTCGTTAAAACTGACACTGTTGTTTTTGTCTTGGTAAACTGTCGAAGTATCAACTAAACTGTTGTATATTTGAAACCGTGTTTTTATATCTCTTGATACTGAGTCACGATACATTTTCTACAGATTCTTCTAAATAAAAAAAAACTAAAGAAAAGTCCTTCCTTTTTGATATCTTTAGAAATATCTTTATTATTTTGTTCAGAACTGCATACTGAAATTGTTGTAGTTAATTATTGTATACAGGTACTACTCTTGTGTAATTGTTGTAACTGTTGTTATGTGGCTAATTATAATATTGATGTTCAAGTATTTCAAAATTGTGCGTGCAATTGTAAAACTTCAAAATGAATTATTATAAACTGTAAAAATGTTATACTATAGTAATGCCCAATTGTATGTGATATTCCTAGTATTTATCAAAAAGAAATGGATAATTGTGAGGACTATAAAATTGCCCAAAAGTTGTAACTTTAAATTCAAGGACAATGACTGTCAATATAAAAGATAAAAACATTGTATGTCGTATGATAATAATTAATTATTTAATTTTGCCACCACACTTGCAGCAATGCAGCTGGTTAAATACACTTTTGTTAAAACAAATAGGAAAACTATTGTAACTTATTATGTATTATATTACTTACAGCTGTACAAATAAAGACCAAATTCATTTTCATCCTATTTCCATGAAATAAAATGTTGTAATTTCCTACTCATTATCAAGTTTATACCTTTAGTTTTAAATACCCAAGAATAAAATGCTTTTTGTCCTACTGCTTGGCAAAGGCCCCCTTCACCTTCCAAAATTGTTGCTTTGTCTTGAGCGATCTCTGGCTAAGTTTGCCCTACAAACAATGATATTCTAGTAAACAGATATGTTATGAGCGCGCGCATTGTGAAAACTCGAATACTTCCTAATTGTGACGTATAGTCTTTAGTCTATGTCACGCATAGCGAAGAGCGATACGCTTTGCTGAAACAAAAACAAAATAAAAAAAATGCCATCGTGTTTATTTAGAAAGTGTACCAATTATGATACCAAAGTCCATAAAATAGAAGGGATCTCATACTTGTAAGTACGCAATACACCTCAATTTACTTAATTTTTTTTTCCTAATATTCTGTTATTTGGAGTTTAAAAATAAAAAAAACATTGAACAATGTTTGTGTACATTCACACGCAAGTGATAAACACTAGCTGTCTCTTTTTAGGGTTCCGAAGTCAACAAGGAACCCTTATAGTTTCGCTCTGTCCGTCTGTCCGTCCGCAGCTTTGCTCAGAGAATCTAAGTACTAAAAAGCTATAATTTGGCATGTACATACATATTATTAATTTCGACAAAGTGTTAACATAAAATCATGAAAAATATTTTTTTTTCGGTTACCTCCCATAGAAGTAAAGTGGGGATGTATTTTTTTTCTCATCTATCTCATGGTGTGGGGTATCGTTGGATAGGCAATTCAAAAATATGGTAAAATAAATGGTAAAAATATGGGTTTGTTAAAACCATTTTTCGATTTAGAGATTCCTTTAAGTTGCAAATTTATGTTAGAGTCAAGTGTCCCCCCCCCTGCCAGGGAAATGGATGCTCTTGGCTATGTAAAAAAATTCAAGGCAGTAGTAAATATAATGAAATTAAAAGGAAAATTATCACGGATAACAAGGCTTTACAAGTTTACGAGTAATAGTCGACCAACTTATAAAATGTACTTAAAACAGTAAAAATTTTGTATAAATGCCCTTGAAAAATTACTTAAATAAAGTTGATAGCTGTGTAAAACAGAGTAAATATAATGCTTACGAACCATGTAAAAATATACAAAAATGAAATCATAACAGGCTTTACAAGTTTACGAGTAATAGTCGACCAACTTATAAAATGTACTTGGCACAGTAAAATTTTTGTACAAATGCCATTGAAAAATTACTTAAATAACGTTGTTAGCTGTGTAAAACAGATAGTAAATATATGCTTATGAACCATGTAAAAATATACAAAAATAAAATCATAACATCCTTAATAATAATGATTTCTAAATTAATAATGTTTAAGCTCGAATAACGCATTGGAGTGGCCGGAGTCGTTGGCAGTATCAGTCCGTAGTCCATACGGTGCATGCGCGCGGAGTGTATTTTGTGTTAGTGCAGAAGTATTTTCGACGTTTTGGAATTCAAACGTAAAAGTAAAGTCAAATTAGATTCGATTTCCAAGCAAATTACTTATTTTCTTTTGTCGATATCCTTCTATAAAGTCAATATTCGACCCGACTTCATCACTAATTGAATAGCGTAAAACTTTCCAGAATGAAACATTGAATACCGCAGATTAGAGGTAATTAATAAAAAATAATTAATAATAATAATCTATATTAATAATAATAATCTATATTATTAATCTATATTCCTCTAATCTATATTATTATATATTAGAGGAGATTAGAGGTGAATACATGCCATTTTTTTCTAATTCCGAAAGAGAAATAAACAAGGAGCGTGCACGCAAGGATCCAGGAACGAACTATTACATTCCCCGTGGCTCTAACGCGCGCTCGTATCGGCTCCTTTCGCAATTCGCACCCGTGGTGGTACTCAAATAGATAATATAATTCTAACTTCAGTTGCAAAGTTGGATTTTATAACTCCTTCTTCAGTTACCAGTTAGTCCTTATTTAGTTTAAGTCAAGAGTGAATAGATTACATCTAGGCAAGCGTGCTTCACCGTAGACCACATCATCGCTTACCATCAGGCGAGATAGTGGTCAAACGCGAGAATATAGATTAATAAAAACTTCATCCTATGTGGGCCCATTTTTAGACTTTGTGAGCCGCTGAAACCGTTCTAATGTTCATGTAACAGCAACAAAACCCTCTTTTTAGTCCGCATTATTATGCAACTTCGGAACCCTATTACTGCGCGTGGCCCGACACGCACTTGGCCGGTTTTTTTCTTTTTGGTTTTATCAAGCCATCCCTTTCGACTTGTAGTGAAATGTCAGATGAATGAAAAGTGTGTATGTGTGCCATTTCTAAATTGACCACAATAGGTCAACAAGACAAGTCACGAAAAACTTTATGATCGAAATGGTATTTCTTACTCGTAATAATCCGTTTGTATGAACTTGATACAGTTACAGAAAGTATTACTCTGATCATCGTGATTTATCTAATAGATAGCCTATGACAGTTTTTTGGCATTCTAATTAAAGGACATTAAATAAAAAATATTTAAAAAAAAAATACTACGGACCCTCAAATAAAACCACTACGAAGTGAAAAAAAATACTTTAATTTCGGCAGTCGGTGTTATTGTTTTTTCGTTTTTTGGCACCAACTGCCGAAGTTGAAGTTATTTTTCACTTTGTAGTGTTTTTATTTGGATATCGGTTGTATTTTTTTGTAAAATCAGTTTTTAATTTCACTTTTTAGTTGTGGTTCATATCTATAACTACCACAGTTATAGCCAGAATAGATTACCCGAATAACATGAAACTTGAACACAGCCGGTGTTAGAGTGTAAATTAGAGTGTATCGTGGTGAACTGTACACATCTGCGTACCCCTTTAGAGCGGTAAATGGTGTAAAGTTTACACAAGTTTATTGTTTACACTGTAAACAATAAACAGACATGCGATTGCAGCAATGCCGAGAGATTTGCCGTCGTTTATTGAAGAGTTCGGTTGTAACTCCGAAGCCGTCAGATCTTGATCATATTTAAATGAAACCATACGAGAAGCACCATCTTTAAAAAAAGAAAAGGATTATCAAAGTAGGTTCACCTAGTAAAAAGTTCTGAGGAGAAACGCATAAAAAAATACAGTCGAATTGAGAAACTCCTTTGTTTTGAAGTCGGTTAATAAAAGCAAGGTATACCAAAAAAATATACATCAGAGCGGTCAACGGGCCATAAATAAAAAAGTTTTTTACAAAAACAGTATCAAAAATACATCAATGTTCCTGTTTTCATCTGCGTGTTTCCTTGCCATTTTGTGACTATTCATTATTTAAACATTAAGCTGACAATCACCTCGCCAAGGTCATATAGTTTAACAGTATAATGAGTGCAAAAACGTGCACTGCGCTGACTTCATAGAAACAGCAAGATCGCGTGTGTTTAGGAAGAAAATGGTGAAAACATAAATAAAATAAGTAATACTCTGATTTTTTATTTCGTAGACTAAACTGACATTTGGGGGGTGGCCACTTTATCTTTACATAAAAATAGTGAGTGATCGAAAGTTGGTCGATATTTGAAATAGATTGAAAATAAACTATTGCAAGTAAAAAAATTACACTTGTTAAGAAACTAGCGGCCCATATTTAATTTTAACTCATTTATGTCATACTTCAATCTATGGATAGCATTCATTTTATTGTTGTAATAGCAGTAGCAAGCACTTTGAGCCTAGAGTAGTACGGAATTTCAATTGAAAACGAGGTCAGCTTGTACTGGTTTTGTTAACACTGATCCGGTTCTTACTCTGTATAATACTATTCTATACAGGGCTATTGTTTGCCAACTGAGAAGAGAATTTATTCACAACTGTTCAGTGCGGGTTGTTGATTTCAACAAATTATTGTATATGTCGGGTTTAGTCAATAGTACGGACGTCAAAACAAATCGCAAGCACGCCATCTGGCGGCAAAGCAAGAACAACTACACTTTGGCGCGCTTTCTCCAACCACTTGCGTGGTGGGGATACTAGAACATAGCAGTTGAGCTAAAATGTACTGGCAGTTGAGTACTGACAGCCGTAGAGCTAACACGTCGTAGAATCAGTGTCGATCCGTAATATTAGTAAGCAAGAATGTAACTTGTGTCTATTTGAATATACTCAGTGTATCGAATAATTTGTGTGATTTCATTTTCACGATTGTACCCACCGACCTGCCCACACACGATGTCTTAACCTAAGGGAATACAACCTGACTTCCCGATGGTTTGCATCTATCGGCCAGCCTTGATGCGACATCAGAAGTGGGATTCGGTCGTGCTAATGAGATCACACGTAAAAACAATGCTAGTGAAAGTGGCGGTTACATTCTTGCAAAAAAATCACGGTGTCAGTTGCGACTACCCTCAGTCTGGAATAATAAAAAACCAGTCTGGAGCGGAGCAGCAAGGAAGCTCTCGACAACCAAGGAGCTGGACAGGTCAAAGAGGAGCGTGTGGACGTGTGGAAAGATCCATACACACTGATCTTTATGTCAATCTGGTGAGTAGTTTTCATTTTGTTATGACTATGGCAAAGAGTGTTCATTATTCAAAATTCTGGTTCTGTGTACGTTATGGCAGTCAGTGGATCGTCGGGGTGGCCCGTGTCGGGTCCATACTCTCATGTTAGTTATCGCTGGTCAGGTTTTGTTGTTATTGAAGAGTTATTATTCTGCTAACACTGGCAATGACCCTTGACTAGCCTTGGCCGACTATTGTTACGACGCCGACGGCCTTAGAACGATATGGTGCCTACCTTACACTTCAGTCTGGAAAATAACGTACCTACCTTACACTTCAGTCTGGAAAATATTATAATTCCAAATTAAATATTCTGATTAGTTTTATGTAGTGAGAGTTAACCAAGTTTGGGCAGAAGCTTAGTATTCATTGTGGTCGGAGGGCCGTTTGGCCCTATCTAAAAGGTTTGTAAACCCTACTAGACCTCGTTAATTGCGACTTAAAACGCTATGACATTCATTGGATTCTCTAAAGCCCATCGACTAGCGACAGCGACCTGGGCACTTGGGACACTAATGTGTGGTTCATGTTTTGGACAGGAACTCTGCACTCACATTCGGTGTCCATAATAACCTATTTGGCCATGCCGGTTTAGGTAACTACTACTACTAGAAGCTCGTGGCTAAATAATGACAGCCGCACTGATCGATCATCAAGGTTAAGCAACGCTTGACGAGGTCGGTCCGTGGATGGGTGACCATTTCAACGTACCGGGTTTCCTCCGTGCCTGGGAAAGCACGTTAAGTCGTTGGTCCCAGCTGTCATTTGAAGATCTTTGACAGTCATTACGGGTAGGCCTGAGATCTCACACCAGTCTTGCCAATGGGTACCGTGTTATCCAGTTACTGGGTTGTGGAGGTCAGATAGGCAGTCACTCCATGTAAAACACTGGTACTCAGCTGAATCCGGTAGGACTGGAAGCCGACCCCAATGTAGTTGGGAAAAGGCTAGGCAGATTGATTGGTTTAGGTTACTACACCGGTGCACTGGTTAATTTCCATCAAAGCTGTGTATAGTTAAGATAACCGTGTGAACATATACTCTCGTAGTGTTTTTTATGTTTCAGATACCATATTGTGTCGCAACCTAGCGACACAATGCTGTAGACTAGCGATTCAGATGCTGAGCGCGAAGGTTGACGTGTCAACATCTGAGAGGTTAAGACCGATGGCAGGCTAGCAGTTCGCAGGTGGTAGTCGAACGCTATGATCACAGCTGTGAGGTCGGGAGCGCGCGCAAGTTTGGAATGGAATACTCGGTGAGTCGCTTCCATATTATTTCGATAGTGAGGTCGAAGGTTCTCTAGTGAAGAGATGCTAGTTCGTGTTTCAAGTTTTCATGTTTGACCATTGTATTGGTCGTGGTTACATCTTGCACTATCACTAGATAATTGAGACACACTTAGTAAAAAGCAAGTAGCTAATGAGTTTCCTATTGGCTAGTTTGTACTTTCCTAGTTTCAATATTAGGTTTAGTACGAACCTTAGGATGAGGTATCCCATATGAAGGAGTTGAGATATCCAAAATGACTGAATAACTAGTAATTTTCAGTGGCAAAGCGAGTCTGTAATGTCTTAGGGTAACGAAATTGTATCGAGTTAGTAACTGTACTGGTCATTTACCTGTACTCAGAAAGGATCTTGTTGCGTAACGAATTACAACCACCATATTCAGATCTGAATTCACTTACTTTCAAAGTAATATTATGATAGCATAGTAAATCTCGCGATCGTTTTCCTTACATGAGGACTGAGTTAGTGAGCGATAGTAAAGAGTTACTGTTGATAATTTGATTTTAACGACCTTGATCAAGAGTTAATTCTTGAAGCTCCTTCGCAAGAGGTATTAAGAAGCAAATGTTATCAGGCTTAATTCCCCTCATATTAACAGTCGCGCGAATCTTGTGAGAAGGATCCCCGATCATCAAGTTCCTTGAGAATTGGACATCATAGTTGATGACAGTGGTAGTGAAACCAAATCTGATTAACATGTCTGCTTATGAGACAAATTCTGGACCGCACCTCATGCGTAACATGTGGCGATGGGTTTTTGAAGAAGTTTCATGAGTTGAGTATACATTGCCTTTGAATTATAACCAACTGTAACAGCATTGTTACTATTACTTTTTTAGTTGTTGAACTTGTTGATCGTCGGACCTTTTTAGGGTTCCGTACCCAAAGGGTAAAAACGGGACCCTATTACTAAGACTTCGCGATCCGTCTGTCTGTCTGTCTGTCTGTCTGTCCGTCTGTCTCCAGGCTGTATCTCATGAACCGTGATAGCTAGACAGTTGAAATTTTCACAGATGATGTATTTCTGTTGCCGCTATAACAACAAATACTAAAAACAGTATAAAATAAATATTAAAGGGGGCTCCCATACAACAAACGTGATATTTTTGCCGTTTTTTGCTCGATATTAATAACGGCAACAGGTAGACGCTTGAAATATTCACAGAATGTTTAGTTGTATATTTACATCAAAACATATGAATTAATAAATTAAAATAAAATAAATTAAGGGGGGCTCCCATACAACAAACGTGATTTTTATGCAATTTTTTGCGATAATGGTACGGAACCCTTCGTGTGCGAGTCCGACTCGCACTTGGTCGGTTTTTTTCTAATGAATAGTGTTGTGTGGGAATCTCTAGTACGAAAACTAAATAGGCCCTGTATTAAGTCCGCGATAGGTGATTATGACAGGATGGTGATCGTTATACACCGAAAGCTATAAATAGGTACGCTTAGAACCTACAAGTATGCACATGGTAGGTCAGGGAAGATACCAGCGGGTTATGTACCAGTCGATGTTGATGTCAAAAGGATTTTGATGATAATGAGCAAGCTTAAGGTGTCGAGTAATTGATTCTATTAGCCGTATTATGTTTGACCATACCAGTGGATTCTGGCGAAGGTCGGGGTCTGGAGAGATCATTGTGAGATCAATAAAATTGCTGGTCGGCAATAGAGCCGTGGCGTTAGAGGTTTTACTCGAGAGTTTCTGTAAGCTTTGCAGTTTTTGCTGCAGAATAAGTTTTAAAGTTTGTATGGAATGACTGTAATACATGACCCAGGGTAATTATTTAGTTAAAGGGTAGAATTCAAATTTTCCCTATTTTCACGAACCCAATAAACTAGTTTGGTCAGGAGTAGCCGGGCGTTGTGATACAACTGAGCCTGAGTGGCAGCTATTGGCCTGTATGGCAACGGTAGGCCTTCATGGCAACGGTAGGCCTTTATGGCAACGGTAGGCCTGTATGGCAACGGTAGGCTTGTATGGCAACGGTAGGCCTGTATGGCAATGGTAGGCCTGTGTGGCCTGTATGGCTGGCGGTAAGCCTGTGTGACACTATGTCTGGTGGGAAAATTCATGTTTGTGTTGGGAACCTTACAGAAAGTTCCTATTGAGTCATGAGGTTAAAAGAAAGTAAACTCGCAGTCATGCGTTTGGTGAGGTCACTATGATAATTTTGATGACGTTCGAATCGTCAAGCCCTTATTACGAAAATTGAAATAATTTTGGTTTTCTAATTTTGATTACTTTGCGTAGATCGTGTTAGTAAGACACACAAAGCTCAAATACCAATTGAGATGGTAGATGAAGTAGATAATGAATTGGCGTAACATAGGACAGACTAAATCTCTGTGTGAACAGGTTCTGAGTTCAGAGAGTTGGGTTGACTCGACATCGTGGAGATGTTCGAGTAGAGCAATTGTGATTACTAAGAGAGCTATGAGATAGCTAAATGTCGTGAATAAGATACCTGGTGGTTTCTTTTGCTGGATTTAATTTGAGATTAATGACTATCAGTGGTACTTGAACTTTATAATTACTATGATTGGGTGCTTTTAGGTACCAAATCGATAATTGAGTTACTATTTTCTTTAAATGGGCTTTAAACTATTTCCTTGCAAAGGTGAAAGGAGACATTTAAATGATCATGTTTGATTGATTCAAAATGTTTCCTCGCTCACCTAGAGTATGCGTCAGGGTTGGACGAGTGAATACTGTTTGGAAATTTTGTGTTTCAGAAAAACATCCCTTGTATGATGGGAGACTGGCGGGTCGGAGTAGACTAAGAGGACGTGTGGCGCAACACGACATCAGGTGGCATGGAGCGAGGACAAGATGATGAAGCCTGCGGGTGATAGATTTGGGGATCTGTCACCTGAGAGAGGCCCGAGAAGACGACGTGTATGTTCCACGTTCGCCTCTCAAGAGGAACTACGGCCTAGAGAACACCATGTGGTTTTAGTCAGTAGGAGTCTGACAGACCCCTCGGCTTTCCCCAAGGGCTGAGGACATCCATTGAGGATTTCCACATGATTCGATACACTGTTAAAACCTGACAATGAGGAACAGACGAGCACGCCTGTCTTGCAGGATGGCCGTGTCGGGTTTAGTCAATAGTACGGACGTCAAAACAAATCGCAAGCACGCCATCTGGCGGCAAAGCAAGAACAACTACACTTTGACGCGCTTTCTCCAACCACTTGCATGGTGAGGATACTAGAACATAGCAGTTGAGCTAAAATGTACTGGCAGTTGAGTACTGACAGCCGAAGAGCTAACACGTCGTAGAATCGGTGTCGATCCGTAATATTAGTAAGCAAGAATGTAACTTGTGTCTATTTGAATATACTCAGTGTATCGAATAATTTGTGTGATTTCATTTTCACGATTGTACCCACCGACCTGCCCACACACGATGTCTTAACCTAAGGGAATACAACCTGACTTTCCGATGGTTTGCATCTATCGGCCAGCCTTGATGCGACATATATATTTATATAATATTTCCTTCACAAAGGTAACAATGAAGACTGTTCCGTTATCGCCATCTTCCTTACTGCAACATTGATTCGTATTTTATTTAATAACATTGTTATTATAATCCATACTGCCATACTTCTTACTAATATTATAAATGTGAAAGTTTTGATGGACGTGTGGATGTATGTTTGTTACTCTATCACGCCAGAAGGGCTGAACGGATCTGGATAAAATTTGGCACAGAGATAGATTATAGTCTGGAATAGCACATAGGCTACATTGAATCCGAGTATAATGTTCCTTTGGGATGATAAAACATTTTTCACGCGGGTGTAGCCGCTGGTCAAAGCTAGTCTATCTATTATATATATAAAAGCGATAGGTCACTCATTCACCTATCACGAAATATCGAAAACTGCTTGACGTATAAAGATGAAATTTGGCAGGAAGGTAGTTTACAGTTAGTAGGCGTCCGCTAAAAACAGATTTTGTGACAGGGCTGGATTTAGGGGTTCTAAATGCTCTCGCAAGTGTATATGAAAGTCCTTCATTTTTTGAGCTACTCACTTAAATTTGGCAAGAAGGTAGTTTATAGTTAGTAGACGTCCGCTAAGAACGGGTTTTGCGACAGGGCCGGATTTAGGGGGTCTAAGGGCTCTCGCAAGTGTATATGAAAGTCCTTCATTTTTTTAGCTACTCACTTAAAATTTCGCAGGGAGGTAGTTTATAGTTAGTAGACGTCCGCTAAAAACAGATATTGTGACAGGGCCGGATTAAGGAAGTCTATGCACTCTCGCAAGTTTGTATGAAAGTCCGGATCTTTTTTTTTACTACCGTCCTGAAATTAAGCAAGTCTAGAGTTTATGAGAGGAGAATAAGCTAAGAAAGAATTTTATGATACACTATATTTTTTTTCTTATTGGTTCCTTAAAAAGAAAACAATTAGAAAAAACTACTTTACAAAACTTCATATTCTTTATAACTATCCAACAATACCCCATATGCTTATACATTTTATAGACCAAGTGATTAATACCGCATTATTCATATTGCCCGGGCAATTTGAAAAATGCATAATATGAGCAGGCAATATGATAAAAACTATTGAAATAATTAATTGACCGGACTTTCTAAATAATACTCATCACTCATTCGGCCGGGTAATAAAAAGATGACGTGTTTTATAAATAATCATCATCATCTTCCTGCCCTTATCCCATGTTACTAGGGGTCGGCGCAACACGTTTGCTTCTTCCATACCGTCCTGTCCCCCGTCATGTTATTACTGACTCCCTTTTCTTTCATATCACTCCTCACATAGTCCATCCATCTTTTCTTTGGCCTTCCTCTCCCTCTCCATCCATCCACATTTATATTCATAACTCTTTTAGTAAGTTTCTCTATAATCAGTAAATTATTTTAATGTTGACATTGGTTTGAATATAGAAAATAGGTAAGTACTATTACTATTTAATAAGCAACAAAGTCGATAGCTCCTTTTTCTGTCTGCAGGGTCTAAAGTAACCTAACTTGAAGAAGATGACGGCAGCTGAGTTCGCTGGCTTTCCTCGCTCACTTCAGCTCCCGTCATCTCCTTCGAACCTAACCTATACCTGTCGGGGTGCCCTAAGCTCCTGAGCTTGCTCTTGGACTAATTCATTGACCATAATTTATCCAATTGCCCATTCGTTACGTAGCAATATTCATAATGATCAGACAATGTAATAAATATAAAAGCTTAAATCAGTATTCATTACATTACCCGATTTGACTTCACTTCATACATAGTGCTCTGATTAATCACTTGGTCCATTACATACACACTGATTTGTTTTCCATGTAAGTATGAGGGAGTGCCATCCCGAATTATATTTATATCAAAATAATGCATTAATCTCTGAATATACTATTTAAGTTGAAAAGAGGAACTGGGTGGACGGACAGAAACGAAATTGTAAGGGTTCGTTTTTACCTGACTGCCGAAGGAGCGTAATGTGTTTGTCAGTTTTTTTAAGTATGTATATACGTATGTTTTCTTCTATGTGGCGTTCTAAAGACCAAATGCGTTGGATAATTTTGATAATTCTTATGTCTACATTAAAATGGGTAAATAGAAACATGGTGGATTCTAGGCGCCATATTGTGTCCAATATTTTTTACCCATCGTGTGAGGTATCTAAATTAAGGGTTTTAAGAGGTTATTTATAGAAATATATAATACCTATATATTTAAATGTACGTAATTCGAAAAAAAAATGTTAACTAAAAAGTTGTAAATAAAAATAAAAAAAATATCTCAAAAAACCCGACTGCTTAAGAAGCGAACTAAAAAGACGTAAACAAGAAGAAAATCATGCTTCGCTGTCGGAGGATAAATGGGTTTGGTCAGCCAGCTCGCGAATAATTGTGTATAGACATGCTTATACTTGGCACTTCACCAATTCACCACCATCATCTTCAGCCTTTTAATGTTTCTTGTAAACGAACATATTCGCCATATTCGCAATGCTTTGATATGTTGCAAAAAACCGACAGCCGGGTGGATACCTGGTGGTTCATGAGAATAGGCACATAGAGACGAATAGAGCTTCTTCACATCGTCCTATTTGGGCGAATAAGACAAATAAGCGAACACGAATAGCGATGTGAAGTGCCACCTTTACATGACTGAGTTTGCGAAATTGACAGACAAAAGACAGGGTAGCCAGGAGGTAAATGTACCAACTACTATACTGCCAGCTCATAAAATATAATTATAAAAGGTAGTTTTATGAAGTAATTATGTACAGCTATTTGAGGTTGACACCCGGATAATGGCTGTTTTTTCATGTAACAGAATACATCATGGTTTCAATCACGTAGTGATCCACAAGAGTCGCCACATCTAACGGAGGCAGAATAAATAGTATAGTAATAGTAGGAACAGTTACAGGTATTTGAAAAAATCAAACACTTGTTTATCAGAACATTGAGGGACCTAATTGCAAAAAAAAACCGTTTGATTAGTTTGAATTCCTATAACTGATACATAATTCAAATTCTCCACATATTTGAGTTTATATGAATCATAATGGTCAAAACGTTTAACGTTTTATAAATAAGGCTAATGTCTAGGACTTTAGGCTAAATGAGCTCCTGGGCACGGGGTCTCATTGCTAAGAAAGAAAATTTGGTTCAAATAAATCTCACTAGATGGCGCGATATGCACCACATCTGTTATTGAATGTGCGTAAAATTAACATTTTCTGGAATTGAACACAAAAATTGTATGTTCTTGTTTAATCAACTCTCCTAAGTACAAAATTATGGAATATTGGGCTCTTAATTCACATTTCAAAGATTATTAGACAGATCATTTAAAATTGATGCCAATAGATGGCGCATTTTTAAATTTCTGAGGCATTCCACTTGATTGTTAAAGTTTGCATTTTAAAACATTTTGGTGCAAAAAGAACTGTAAAATCTTGCAAATAAATACTAGAAAACAAACCTTCACTGTATTTAAAGAAAAAAACATTCACGAACCTAGTAAACCCTTTTACTTGCAAGTCGCTGCTAACACCATCTATCTATCACCGTGAAACAGAACCGAATACGTTCGATGTACAAAAAATTGCCAGAATAAGCAGTCGAAAAACGCTAGTTACGTCGGCACGGTTTCTTTGTATGGGATGAGGTATCTGTATGCTAGTATTATATTATCTGTGTCCTGGGTAAATAATAAAAGCCGCACGGGTCGATCTTCAAGGTTAAGCAACGCTTGCCGAGGTTGGACCGTGGATGGGTGATCATCCATACATAATGAGGTTCCTCCTTGCCTCGAAAAACACCTTAAGTTGTTGGTCATGTGTATCTTTGACAGTCGTTACGGATACTCAGAAGACAGGAAATCTGACATCAGTCTTGCCAAGGGTTATCGTGTTACCCAGTTACTGGGTTGTGGAGGTCAGATAGGGAGTCGCACCAGGTAAGACACAGGTACTCAGCTGACTCCTGTTAGAATGGATAGCGACCCCAATATAGTTGAAAAAGGCTAGGCAGATTGATTTTGGGGCAAAGACCAGGGAGTGCGGGATTATTACCTCACTAAAACCACCCCGGTAATCACAATCAGCACGTAGAAGCGATCCCGTGACTTCTCAAAATATCACCACGGAACTCCCTCTGGCAATGCCTGTTAGGGCACATCCCTGGCGAGAATCCTCCTCGGGAAAGAAAGCGCCTGCTCTGAGCCTCGCTTTGCTCGGCAGCACGTGATCACTGTGCCACTGCCTTTCTTGAAGCCACATGGTAGGCGAACAAAGCCCCCACTCTGACCACACATGACACTATCTTATATCTATGATCATACATATAATTACCCTATGTTTGATCATAGAAGTTGCAAAAACTACAAGTTGCACAAAATAGAATTATTAAAACATTATTCCTATACGATTATCTAACATCAACTAACAAAATTTATAAAGAAACAAAACTATTCAATCTGGCCCAAATACATAAATATAATGCATGCATTTTTATTAGGAAAATTGTTGGGAAGAGTAGATAAACGCACGTATTCAATGAACACTTTAATAAAGATCTGCGTTTACATGGAAATGGCGGACTCACAATAACGTTATTAGGTTAATTAAATCTACACCCATGAGGTTTATTGATCCTTTTGTCACTGTGACCCGCTTGTAACGTACCAACAATAGATAGTTACTGCTGCTACGACTTTATTGCTACTGCTTGTTGCGAGCGCCGCGATGCGCGTTTTATACCTACGCGTTAGTGTTGTGCGCATGCTTACTAAATCTTAGTGTTGGGATTCCAACAAAAATCCTTACTAAAGATATCCACTCACAAATTACATTCACAAAATAGATAGATTACCATAAACTCATGACAAAGCAGGCCAATAACCTGTGTCTAAAAAGGCATAGAACGAATTACGGGAAAAAGAGTATTCTATATGATGGGGCCCAACATTACAACGAATTACCTACAAATATAAAAGAATCAAAATCTCTGTTAACATTTAAAAAATTATTAAGAAGCCACATTTTAAAGGATTTTTCATGAATAAGAGCTTAATATTAAGTTAAGTGGTACCAAATATTAATTTACATTGTAACACGCATGCAATTCAAAATATGTCTTGTTAAATAATTAGTCATATATGAATGTAATACACATAAGTACATTATTATAGTACTTATAACATATAAAAGCACTACACACTACCTAGCACATATATATATATACATATAAGCAAAATATATACAAACATACACTATATTTTAATCCACGTAAAATTATGTTTAAATAAATAAATACATATACAAATAATAGTAAAATAAATTTTGTTGCATACGTATTTGACACCACCTACTAACTGCTATAATATATATGTTTATACATATAATAGATTAGTATATAAACAAACTCAAATAATCATAATACTAATTAAATAATCATAATAAATAAATTCTATGTGGTTAAATATCATAACAATAATACCTAAGTTCATAAGCAGTGAAATAATCACTATGTCATGGGACTTAATAAACATGTCTTGTATTGTTTCCCTCAGCTCATGCACACCTACCCGTAGTGGCGATGCATCACGCAACATTTTACTGCAACTACCCTCTTACTAAACTTGTTACAAAAAATCCTATGTATTTTTGTCATAGTAGGTAAGACAAAACTAAGATTGTCCGGCCCGTCTTGACAGCTATAAAAATACTTAATAATAAGTGAACTTGATGCTTGCAAATGATACTCATTGTTATAGTGTACATATGATGTTTTTGATGTTCGTGTGTTATTACATAGTAATACATTAGGATTGTGAATTACATTTTTCAATTTCTCACGTTGAAAGTTATTGCGGCATTTATAATGAGAAACGTCAACGGACTTCTCAGATTGTAACAAATTTAACCCACTACGCCAGTCGGCTTCATTTATTAATTTATATTAATATTGTATTTTCTCTGTAAGTGATTTTGTAATCTTTTGAGAGAATAAATGTCTAAAACCGTAGATATATGATAGTGTAATACCTTCGTAGGATAATTCGCTTTGATACCCTTCTAAGATAACTATGACCTGCAATTAATGCTTCCATCAAAACAAAAAAAGTCATCACGAAATACCAATTTGCAAACTAGCGAAGGGGAATAACAATCCCACGATTAAAATATAATTATTGAGCTTTATTGGCTACCGAATTAAGTGAATATAATTGGTGGAAATCACAAAGACATTTTATCTCAAATTTTCATCTTTTTATAAATAATTATTTGCATGCATTTCTGCATGTAACGAGGATAGGATTAGGTATTAGAAATTACAATAACCCGTGACCCTTGACCTATGACCTTAATCCGTGCATATTGATTGTAATTTATAACCCCTGACGGAATGAAATTTGAAATTTGAAATTTGGAATAGTTTTAGATGACATTTGCCTTGCTATTTTGCAAATCTATTCTATTTATATATATATCTATAAAAGCGAAAGGTGACTGACTCACTGACTGATCAATCTACGCACAGCCAAAACTGCTAAGCCTAGAAGCATGAAATTTGGCAGAAAGGTTCCTAAAGTGACGTAAATGTGCACTAACAATGGATTTTTGGAAATTCCAACCCTAAGGGGGTAAATAGAGGGTTGAAAGTTTATATGAAAAATCTTATTCCTTCGGCCTAAATAAATAGTAAATATAATAGTAATATAGTATTCTAAGTAAATGATAAAGATTAACATTATTAGTTTTTCGAAACTACCCCCAAATGATGATTTAGGGAGTGTTGAAGTTTGTATGGAAAAATCTGATTTTTCGGGTCAATAAACATGAAACTTGACATAAATACCCATGCTAAGTGAACAATAAAGGTTGCCATTATGAGTTTTACTTATCTACTCCCAAAATACGATTTAGGGGATTTTACTGGACAGGGTTTCGTTTTTGACGTAGGGTTCTAGGTGAGAACTAATGCGTACATTTTAAAACTCCCCCCCCCTCCCTCCAGATAGGGTAAGGGGTGTTAAAGTATTTTTTGAGGATTCTAACTGCGCAATGCTGACTAACATAAACGAAAAATAAAAGAGAGAAGAAAAGAGTGAATAGAGTATTTAGGTTGTTCAAAACTCGACCCTCACCCTCAAAGGGGCAAAAAGGGGTTGATAAGTTTTTAGAAAGGATTTTACTTTGTGGCGGTAACCTAAAATTTATTATACTTTAAGTCAAATAACGAATCGTCCCAATCCAATAAACCCTGTATATCTACGATACCCAATTTCTTATTGTTTTAATTATAGCTTATTTTCGGTCGCCTTCACTCACTGCATATAAGAAAATCATTTATAGGATAAACGAAATCACGCGAACGAAGTCGCGGGCGGAGTGCTAGTGAGAAATAAATATTAAATATTTTTGTGCTACAGGGACTGTAAGGGTGTCTTAAAAATTCAAAGTACTGCACCCAATTTTTAAGTCTGGCGATCGAGGCCGTGTCGAGGTCTACCGGCCTATCTCTGTTCTACTCGCGTTATCCACGATACTTGAGAAATTTTTTCACTTTGTTATCCATACATAACTTAAATCGTGGTGTATACAAAACAACGCTACCAAATTGTCTTCTTTCGTAATCCTACTCAGAAACAGAAGGCTTCTTGGAGGTACTCCAGTAATCTCACCTTTCTTTTAAACTATTACGTCGTTAATTTAGAAATTTTAGGCTATGTAATTGCACACACAAGCACAATCACCCACATACACCCCACACAAACATACACACCCCAACACCACACATACACAACTCCCACACACACACTCACTCATACACAGTTACTTCTGTTTTTCCTAATTTATATTTTTAAAGTATTGTAAAATTTGCCTACTCACAAACCCTTTTCTGATCACTAATCTTGTCATTATATTCGTTTTTAAAAGCGCTGTGAGTTGGAGGCCCGATGACCTGTAACACAGGTTTTATTTACCTACCACAGGCACCAGCGATCCACAACCAAAGTTGTAAATTACAATTTAGCATAATATTTCTTTTGTTTTGTACTTGCTTTGTGGTGAGAAATAAATTATTTTATTATTATTATTATATTTTGACAATCTCGGGACCCCGGGGTCCCGGTCCTTTGAAAGGCATGCGAGGGGCCGAAGCCAACTCGCAGAGGCCTTTTTAGGCATGTATCAGGCAATGGGACACCAACCGACAATTATCCCTGTATGCAATACACAAGTGCTCCCAAGGGCAATCCCCAGTTGGTGCAGGACTATTGCAAAAAATGGAGAAAAAATATATTAACCTACCAAACCCTTATCGGGTTTGGTAGGTATGGTGGATCGATTGACTGAAACTATAGGAGGACTACTGGCCCTTGCCTGACCACTGTTGAACTACACGGCTATAAAATGGCACGGGGTGACTTGCAAACTAAATTAATGGGCCCCCATAAAAGGTTGCTAGCACTTTAGTGACGTAGCACCAAGGGGCAACATATCCGGAGGTGCTTGAGGAGTGGAGAGGTATACCACGGCTATCAGGATAATACCAGCGGTACGGTCAATATCCCTACCAGCATATTACTGGGTTAACTGCCTTCCTCCGAGCACGTTTGCTCTTGCGAATCTCCACTCAAGCCAAGCCAATCAAGGCAAGAGAGCGGTGGGAGCTCTTGTCCTCGTCAGTTTTCACTCCGACCACCCAATAAAGGTAAGCCAGAGATGAGGAACAAGGCTTCTCCCTGGAGACTTAACATGAGTTATAAAGAAACTTATATAGGTACCTACCAAATTATAACCTTTATTTGACAATTATTTTCAGCAATGAGTTAATATCTCATAAACGCGTGGAGCGGTTTCCATAATTTAAACGGATAGAATGATTCTACGCCTACACCTTTCATTTGAGACAAAAATTATCAAAATATCTCCATATGTAAAAAATCATGTTTTCAAGTTACGTAATTATACTTTTTGGTACAAGTCAGATCAATGACTTTTATTGTTTGTTATCTGGCGGAGACTTTAGATTAACGAGGCAATATAGAATGGTACTTTAGTAGAAGGTTTGAGAGCTAAATACATAGTTTAAGAAACATTGAGTGTTCTTAAGCAACCGAAAGTTGAAGTGTAAATACTTGAGAATTTCAATGAAACAGTGGTTTTGTCTACAGCCTACCCATATGATGAGGTAGCTGATCGGTCATTGAACTACGCACAGGCATCAACGTGTCTCTCGCCTCAGGCAACTGCCTCATGTATCGTTGCAGTAAAAAAAATTAGGCCTACGCAGATAAAATAATTAAGAAATAAGTAGTACCTTTCTACACTATTGTCATGATGTGTTGTATCTATGTATTATACTATAAGCACATTAATTATAATACAAATAAATATTTTTCCTAAATATTAATTGGCTAATAAACCTGCTGCCCAAATATTAGTTAGTTATTGCTGTTCCGTAAGGTTTAGATTGCACTATACATTATATCTACAATGGTTTTGTTTTGATTATAAGAAAGGTCTATTACTATATGATAACTGAAAGATTTCATAAGCTAAGTAAATTGAAATACAAAAATTAACAAGACAATGTCGCTGATAACCATTTTAATACGCAATCTTTACCTATACTATTAATAAATAAAAAGAAAATATGAATTTAGAACTGCGTGAAATTGAGATTTCTTTATAGATATTTTTTAATCAGAATCTGAGTTTTTATTTTACCGAGCCACTTTATATTTCATGATGAAACTGATAAATTAAACTTCAATTTTGTTTAGAATTATAATTTTTTAGGGTTTCGTACCCAAAGGGTAAAAACGGGACCCTATTACTGAGACTCCGCGGTCCGCCTGTCTGTCTGCCTGTCTGTCTGTTTGTCTGTCACCAGGCTGTATCTCATGAACCGTGATAGCTAGACAGTTGAAATTTTCACATATGATGTATTTCTGTTGCTGCTATAACAACAAATACTAAAAACAGAATAAAATAAATATTTAAGAGGGGCTCCCATACAACAAACGTGATTTTATTGCGATAATGGTACGGAACCCTTCGTGTGCGAGTCCGAATCGCACTTGGCCGGTTTTCTATTTGGAATTCCAATGATCTCTAGTGCCTTGCTTAACCACTCTGCTCGACAAGATTTTGACACATGACACACCAGCTGAGTCGACAGGTTGTTGCAAATTACGTCATGAAATTCAGGAATTTACTTGAACTTTCAACATTCGAATTTATTCAAAAAATAAGTTTACGCAGCTATCTTACACAGTAAATTTGAAAAAAATATCTTTATTTACATGTTGCGCTAGGTTAAACCGCGTCAGTCTACTGCAAAATGTGTACAAAATACGAATTACTACACCTTTCCAAACGGTAGACAATTTAGATTTGTTCAAAATATGTACATAAACAACCTTTTCCCTTGCTGAAAAGATGCAAAAGGACAACACAAAGATATACTCATTTTATTTGCGTCCTTATGTTCCTAATTTGTCATACAAAAATTCATAAAAAAACAACCCAAAATCTGGAAAAAATTGCTTAAAATTTTGATGCAACCTTGCAACATGACATTTCTTTGGAGTTGTTTTTTTTTTGCTGTCCATTCACGCGTCTCATAATCGATTAAAACTGCATTCAGCCTAATCGATTAAGTGTATTTCGATTATTTAAAATTATTAATTTAAATAAAAAAGTGATTTTCAAAAATGTATTGTTTTAAAATTAAAATTAGTTTATAGGCACAAAATAAAATAACAACTTATAGTAATAATATATAGTAATAACTATACATAAATGCTTTCATAATGTTATCAGAAGAGTAAATTGAAAAAAAATAGGATTCGTGGCTAATTTCGCGCCGAATTCGCCGAACGTAAAAGAATTCAAAATTCAAATTTGGAATGCAGTCGGTATTCAAAATATTTTATCGGGCACATTTTAATATAAAAGAGAGTTTTACATTGATCATTTCAGACGGTTTTATACAGAATGATCAGTATAAATATGAGTATGTTTATGTATGACTAGCACTCCGCCCGCGACTATGTTCGCGTGATTTCGTTTATCCTATAAATGATTTTCTTATATGCAGTTAGTAAAGGCAACCAAAAATAAGATATTATTAAAACTATTAAAAACTGGGTATCGTGGCTTTGGGTTTGGGGTTGGTGGGTTTATTGGATTGGAACGATTCGTTATTTGACTTAAACAATAATACATTTTAGGTTATCGCCACAAAGTAAAATCCTCCCCTAAAAACTTATCAACCCTTTTTGCCCCGTTGAGGGTCTAGTTTTGAACAACCTAAATATGCTATTCACTCCTTTCTTCTCTTTTTACCCGACTGCCGAAGGAGGGTAATGTGTTTATCAGTCTATGTATGTATGTATGTATGTATGTAAGTATGTATGTATGTATGTTTGTTCCTATGTGGCGTTCTAGAGACCGCGTGTTGGCCGATTTTGATGATTCATACGTCAATCGATTCGTCTTAACCCCGCGACTGTCACTGGCTACATTAAAATTGGAAAATAGAAAAATGGCAGATTTTGGGCGCCATATTGCGGAGAACAGTTTTTTTTTCTTCCAAACCCATCGTGTGGGGTATCAAAATAAAGGGCTTTAAGAGGTGATTTCGAAAATATAAAACACATATGTTTAAATGTAGCTAAATCTTAAAAACAGATAACTAAAAAGTTATAAATAAAAAAAGTTAATTCAAAAAATCTAAAATCCCGACTGCTTTAAAAGCGAAATAAAAAGACTTAAACAAGGAGAAAATCTTGCTGTGCAGTCGGAGGATACATATTCGCGAGCTAGCTGACGAAAACCAGATGTATGATCCGACTGCAAAGCAGTCGGGTTTTTAGATTTTTTGAATTAAATTTTTTTATTTATCATTTTATGTTAGTCAGATTGCGCAGTGAGTTGCCTCAAAAAAAACTTTAACACCCCTAAACCCAATCTGGGAGGGAGTTTTCAAAATGTATAATGTAAATTTTGATCATCAACTTTATCCCCAAAGAATTTGATTTTACATACAAACAAATTTTTACCCTTTTCACTTCCTTAAAGGTTGAATTGCCGCAAAATCGTGCCTTAGTGCTTCCCTAGAAAACCACGTCAAAAACGAAACCCTGTCCAGTAAGATTCTTAGCTTGAGTTAGTTTCGAAAAATGTATAATGACCACCTTTATTGTTTCCTTAGGTTGGTATTTGTGCCAAATTTCAAATTTATTAACCCGGGAAATAAAATTCTTCAAAGCACTTTAACTCCCCAAAAATCGTATTTTGGGACTAGATAAGTAAAACTAATAATGAAAACCTTTATGGTTCGCTTAGGATGGGTATTTATGTAAATTTTCAAATTTATTAACCAAAGAAATATTTAATATGTGATTTATGGGGTGTTAAATTATTTTTAAAAATACGATATTTCAAAAATTATTTAACACCCCCTAAATCATCTTTTGGGGGTAGTTTCGAAAAACTAATAATGAAATCCTTTATTGTTTATTTAGGTTGGTATTTGTGCCAAGTTTCATGTTGATTGACCCAAGAAATCAGATTCTTCCATACAAACTTCAACATTCCCTAAATCGTCATTTGGGAGTTTCGAAAAACTAATAATGGCAACCTATATTGTTTACTTAGAATAAGAATTATGGCCGAAGGAATTAGATTTTTCATACAAACTTTCAAACCCCTTTTTACCCCCTTAGGGATGAAATTTCCAAAAATCCTTTCTTACTGCACAATTACGTCACTTGAGGAACCTTTTTGCCAAATTTCATGCTTCTAGATGATTTTCAGCTTAGTTGGTTGACAACCATGCCATAACTCGCTTGGAAAGGAACCGCGCAAGGTTATTGATATTAATAGTTTTCGGGGAATGCAGATGTAAATACAAACCAAACTTATGTTCTTAAAATGAATAAAAATAAAATTTTAAAAGTATGTATAGAATAACCAATTTTCATAACATTACAACAAACTCGACCGAATTCAAAACCTAACCATACCATACTCTCAACTCATTATTCAATATATAATTATAATAATAATACCAGCCTATAATTGTCCCACTGCAAGGCAAAGGCCTCTTCTCATACAGAGAAGGCACGAACATTCATCACTACGCTTTCTCAATGCGGGTTGGCGATTTGAGACTATAAGACCAGGTTTCTTCATGATGTTTTCATTCACCGTTGTCAACGATTTCTAAAATATACTTAGAAAGTACATTAATGAATTTGAAAATGGAAATCATTGGTATTTGTCCAGATTTGAACCCATGACCTCAGGCAAGGCAAAGTTTCGACTGCAGAACAACCATTACCCACCCATTCCCAAGTTTTGAACATTCAGCGTAATTGTACAACTTGTTCAAATTCAACAAATTACGCGTGAAACTGGGGTATCTGCACAAGTTATAAGTGCTGTTAGGAAGAGTAAGAATAATATGCAGTTGCAATTTGCAGCACCATTGAGTAATTTAATTTCATCGGACAATTCTCAGCTTAGTTCGAAGTCCAGATCTGTGTTTGGTCAAAGGCTGACAAAGACAGGTGCGACAACATTTTTAACCCAAATGCAATGACAGGATTATTGTTTTCACGCCCATATTTCGAAGAATAGATTCCATGAAAACGCGATGTCTCTTTGATGATGTTGTTTCGCCGCGCCCGTCTGTGTGGCCTTTAGGTAATATGAACATACCTGAATGCTAGTGTTCTACATAGATACCTATTTGCCTCTTCGGCTTATACATACAGGTACGATAACTATGCAAGAATCTATATATACAAAAATTAATCCATATTTCCCTTGGTCACGGCATCACGCGTGAACGGCTGGACCGATTTCGCTTATTCTTTTTTTTTGTGTTTGTTATAGTTAGGAGAAGGTTCTTACGAAAAAAAAAATAAGAAAAAAAAATTGGTACTTTACCTTAGGTAGGGTAGGTAGGGTAGGGTAGGGTAGGTAGGGTAGGGTAGCTAGGGTAGGGTAGGTAGGATAGGGTAAGTAGAGTAGGTAGGGTAGGGTAGGGTAGGTAGGGTAGATGAATGTTTGGTGATTTTATGGCAAAACAAAGTTTGCCGGGTCAGCTAGTAGATTTATATAAATAAATAAAAAGCTTTTTCATCTAATCAAGGTAGAGTGGTTAGTGGTTTTAATTAAATTGAAATTGAGATTTCTATTGAAACAAATAACCAATGTCTTATTATTTATAATAACATGAAATTTAATAATACAGAAAGTTTTTGAAAGTAATTATTGTCAGCTCAAAGTAACGAAGAAGCACTCCTTGCCATTTAAATCTTAGAGAACTTTGAAATTACTCTTGTCTTTTGATAAAAGATTTTGTAATATCTTAATACTTATTTTCTTTTGTGTATTTTTTATATTCTAATAATTAATTATACTTTTCAGTGACTTTATCTGAAATCTGGTTAGTTTATAATATTTATAATATGTTAGTGTAAAAGACCGTACTAAGGTAAAGTTAATCAGTACTTAATTGTTCTCATCATTACCATCATCATCATCATCATATCAGCCGAAAGACGTCCACTGCTGGACATAAGCCTCCCCCAAGCGTCACCACGTTGACCGGTCCCGTGCGTCTCGCAACCAGCAGATTCCCGCAACCTTCACCAGGTCATCGGTCCACCTGGTGGGAGGCCTTCCAACGCAACGTCTCCCGGTTCGCGGTCGCCACTCCAGAACCTTTCTGCCCCATCGACCATCCGTTCTGCGAGCAATGTGCCCTGCCCACTGCCACTTAAGTTTGGCAATTCTTCGGGCTATGTCGGTAACCCTGGATCTCTTGCGGATCATTACCATAGTGGGTCATAAATATCAATTTTTTTTAATATTTTCTAGTAGTCGGCATAAATCCTAATATTTACCCGTGAGAATACTGGTAAAAGCTACAAATTAATTATTATAATAGAAAGATATCTAAATTTTACCAGTAAGACAAATCTAAGGTTTTACCACAGAATAAATAATAGTACAAGTACAGAAGACTCACTTCGTGCAACAATTCATTGAAATAGAGACTCCTGCTAGTTAGCAACAAAGTGCAATTCAGCTCGCATAAGCGCTCAATGCCTAACGTGATATTCACCTAAACGTTGCCGCTCTCTTCTAACGCGTATCTCCGTCGCTGTCTGGCGCGGTTTGACTCGGCTCGTAAGGGTTGTCGACTTGCCGCTTTCGCTTACATCCACTATCTACCTACTTGACCGCGTAATCTTTCTTATGTTTGATGCCTATGGTTACACGGTAAAGTAGGTAGATAGACAATGAATATTATAGACCGTCATTTTGTTAGGTACTTAACAAATGAAAACTAGGTTACCTAAACTTAATTTACTATAACATTAGACATTTAAATAAGCCCATTTTACAGCCCGGTCAATTTTGACTTCTATTGCGTTGGTGATACGACAAATGGAAGTTGTAGTAAACAGTTGGTTTTGGTAACAGATTTGTGCTTTTTATATCATCCTTATGTGTACGAGATAGAACACAAAATCGGTTGAACGGACTGTAAAACGAGTTGTAAAGACGTCTAATGTTATTTCAAATTGAGTATAGGTACCTACCTCTTTGTTTACTCTTTAGTGATATTTTTTGTTAGTTTATTTAAAGTTGGCTTGAAGAACTCTTAGGAAATATTTTTTGTTTGTTCGTTAGGTATAAGTAAGTACCTAGTTTTATATACAAACGTAAACTTTAACAAGTGCGTACACTTACTCAGGCTATTGGTAAATTCATAGGCTAAGTAGGTAACTATTTAGGCAATTATAATTTACTTTAAACTGGATCTAAAGCGTTTATTTTTATGTTAACAAAACGGTAACCATTCAATAAAAAAAGAAATCAAATTATATTTGTGAACAACACGAAAATCTAAAATATCTAAGTAGTAGTAGGTACCTAATTATTAGTATTTCACAAATCTATTCATTATTGTAGGAACACCAAAATGCTTAAATTTTTATACAAAACTCGTACTCGTTATGCACCTACTACCGATAGTTACAGAATATTTATGTAATGATTTAAATAGGTACAACAAAATAGCTTACCTTTCAAAATCTTTCGGTAGTTTAAAAAAACTTAATATCGATTCATTGTTCTTTGCTTTATTTAAACACCCGTAAACACAACAATATCTTTTAAAGGCCTTAGAAGTACGTTTAGAAGTCATCGTTATTTGCTGCATAATATAAATAACGTGGCTAACGTGCGAGCCGAACGGTAACCTAATGCGTTATTCCCTCTGCAAGGTACCGCCGGCCGATCGTACCTAAACTGCGGAGTGACACCCCCCTGGTTTTACCGGTTAATCCGACTCGGCTGGGCGGCGGCGGCGTTCGGGAAGTTGCACGGTACTTGCTCGTCCAATTTACCGCAGTGTCTAAAGAAAAAAGTCTATGACCAGTGTGTGTTGCCCGTTATTGTATATGGGACCGAGACGTGGTCGCTCACAATAGGCCTTTTCAGAAAGCTTAAAGTCACCTAAAGGGCAATGGAGAGGGCTATGCTCAGAGTTTCCTTGCGTAATCGCATCAGAAATGAAGATATCCGCAGGAGAACCAAACGACGACATAGCCCGAACAATTGCGAAACTTATGTGGCAGTGGGCAGGGCACATTGCTCGCGTTGCCGTTACGGAGATAGTCTTCGTTAAAACCTCCAAATATTAGGTATGCAAGGGCTGTTAGGCGACAAAAAAATACTACGAAACGCGACGCTGTTAGGGCATTTGCATGATCTATACAAGGCTACTATCTTCACATTGTTTACTTCGACAGATACTGCTTAACAATGATCAGCTCCAGCAGTACGATAGCGGTTTGAGTCGCGTAAAATGCATCGCGGAATTTACGCTGCCTTCGGTTTCATACTAAAGTCCTGTTTTTTTTTGTTCCGGTTTGGAAAATCCTCATTGGATGTCCTCCGCCCTGGGGAGGGCGGAGGGGTCTGTCAGACTCGTACTGACCAAAAACCACCCAAAAGTAAAATCAAATTATTCAATGATAGGAACAAACAACTAACGTATATAAGCTGTAACAAATAATCTGTATGAAGAACATCAATTGCGAAAGGAGCCGATACAACCGCGCGTTAGAGCCACGGGGAAAGTATTTTTTCTTTTTATGTGGCGTCTCGCAGGTCTATCCAAGTGATTGGCTTCTAATTAACCGAGCGATCCTGTGGCGACTAAACTATAGACTCCAGCCAGGCATAACGGGGAATGGTATGATTCTCATTCTATATATTATAGTCTATGGGTATGATTCGTTCCTGCATTCTCACACGCACGCTCTTTGTTTCTCTCTTTCGGAATTTGATTTTTTTTTAATGTATTCACTATTTCGTTCTCGAAAATTTTTTGCTACTCAATTAGTAATGTAGTTGGGTCGGATATTGACTTTACAGATGGATATCGACAAGAGAAAATGAGAATAAGAATAATTATTTTTATGTTAAGAAATTAAATTCAAATGTAAATAAGTAATTTAATATTTCTATACCACAATATTTAAAAAAAAAACCGGCCAAGTGCGAGTCGGACTCGCGCACGAAGGGTTCCGTACCATTATCGAAAAAAACGGCAAAAAATCACGTTTGTTGTATGGGAGCCCTACTTAAATATTTATTTTATTCCGTTTTTAGTATTTGTTGTTATAGCGGCAACAGAAATACATCATCTGTGAAAATTTCAACTGTGTAGCTATCACGGTTCATGAGATACAGCCTGGTGACAGACAGACAGACAGACAGACAGACAGACGGACCGCGAAGTCTCAGTAATAGGGTCCCGTTTTTACCCTTTGGGTACGGAACCCTAAAAAGAGGCTCGCCCACCTCAATGAGTATAATTAAATTAGAAAATAATTTTAATTTGATTTCATTTATAAAAAATATATATGGACGGTATGGAAGAAGAAAACGTTTTGTGCCGACCCCAAGTATTTACTGCAGTATTGACGTTATCAATTCATAAAGGCAATAAGTGCCGTACTCAAATTATTACGTGACGCTGGTTATCAATATTTATTACTAACGCTTGGCTCTACACGCGGTGGTACCCAATTACTGAGATAATATTTATTCTAACTTCACTTGTGAAGTTGGATTTTGTAACTCCTTCTTTAGTTACCAACGTCCTATGTGGAACCGTTTTTAGACATGAGCCGCTGAAACCATTTCAATGTTCATGTATCTTATCTTATCTTATGGAGGGGCCGAGACATAACTCGGACACTTCGACCCATTGGGATCTATTGTGGTCCCCTAGATACCTTACTCCTCCCCAATCTCGTTGAAAACTGTTTTCATGAGCTTTACAACGAGACTAGGAGATATGAGCCTATAGTCTTCTGGTTTTGGGTATCCAACCCCTAGGAGACCCATTCGCTTGCCAGCCAGTGCATCGCATGTGCACAGAAGGTGCTCCATGCGTTCCGTATGTTCCCCACACAACCTGCACACGGGGGTCGTAGTTAAACCCATCTTCATGAGCATGTCGTTGGTTCCAAAGTGCCCAGTAAAGGCCCCAAGCAGGTAGCGGATTTGCCCCCTGCTCATATTCCAAATGCATTCCCGGGCTTTGAACGTAAAGCCTAGAAGCCTTTGGAGTGTTGTAGACTGGTATTAGACAGCCAATAAGTTCGTTGTCTGTGATCTGCAAACTCCCTAAATGCGGCTTTTACGAGACACGTCGAAATGCCTACACATGGTTCTGGACCCACAAAATTATTTGCTGAGCCCTCTCTTGCCAGTTCATCAGCCACTTCATTACCATGGATTCCTTTGTGCCCAGGGACCCACATCAGTCTCACCCTGTTGTGCTTCCCAAGCCTGTTTAGGGCTTGGATAGCATCCAGAATGAGCCCGGAGTCCACTTTGTAGGATGCCATGGCTTTGATTGCAGCCTGACTGTCACTAAGAATATATATGGATTTACCTCGGGTTCCTCTATCTATATTCTCTTGAGCACAGGTTATTATGGCAAATGTTTCCGCTTGGAATACGGTTGCCATCTTCCCTAAGCTTTTGCTACATTTGTAACCTTTTGCGTATATGCCCGCTCCTGTACCTGATTCCATTTTGGATCCATCAGTGTAACACACCAGACTGTCTTGTTCTGGTGGATCGAGTCCCTTCTTCCAGTCCTCTATTGTAGGGATTTGGACCTTAAAAGACCTTTCAAACACAAATTTAGTTTGCATTTTATCGGATAACATGCTTGTTACCCGATCCAGGCCTTCATTCTCATCGAACTTTGTATGGTTAGTCTTTGGCTTAGAGGCATCCCATAGTCCAGCAACAGCAAGACGATGTAATGTCTTCCTTGCCTCAAGTTCAACCATCATATGCAGAGGAGCAATATTGAGGTATCTCTCAATCGCTGCCGTAGGTGTTGTCCTGAAAGCACCCGTGATGCCGAGACACACTGTTCTTTGTAACCTGGTGAGTGGCGCTTTGCACGAAGCAAGCTTTGTTCTTGGCCACCACACTATGCTGCCGTATGTGATAATAGGTATTATCATTGTCCGGTACAGCCATCGTATCACTTTGGGCTTTAACCCCCAAGTTTTACCGTAGGTGGAACGACACATGCCGAACGCTCGTAAGGCCTTTGTCGTTATATTTTCCACATGAGTTTTCCACCTGAGTTCTTTATCAAGCGTTACGCCCAGATATTTAACTTCGGTGGACCAGGGCAGCTTTATTCCATTGAGGGAGAGCTCTCCTAGGTGTTCTAGTTGTCTCTTCCTCGTGAATGGAACAATGACTGCTTTGCTTGGGTTGATAGAGAGGTGGTTCTTTGTACACCATTCCTCTGTCATCCTCAATGCCTGTTGTAATAATCCAGACACTATGTTCGGGAATTTACCATTGACCATTATTACTATGTCATCTGCATAACCTACTGTGTAGAATGGTCCGGTATTGAGTTTGGTAATTAGCGAGTCTACTACCAAGCACCACAATAATGGTGACAGCACCCCGCCTTGCGGGCAACCTCTTGTTGTTTTTGCACTAAGTCTGTCTCCCATCAGTTCCGATCTGACTATTCTGCTTCTCAGCATATAGTCAATCCAGTTGCACGTGGTATCGTTGATGCCATGTTCCTTTGCAGCAATGCGTATGGACTCAAATGTTGTTTTGTCGAAGGAGGAGGTTGTTTTTGGAGAGGGAGCTCTATGTCGAGGAAAGCCCCGACACAAATCTCTTGTCCCTCTAGCACAGCCTCGGCTCGACTTGCAACATAGTGCAATGCCGTTTCCGTAGATTTGCCCGGGCTGTAGGCGCACTGTAGTTTATGTAGAGGGAATACTTTAAGTGGTCCCTCTCTTAGATACCTGTCTACCAGTTTCTCCAGAGCTTTTAAGAGAAAGGATGATAGACTGATGGGCCTGTAAGCCTTAGCTTCTTCATAAGTCGGTCTACCCACCTTCGGTATAAAAGTGACTTTGACCTCCCTCCATGCCTTGGGTACGTACCCAAAGGCTATGCAAGCTCTGTAGAGCTTACTCAAATGGGGTACCAAAACAGATGCCCCTTCTTGCAATAGTATTGGGTAGATGCCATCCGGACCAGGGTATTTGAGAGGCTGGAAGCCCGCTATGGCCAGCTTCAGTTTATTTTCATCTACCACTTTCTTTGCCGTGAGCCAGTTACTTTTGGACGTGTGCCTTTTAAGCTCGTCCCTTGTGACTGGTTCCTCTTCATCGCTATTGCGCAGTATACATTCCGGGAAGTGGGTCCTAAACATCACACCCAGAGTGTCCTGTCCAGTTTCTGTGAGACACCCATTCTCATCCTTTACAGATGATAGTGGGTTTGTCTTAGTCATGGACATTGCTTTGCACAACCTCATTCCACTTGGCAGAGTTTCGATGGAGGTGCAATGCTGTCGCCAGTTAGTTCTTTTGGCCTTGCGTACCGCCGTGTTATACCTCGTTAACATGCTATGATAGCCAGAAAAATCCTTCCTGGCTTTTGCATCATTAAAGGCCTGTCGTGTTTCCTGACGTATTTTGACTAGTTCAGGAGTCCACCATGGTATCTTCCCATGCGCCGATGGTGCCCGCCTTGATTCTGTCCGCTTCGAATTCTATATCCAGTATGGAATTAAGCTTACCTTTAGGGCTCCCTAGATTTACTTTAAGGTCCCTCCTGTATGAGTCCCAATTTGTATGCCTTGGGTTTCTCCTTCGTCTAGTTTCGGCTTCTCCCGCCGTCCTAAACCTAAAGCATATATAATTATGGTCAGACAGAGAGATTTCGTCCGATACATGCCAATTTTCAATATGAGCGCTGGCCCTGTTTGAAGCCAGTGTCAGGTCAATAACTTCAGTTCTCGCAGAGGTCCTGAAAGTAGGTTTATTGCCTGCGTTAAGGATTTGTAAAGAAGAGCTTACCACAAAGTCCAACAAATCCTCCCCTCGTTTGTTGACATCTGAGCTGCCCCAAACGACGTGGTGAGCATTCGCATCGCAGCCAAGTATCATGTCGAGATTTTCTTGGTTGCCGTAGTCAACCAGTCTTCTGATTTGAGGTGTTACTGGTTCCTTTTGTTCATATGGGAGGTAGGCAGAGGCAAGGATAATTCTCCTTTTCTCTGTTCCCGCCCCCACTTGGATCAAAGCTGTTGTGAGATCCCTGTAACAGAAAGTACGTAAGGGCATTGCCTCTATACCGCCCCTGATATAGATGCAAGTCCTCGCGTCATTAGTTGGACAGTCATAGAGCACCATGCCTCCTGTCCCACCTAAGCCTTTTATAGTCCCCTTATACAGATAAGGTTCCTGTATCAAGGCAATGTCATATGTGTTCAACTTCAATTGCCGAGCCAGAAGGGCAGTAGCAGCTCTGCAATGATGCAAATTGATTTGTACACACCTTAGTCCTTCCATCTTGAATAACTTGATGGGTTTGTTCTATTGTTGGAGTGCCTCAGTTTTGAGGCTCCCCCTCCATCGCACCCTCCTCGAGAGCAATAGGCGACTCAATCCCCAGGGTATCCAGGCCCCTTAAGGATGTCATCCTCGAGGTCCGCCTTTGAATAGAATAGAATAGAATATACTTTATTGTACACCATAAAATTATACACATTTACAAGAAAAACTTATTTATACGGGTACAAAGGCGGTCTTATCGCTTTTGACGCCCCGGTCTGGATCTGTGCCTCCTGCGCTACGTCGTCAGCAGAGGCCTCATCGATGTCCTCCTCACATTGCGGCGGACCATCAACGGAGGGCTCCACTCCTGCTTCCGCAGTGGGTGCCTCTCCCTTGTCCTCTTCCAGGAGCTTGAACGAATAACGTTCAATTCCTCCTGGAAGAGAGTAGCCCGCGGCCTTGATGACCCCAGCGGACACCCCGTCCATAAGGACGATACGTCTGCTCAGTGAGAGTATTCACGACCTTCCAGTCGTCCGTCCTCAAGGCAGGGTTAAGCCGCTCTTTCAACGCCAAGTTCCTACTCTTCCATGCCATTTTGACTGGCTTTGGAAGGTCCTTGGCGTCGACGACCTTAAGTTTCAGGGAGCCAAGTTCCACATTGTGGATGGCACCCTGAAACCAGTTAGCTGCTTCAGAGTTGTCGCAGGATACATGAACTGCACCCGCGACAACTCCGGAAGCAACCGTGAGAATAGGCAGAGGATCTGGCGCCACTTCCATTTTCTCAATTATGAGCTCCTGGATCGGCACCAAGTCCTCCGCCTTCAAGTTCTCCTCCGGGTACTTGACTGTGATGACAGCGAGTTTCACAGCCGCCACCGCATCCCTAAAGGATCCGGTTGAGGATGATTGCCCTTGGGTCTTCATCCTCTTGGCCGCCATGTCCCCGCTGTCACCGCTGAGAGCAGCACGCGGTCTTTTTGATGGGCCCTCCGTAGGAGTCCCCTCTAAAGCTTTTGGCGCTTTTTCCTCTGCGCCCCAGATCGTCCAACCGGAAGCCAGCCTGATTCATTCCGGCCACCTGGAGACGACGAGGTGCTGTCTTTGCAGGTCGCGTCCGAGGCCCCAAGGTCCGAGGTCATTTGACCTCTAACGCAAGGGTCCCGTGTCGCGCCAGCTTTGGCAGCACCTTTATGCCCGGTGGGCTGGTTGGCAGTTCCGCCCTTCGGTGGTCCCACAGCAGTGCCGACCCTCGACAGTGCCGCAGCAGTACCGTCATTTGACAGTCCCGCCACAGCCCCACCTCGAGACGATCCCACTGCAGTCTCGCCTCTGGGCGTTCCTGCTAAGGAGAGTGCAGTCCCGGCTTGCGCCGGTCCCGCCTTCTGGTGTGCAGTCCCAGCTTTCGCCGGTCCCGCCTTTTGGAGCGCAGTCCCAGCTTTCGCCGGTCCTTTCGCCTTGTGGTTTTTTTTATTTGTGAAATCCATTTAAAAATCCCGATAAGAATTTTCATCCCTCGACTATCCCCACCCGCCATGGAGTGCTCAAGTGGCGATGCTACGGTAGCACCAGGGATTAGTCGAGGGATATAGCCCCCCCCCCATTAGTTGCTCACGAGACTGCACGGCACCAACGCACATCGCTACCACTAGCGATGCGAGCGAGCGCCGCCGTCTGCAAGCCCCCAATGGGAGTGAACTCGCCTGGGGGCCGTCTGACCGGACCCCGCAGCCGATTGACCGTAGCTGGCTAGGCTACGGCCTCCCGTGTGAGAAGAAATCCGGGCCAAAGTGGAGTGTTGCCTCCGAGACGTTAAACTACCTACGCTCATCGGCTCAGCCACCAGGATCCCATCATCCTTCCGTACGGGTTCCCGCGCACGGCACAAACACGCGGGAGGTCATTACTATCCATCAATTGTCAATCATCTTGCTCAATGGTGGACACCCAGGGGCATGACCTCGCCACCCCTGCGTTGCGTCGCCCGGTGTTTTTAGTTACGTCTATTTCAGAGGGAATTAGACCAAAAACAGGGCGGCAACCACGAGAAGGAAAATCACCGCACTTGCCTTGAGGATCTACATGACCGTTGCGCTCTCCCTCAAGACCACGCCACCTTGCCGGCTCTGAAGGAGCCAGGCAAAGTAGGACTGCATCAACAAAGCCAAGCCCACAGGGCTTGTCGCTGAAAGCTCAAAGCGTAAGTTTGCTAACACAGACCAGCCCCAATGTTCATGTAACAACAAAAAGCCCTCTTATTTTAGTCCGCATTATTGTGCAACTACGGAACCCTATTACTACGCGGGAATAGAAACTAAGAGGATAGTTTCGTAAGTGCATTGTGTTTTATAAAAATACCAATAATATTTTTCCATTGTCTTAGTAAATGAGCTCACAATTTACAATTATTTTCAAATAGTGATTTTAATTTTGCTTTTCGTTTCTTTACACCTACGTTTCTTTTCACCTACCATCCTGGGCAACTCGCACTGTAGACCGAAGAAGAATTGAGGCCCTTGAGATGTGGTGTTGGAGAAGAATGTTGCGCATACCATTGACAGCAAAGAGCACAAATAAGTCCATTCTTGACCCTCTCAACATCTGATCTAGACTCTCCATGATTTGCTACCAACGAGTCTTGAGCTAATTTGGTCATTTCGCTCGGTGATAACCGGACAGCCGAAGACGCAAACAAGAAGAAAATCATGCTGTGCAGTCCGAGGATACATCTGATTTTGGTCCGCCGCTCGCGAATATGTATCCTACGACTGCACAGCACGATCCTCCTCCCGTCCACGACCATTTAGTTCGCTTTTTAAGCAGTTGGGTTTTTGGATCTTAACATTTATATTACTTGACAGAATATTAAGTTACATCAATTGTTCAACACTGATCAAAATGAATTTGATAGGAAAATTTTAAACCAGAATAAACACTCCCTCCTCCTATTTGGAGTTAACATGCAAACATAATTTAATTAAGTTTGCAACAAGTAATATTCACCTGCCAGATACCATTGTAAGTGATAAATGGAAAGGCTTTCGGCCTGGTGCCCTAGTTTTAGATCAGGTATTTTAATATTATATTTTTATTAGGGTTCAGCACCAAAATTGGAAAGCTCGATAAATTATGGGGTCACCTTATGACTATTGAACTTTTTCTTTTTGGTACGTAGGTCGAGGACTGACAGTTGTAGTTTGAATAACATACCAAAGAATTACGCATGAGTTGGCTGGCCCTATATTTCTAGCAAGCAGGGTTTTGTAGCATGTATTTCATCAAAGTGTTTTTTTTTTTTTTTTCAATATTCTACCGCGGACATGTGGCACTCCGCGATCTTTTTTATAGTGGTTTTATTTTGTTTGTTTCTTATTTTTTCATAAACGTTACAATTGTCTGACTCCTACGTCGGACATTATTTTTAGGCTTACTTAACTAACTTAAGTCTACGTGAGTTCATCCCTCACTAAATACTATATATATATATATATATCACACACCGGCATTACAATTTAAGTTTCTATTTGCTACTTATATTAATGTTATTTCTATTTTGTTGCTTATTTCTATTGATACACTGCTTATGTTATTTTGTTTTCTTATATCTATTGGTACATTTTCGGGGAAGATGCATGGCAGTGCGAGCAGACCAGTCCCGGCCGACGGTTCCGGCTATAGAACCCCGTCGTTAGGACGTTAAGGTGTGTATGACTGACTCGCTCCACCATGCAGCTTTACAAATATATATATAATTTTTTGCGTTTCAGGGTTTAGACAGGGTGATGGTTTGGGTATGTGTTTGGGTTGGAGTTTTTGGATGGGACTTGTTAGGTGGTGTTTTGTTGATGTCTGCTGACCAGGGACTTCACCAGCGTGAGCAAGGCCTCTATGACGACTACGTCTCGATGCTGCATAGCCGTCTTAAGATTGTAGTTGACGACCGTTTTAGTCGGCGCATCCATCGCCCTCTTAGCAAGGCGGCCTGCGGCGTCATCGGCGTCGTCGGTGTAATAGACGCAACTGACTGTATGTCTGGACACCGCCACTACCGCGTGGGAGATGCTGTCGTGGACCTGAAGCCTCCTGGACTTGGTGTTGATGATGATGACGCTGTCGTAGGTCAACCCCTGAGCCTCGTGTATGGTTAGCAGGCGCGACCCTTCACCGGACCCAAATCCCTGGCTCGCAAGAGAGGCTTTCTCCTCCTGCGTATGAACCAGGAACAGGGTGTTTTGGGCAGTGCTCGGTATTTGCGCCCCTGTGTAACCTTTCACCTTCAGGGAGTGGACCCGCGACAGCGACGACTTGGAGGAGTATATACCGGGGTATATCTCACTGAGTGCAAACGCCACGTCCATTGGATTGCGGTGTGTGCAGAGAAACTCCTGGGTGATGCCAGCCACCAGGTCTGGACGGGTGTACCTAAGCTCGAAAAGGTTCTCTCTGTCCAAAAATGGGAGCTGGTTAACGTCTCCGACGAGGACAAGCTCGCTAGCTCCAGACAACTTTACTGCCATGACTATTGCCCCAAAGTGGTTCATAAGAGCCTCGTCTACCGTAAGACGGTAGCATTTGTCTTGGCCCTTGAAACCGTTTGCTAGGATTGAGGCCATAGTGCGCACCTTGGTCTTTGCTCGGTCTCCTAAGCGGCGCGCAAGCTTTTCCCTAAGGTCTTTGGCAGCTTCTGTTGTCGTGGTGGCTATCACGTCCCTGTCCTCGTCGAAGTGCTTTACCAGCCAGGTTGTCTTACCGCAACCCGGAACTCCGTTAATCCACCTGATATTGGGTACCGCCCAATTTTCCTGCGATGCCGGGATACCTGGGGTCCCCGAAACGGACTGTGCCATTTCCAGGATCTTATCATCCGGCATGATCTTAGTACATTTGGCGGTAACCACTATCGGGTCGTCATTTGGCACACTGAACTTGAGTTTGCCTGAGCGCTCCGTCTCCTCCTTGTCCAGGGCCACAAAACCACTCCTCGCGCCGTCATTTCCCCTTTGATGACTTGGGATGTGACGTTGTCGTAAACCGCTGCCCCTGCTTCCTCGAGCAGTATCCTTAACAGACCCTCTGTGTCTCTTTGGAAGGTCTGCAGGATCTTCCTGCATGTCGTAAGATTGACATCTCTGGTCGCTCTTACGATTGCTACGTACTCGAGGAACGCGCTTTTTACGTGGTCCGTGGTACCCGACTTTACTGCGAGGGTCGGCGGGCTGACTTGCCCTTTGTCGGCTCGTGTTGGCTTAGGCTTTTGCTGGGTTGGTTCCTTTGGTGTTTTTCTGAGGAACCTCTCCAGTGCTGTCTCCTGCTTGTGAGATGGTGATGCATGGCTGGTGCTTGGGAGCAGTGCACTGAGGAAAGTGCCAAACGCTTTCAGGCGACTCCTCGACCGGGCCCGGTCCTCCGGGTTTATGGTGTTGCACTGCTTCTTAGCGGCTTTTTCGGCTGCTGCCTTCTGCTGGGCCCTTTCCGATCCGCTTTGAGTGGTGGGGCTTTTAGTGGAGCTCGTCGCGCTGGCTGTTGGTTGTCTGGGGGCTTTGAGGAAACTTAGGGTTTCCCCTCTATCCTCGTAGACAACGACCTCATGATGTTCTGAGGCCTTTAGACAGCCAAAGCGGTCTGCGACGTCTCCTCTTTCTCCTCCCACCACCATTGCGTCCACACTTATGGTTCGGGCCGCGGCTGATGTGTAGTATCCTGCCTCCCCGATCTTCTGAAGCAATGAGCTTGCCTGAGCAAATGGAGTAGCCTCTCCCCACTCGAGTAATGCGATTGTTTTCCCTTTAAATCGCATTAGACGGCATCGGTGAGTGGCCACTTCCACTTGAGGTAGTGCAGCATACTTGCTGCCTTTTATGCTCGTTTTGGTGGTGCTTCCGTTAATCAAGGCGGCAAGGCCCGGTGAATGGTGTATTCGGGCCGTAGCTCGACTTGAGCCTATGCCTAACTTCTCCTGTTCCCTGTTCATGAACAGAGCGACGCCTCGCAGTCTGATGCCAGGGACTCCGTCTTCTCTGCATGCCAGGAATTGTGTGGTAGTCATGCTAGAGGCTGGTTGTAGGCTGGCTGTTGCTGCTACCGCTGCTGCTACCGTTGATAATGGCCGTTGGTTAGAATGTGTGTGTGTAATTTGTGTATCAGTCAATTGTGTGCTTGTTGTTGCTTGTGTAGTTGTGGTTGTTGTTTGTGTGATTGTGGTTGTTGTTGTGGTTGTGTGTGTTCGAATGTGTTGGAAAAGAGTGTCCGTGGAGTTTCTTGCTCGTTCTTACGTCACGTCCTACTGACGCTTGAGAATGTGCAACTAAATTCATATTTTTTGTGACAATTCAAAAGTAACTTCTAAATGGTTTAATTGAAATAAATTATTTGAAATTGGAATTTAGATTTTTAAGCTCGAAGAATAATGAGGTGTAGAATATTTTTTAGGTAGCCACTTGGGTACTTACTTGATCATAATGGCTATTATAAGTTTTTACCAACAAAACTATTTTTTTTTGCATTGTGAAATGCTCGTGCACACTGCACTACCACGGGGAGATGTGCAATCATGTGGGACTCCAACACACTAAAATGCCACGGTGTCCTTCTGTGCCGCTTATGGCGGGAACACGGGCACGCGTTAGCTCGCACCGTGAACCCGCCGCGGCTGTCCGTCACCGGACCCTCCTCTGGGGAGTACCCCCCATCACTGGCGCGCCAGAATACTCTGTACGCCGTGACTACCCCATGGACCAAACCAGCACATGGTCAAGGTCAATGGCCCCGCCACCTACCATTTTTCTGCCACAGGGTGAGCGGCCAAAGCTATACCGACACTCCTTCTCCCCTGCGGCCCCGCCGCGTCCGCCATCGGGTGGCGACCCCGTCCAGGCCGCAAAAGGTAGGGAGAGCGGCGCACGCAATACTCAGCCTCCAACCCTCAGCCGCGAAATCGTATGGGTATGGGAGGCCCCATACGACATCGCGGCTCGCCTCAGTTGCGGTCCTATATGTTGGCCGCTACGTTGTCGGTTTATCGGCAAAAGCCTTGACGAGCGGCCCCTCCTCGGGTTCCTCTTCGTGGGTGACCAAGCCAGGGCTACTGAGCTTCCCGCCTCAATAATGCGGGAACCCACCGGGGGGATAACCAAAAACCCTATCTTTGCATTTGTAAAGACGAATAAAAAAAGTAATTTTCAATAAAAGCAGCTTTAATTAGAACAATTCATCTTAAGCATTAGGCTATGTACATTTTTCATATTATTACTAAATAATTTACACATTTTTATATAATAATTTTAATAGTAATACAGTTAATATTCCAAAATAAGTACGCGCTTCGGAAATCATCGACTATCTTCGGAAACACGAACTAATCAAAGCTGTTAAAACCATTGAAGTCTCAGCCTATTTGTGTTACCATGATTGCAAAATATATATTGCATACATATTGCAATATAGATTGACAAGTCTATTTAATTCCGAACAATTTATTGCAGGAAGTGTCTATCTGCGATCGTAACCCGAAAGAAACAACACTTCATAAAAATGCTGAATGCTGATTTATATAAAGCGTGATATATACCTACTACAAAACTTAGAAGCTATGTCTTTGTGCGGGTTACTCTGTGACATGACATTCGTGCTAATTCGTAAACATAAAGAGTACCGAAGCGCATACCTTTTCAGATTTAATGTCACTTCTTACTAACTTGTACAATTATTCATAGTATCGTCCTCACGTTGATTATCCCATACGATACAGCTTCTCAAGCAGAGGCTCGACTTCTAAATGTAAGGGATTAATCAAAGGACATTTCGATAGTGCCTGGCATTTTCACATATTTTTTACTGTTTGCTTTGACGATGCTTTTGTTGATAGAATGTCAGACAAGTGATCTAGAACTTAAGGATCTAAGGCTTCTATTTTTTCAGATAACGAACGTTCCAGTCACATGAAAGCAAAACAACGCGAGGACGATTTCCACTCGCCTTCCAAACATCTTCAATTATCAACATCATCAACATCAATCAATAGTGGATTAAGGATCTCCAATTACTATCATCGATTCCATTTAAGGCGATGATAGCTCAGTGGTAGTGACGTCGGATACCGAGACGAAGGTCGCGGGTTCGAATCCTACAATGAGCTTGAGCTTTCGGTGAAGGAAAACATCGTGAGGAAACCATAGCACGGTGGTAGGGTACTTTGTAGTACCCGCCTGGCTGGCAACCACCCTCAAGTTGAAAATCTGTCGCCAAGCACCTTCCGGTGTGTTCCGTCAGCAGCACTTGAGAGCCAGTTCCCTTCTAGGCTTTGTGTGCTTACCACCATCGGCCACATCATCACTGACCACGGTGAGATTGTGGTCAAACACAGGCCTATATATAGTAAAAAAAAAAAAAAATATGCATGGTAAATAAACTGGTGGTCGCATCTGTTCTGACAGTCTAACATTTGCATATTTCTTGGTTATTATGCATTTATGTACGTCCTTGAACCGATTATCTTATTTATTTCTCTCTCTTGGTCCATGAAAGAGATACTGCTTAAATATGTATGTACAAAAGCATACTTATTTCTGTGTATCTTACACAATTAATAATAATTATAGTGGTTTGTACTTCACTTTAGTAACTACTTTTTTTTTTGTTAAATCATGACTTAACTCAACTTACAATAAAATGCTCAACCAATTTTTATTTCACAAGCTTTCAAAGCTCAAGTTGCTATTAATATAGGCATTACAATTCTGGCTATATTGTTTTAAATAAAGTAATTCTGCTGGGCCATAATAATTAACATAAAGGCAGTATCACACTGTAAATATTTATATAACCTAACCTCATTTCTTTAAACAAAATGGTAACTTGACTGAAATAGCATTTCACATAATATCAATCTTTCTGTATTAATGCGTCCTATTCGCAAAACGTCTTACTAGCAAAATTTCCTAAAATAAAAATATAGGCATAGTATTGTTTTGCTACGACGTTTTGCGAATGAGACATCGCGAATAACAACAAATATACTAGTAACAACTAATTGATGCACCAATCCCGTCCATTCTTTAAAAATTTCCTCTAACAAGTCACATATTTGACATGACTCTAAAATCACGTCAGAGTTGCATTATCATGCAATTCATGGCTTTCCAGGCTATGACCACCGAAGTCCTCAATCATACCTTCAATAGAAACATAAGCTCCCGAGAAGAGAGCTATGAGTGAAATGATTCCAATAAGCAGGTTCTTCCAGAGAACATATTTGAGAGGACCTAGGCTTTTGTCCCAATTGTATACGGTGTCCACCACGGCTGGGATGAGAAGGCCAAGGGTTGAAAAGAAGACGGCTCCGACGAAGCTGATGACCAGTTCCAAGTTGGGGAAGGCTGCGGCAATGGCGACTGTGGACAAGGGAAATTAGAAGTTAGTAATTAATTAGTCTTCAATGCAAGAAACTTTTTGTCAATAGGTTTTGGTTTTAGCCTTCAAAAATACCAGTAGCTCGGTAACATTCAATCTCTGGAAATTCCTACCTAGGCATTAATGATTTTAACACAATACTAAACAATAATAGGCACCCTTCTTTTTTATAGCAGTTCCCTGGAACCAGGAAATATAACCTGGGCAACATCAGAAACGAAGATTTTTTTGTGACAGTTGAGTTCTGAGAAATTCTTCTAACTCTGGCAGATTCAATGCTCTTAATATACGTGTATTTTAATATGGAATGGTCTTATAATATGTTTCACAGACATAACAAGATTCGGTTAGGGATTCGTTATTTATTTTACTTACAAAACCAGACCTCTTAAAGGTCTTTCATACTATCTTAAATCTGCTCTGCTTCTGTTTTGAATTTAAAATCTGCCTTTCTGTACCACACAGTGATTGCAGTAAGAAAAGTAGATTTTGATTAAACCTAGATAAGTAAAGAATTGTTTTTACATATTATTTTATATCTAATTAGTTATAATTCTAAGTTAAAATTAAGTAATTCATTGGTCAAAGACTTTGGTTTAACTGATAAACATCTGGCTTCTGAAGCTAGATAAATTTTACGTTTAATTGAAATTACTTTCAATGGAAACGTTTGGTTTTCAATATCTACTTCAAATATTGTAAGATAATCTCTCATTGTTTATGCAAATACAGTTGAAGTTTTTTGATTGAATAGTGGCATTTGATAGAATTTCCATTATGATAAAATTAATAGAAAATTGTATTTTATTTCGGATATAAGAACGAAATTTTTTAACGTCAAAAAGTATAAAAAATACGAGATCAGATCAGTGTTTCCTATTCTAATGCTCTGTGAACTAACATCGAAACAAACTCAGAGTTCACAGTCAGGTAAATTATTTAGATTAGATCAAACTCAATACATACCATGCAGATTAGTATCTGAAAGGGTTTCTAGTAAAGAACCACACAGATTTCAGTCAACCTGTCCAGTCAATCCACACATAAACAATACACAACTACCAACCGATATTAAACCCAATAATTCCCAATAAATAATGAACCAATTTTGAACCCTACCTCAATGATTATTACGGTGTTCTTACAAAATATATCAAAATTGCTAAATTGTCAGAATATATATTATAATATCAAAATATATAAATTATATTACAAAAATAATTATATCTAATGTACATTATTTACAAACTAATATTAGAACTAAAATAAAAAAATAAAATAAAAAATCATATCAAAATTGCTTATAACCCGGCAAACTGCTAAATTTCAACGCCAGCTCAGAAACTATATTGAGATTCAAGTCGAGAACTAAGTGCCCCGTATTGTTCCCCGTTCAGTGATTGTTACTGGACAGATAATTGCTCTGCAAATAATTGTCCGTTGTAAGGCCAGCTTTACTAATACGTGATTTTTTTTAACTATTATTTATTGAGATGACAAATCATTAATGTCGATGTTGAATGAACTATTATGAAAGAAAATCCAGCGTAGTATTTTTTTTTCCTGCATATACATACACTTAATCTTCTGTTTGACGCAATATCTTATTGAATATTATAATCTCTGATAGGATTGCCAAACTTTCTCAAAGAGTTTTAAGTTTATCTCAGAGGAGCAACAAGTTGCGTTAAGTAAAATTTATGTAGCCTGTTTTAGAATTTAAATCCGCGATAATTTCAACCTATCGCCACCAACATCAAAATAAAACCACGCAGAATTTTGTCTTCACTCTGGTCAAATCAAATCATGGCGTTGACAGGGAAGAGTTGAAGAGAGAGTGGCCTGGAAGCAGCTCGTCAATAAAACCGTCAAAGCTTTTCAGAACGGGTACCACCTCCAGCAATGAAGAACACAATTACGGAGAAGAATTTTAAGTTGATTTTTAAATACCTAACAATTTGTATAAAAAAGGCCCTAAAAGTCAGACTTTTACTGACTAAAACCCACCCGTGTTCCTTCAGTTGTTTGTGCCAGGGCCGCGGTAACACTCTTTCAAATTTATCCGTGACCCAGACAGACATCGGCCCTCTCGGGCCCCGTCAATTTTGCTGACATCTCTTTGAGGCGCGCGTGGAACACTACGCGCCGTCGACTCAGGCCTGGTCGTTATGGGACGGCGAGCTACCCATTACTTGCCGTCCGCAAGCCCGCGCCTACGGTGGCCGGGAATCGGCTTGCGATTCCCGACGCCCGGGGCGTCTCCTGCGGTGACTAGGGGCGCGAGGGAGTCTCCGTTGCGTCTCCCTCACGCGTTCCGACTCCTCCTTCGCGAGCATTACTGCTTCGCAGAAGGAGGTGACAGCTTCCCATGTTCTCTCGCTCCGTACCATGGCCTGAACCAGGGCCGGCCGCGAGAGGTCGCCACCGCTTATCGCCTCCACGAGGACACGGCGGTGCTCCGCCCAAGCGGGGCAGACCTCCACCGTATGCTCCACCGTGTCCTCCGGGCGATCCACACAATGGTGAAACCCGGGCGTTTCCTCCCGCCTTATCCGGAACAGGAACCTCCCGAAACAGCCATGTCCAGTGAGGACCTGCGTCAGGCGGAAGGTGAGGACGCCGTGGCGCCTCTCAAGCCACTCCTCAAAGAGGGGCCTTATCGCCGCAATTGTGGCGTGCCCAGCACTGGGTTGCGACAGTCGCTCTCTCCATGTCGCCATGAGATCCTGCCGGAGACATCGACCGGTACTGGCATCATCATCACGAGGGCGTTGTCAGTCCGATGCAATATGCTGACCCGCAGGTTTATGCGATGTACGAGGGAAGCCAAAATTACACTTTTCAAGGCGTAATGCAAGACCTTCTACACGTGCAGCCCGATGGGTTACGCAGAGGGCTTACAACGTTCTCCGGATCCAGTATAATAACGCTTTTAGGATACGGTTGGAGCTCGTTTCTGTAGTGCATCAGGGATGTTTGCAGAAACAAAAAACTGATAGTTTTCAGACGATAATGCGGCAGAGGACAGCATCCCTGATGTGCAGGATGCGAGGGAGCATAAACGGTAACCTAAAGGATATTGCGGATAAACGCACAGCGTCGCCTCCAGTGCAATGGGAAATAGGTATATGAACTGATTGGATTATTTATTAATTTATTTGTTGTTTTTTTGTTGTGTGGATGGTTTTTTTTATTAGGATGACATTATTAAATTACATATGAAAATTTACTTACATAGTCATAAGTGAATACTAACAAATTATGAATCATGGTCTGAAATAAATGATTGAAATGAATCATTACTAACATTTCAGCCGAATGATGACCACTGCCTATAGGCCTCCCCCAAGTTTCGCCACATTGATCGGTTCTGTACGTCAATCATCCAACCGATTCCCACAGCCTTACTCAGGTCATCGGTCCACTCAGAGGGAGGTCTCCCTCGTATACACGGTCACTACTCCAGAAAGACGTATGAAAAATTTAAGGTTCTTACCTGACATAGTGACCATGCCTGTCCTGATAGCGATCTGAAGCAGGTTCTCGTACCGAGACTCCTTGCCTTTCCTCTTCCTGGTGATCATTTCCATGGGCACATAGAACTGAAGGGCGAATGACAAGAATATCACGAACGCCATCAGCGCCTTTGCCACTTGGGCGATACTGAAAAAAAAAACAAACATAAACAAGTGATCTCTGATTACTAGCTGCATTGCATTGAGGTTTCTTGTTTTGTTGTAAATGTTTGAATATAAAACTTTGCTTTTCTCGTTTTCAATCTGTTTAACAATTTATATAAAACATGTTGTCAAGTTATGGAGTCGTGCTTTTCTGTCGCAATCTTAAGAATAAACAAAATGTTTTTTGTATGTAAACAAGTACAAACTTTGGTGCAACTGGGCCATTGAAATCATTCTGGGAAAGTTCCATGGAATCGGTTAATCTTTTTAAAGTCTAATGCTTAGATAACAGCCATAAAAGTTTGTTTTTCTATAACACAGATATGAAAAGATGATGAGAATTTCATTAGTTTTCCAATCGTATAGATAGATAGAAGATATTGTTACATAAGTGCAACCCTTGCCAAGAAAATTCAACTAATTCCCTCTCCAGTTCCATTTTCACTCAATTCACTTGACAGTTAGCGCACGAACATAATCCTTAATCTCTATGGGTTCTGGATCCAAGCCCGAAATGAACAAAGTGTTCTTGAAATCTTAGTCTTCTTTAATGAGGAAACAGTAAATACAAAAGAGAGAAAAGGGAAGAAGATACTAAACTTGGTATTATTTTCACGCATATTTTTTAATAGCTTTAACATGGATCTCTAGGGTCCCGGGCTTCTGGAAGTCATACGAAGGACTTAAACCGCCTCACAGAGTTTTTTTTCTCTTGTCTGTATCACCTTGCGAGTAGGCGGTTACCATTTCGAAAATTGAAAAGTCCTGACAAAAGCAGGACTATAAAAAAAGACTGGACATTTTAGTTACAATATAAATACGTTTTTAAACTAAAACCCAACTATAAAACAAACGCAATTTCAAAACTATGAAACAAGAAAACATTCTCAAAAGATAACCGCGGTCGTAAAAAAAAAAAAATGCCATCTAAGCGAAAAATCCAGACAAATCCGAAAGCCCAAGCCCAGGACGCCGAATTGCCGGACATGTCAGAACAAATCCGGACGAAAGTCACTAATAAAGTTTTTTTCTTTTTATCACTGATACACTACGTACGTGATACAAGCCTGAAACTTAGGTAGATGGACGGGGTATCATTGCTAAGAAAGAAAATTTGGTTCAAATAAATCTCACTAGATGGCGCGATATGCACCTCGGTATCCACCTATCTGTTATTGAATGTGCGAACACAAAAATTGTATGTTCTTGTTTAATCAACTCTCCTAAGTACAAAATTATGGAATATCGGGCTCTTAATTCACATTTCAAAGATTATTAGACGGATCATTTAAAATTGATGCCAATAGATGGCGCATTTTTAAATTTCTTTGTTAAATTGTTAAAGTTTGCATTTTAACACATTATGGTGCAAAAAAACTGTAAAAACGTGCAAATAAATACTAGAAAACAAACCTTCACTGTATTTAAAGAAAAAACATTCACGAACCTAGTAAACCCTTTTACTTGCAAGTCGCTGCTGACACCATCTATCTATCACCGTGAAACAGAACCGAATGCGTTCGATGTACAAAAAATTGCCAGAATAACCAGTCGAAAAACGCTAGTTACGTCAGCACGGTTTCTTTATATGGGATGAGGTATCTGTATGCTAGTATTATATTATCTGTGGTAGATGTGAAACTATTCCAGGTTAATGACATTGATTAATGTGTTTGGCACAAAATTTTACTATCAATTGCTTTTGGCTTTTCTTTCCAGTCTTCCCTATTAATAACTGCAAAGGACCAGTGTGCCGTGAGGTTAGCCAATTGGCATACGGCAGATGTGTCCAGCACAATTCCAGTTTTACTAGCAAATAATTCACAATCAACCACAAATAGGAAAGAACTCTACAATAAACGTCATCCGACTAATGGAAAAAGCTCTTCGTCCTTTTAACGGTACCGACTCGTAAAATCCTCACAATATTTTACCAATACGAATATTGCTCTGGCACTCCAAATAAAAAGAAAAATATGCTCTTATAAATATTTCATAACATGGAAATAATACGATAGACTGTTATTACGAACAACATATTCGTGTAACGTAATATTTTCTCATGAAATCCACGTACAAGTACTAAAATAAACATTGAACATAAAAAGTGATCATGGCGGAATAAAATTTGAATAAGTATCTGGTCAATGTGGCGATGCTTGGGGTAAGCATAAGCCAGTATAAGACGTTTTTTGACTAAACTGCTGATTATGAAAGAATCCTGCTCCCAAAGACAGTCGCGACAAGATAATGTAACAAGATGTGTCGAAGCGTTTTCATAGGAATTGATCTACGGATTCAACTTCTTTAAAACAGATTTGCTGCATTGTTGTGACACGCCTGTCTGCGGAAACCTCAAAAATCCGAATAGCTATTTAAAAAGATTGTTTATGCGGCTGTTCATCGTTAAATTTGAAAGGCATTGTCCTTTACTCATATAACATAACATAACGCATGTGCACTCCGAAATGTAAGACAGGGATGCAACTATTTTCCACATTTCGCCTTTTATATTTAAGTCTCATGTAATAGGGGATGAGTTAATTGCCAACAACCAGCCAGAAAGCCAGAATCCGGGCTACTTTGCTCGACCCAGGACTCGAACCAAGGACCTCATGCTCAAGTGTAATACTAGCTGTTGCTAGCTGTTGTTGGTTCTGGAGTATCCAAAGGAATCCGTAATCTTACTTTTTTCAAAAGAACACTCCAACAACGTTGCTGAGGCAAATATAAGAACAGAGGAAATGCTTTCACGAAAAATAATTATTATTCTCAAGGATTTCGACAACAAATTTCAACCCATAAAGTGTAGGTACTTTGTTAACTTGTGTTTTAACCACTTTTACTTTTTGTGATAAATAAAAATATTACTTATACAACATAATACGGGTTATTGGACCACTATTAAAAATATTAATTTTTCTGAGTCGATTCGTCCGAAGTTAGTTTATCGGTGGGCGAATCAACTTAGCGATTAATTCTTCATATTATTGCCGAGACGAGTGAGCACGACTGTACTTTTTCATTTTTTATTCTCTAAAATTAACTTCGGGCGAATCGACACAGAAAAATGAATATGTTTTAATAGTGGTCGATATGCCCGATTCTGGCGAGTTAAATTCGGGCGAATCGTCCAATAACCCCATAATACACGGTGACTTTTAAATCATTGGAAATCTTCCAGGGGTACTTCTTACCATTATTTTAATAATGGGAGCTCCTGAGTATAACAAAAATCAGTTGTACAGTCAAGCTGTCTGATTCATAATCCATTCAGCCAATAATTCTAAAAAACGAACGACAACGACAAACATTAATGTTTTCTTGTTATACCACTCATGCCCAACTGTATCAATGTCTGCATCGAGCAATTTTGACTATAGTATTCATTACAGTATGTAGATTACAAACGAATTAAAAATTAAATTATATTATAATTCAATTTATAGTTGACCTAATCGAATTTCTGTAGAAAAATTAGCTTATGGTGTGTCAGGTTAAAAAGGCGAAAAACTCAAAGCTGATATTTTATTAATTTCTGATGCCATTAAGCAATCAACCATGCCATTAATGACCAAAGACTTCCATCAAGAGAAAAGGAGCTGAAACAGGAAAAAACCCTTAATCTCATTAGTACTTGTATTCACTTACGGGAAGTGAGGCTTTTCCTAGAACTAATTTGGAACTTTAGCACTGTCATGGACTTTTCGTATAAATCTTCTGTATTCGTTAGGAATACATAATAAGGGAACGTTATTTTGAACGCTTACTGCCTTTAAATGAATTCTTACTTATTCTTATTTCAGAATGTTAATTTCTTACTTATTTAGTAAATTCTTTAAAGCAAACGAATTTCCATAATTTCTTACATAAATAATATTATTTGAAGCAAATGCTAGAACTTACGCCTAGGCATAAATTGCGTAATGTAATGAGACAAAGAAAATTTATTGCAACTTTTTAACTAGGTTTGATCATTTTGTTTGTATCTAATGAAATACAGCTACATAGAAGGACAAAAAAATTTTTTTTTTTGTAAATTATGAAACTATTCTTAAATATAGACAACTTTTACTATTATGCTACCCGGAACTTGTTTTTGAAAACATAAATATATTTCCCTAAATTTGAATTTTGCTTTTATTTTTTTTTCATATTTCTTAGAAGTTTCGAGCTCTGAAAGATTTCCAAAAAAATTAAAGTCACCTTTATACAGTACGTTGAGCTCACTTTAACAAAAATTGCAAAGATTACTTTACACAAAACGCAATTGGTTAAATAGAACTTTAAAACATCCATTAAATAAAAATTAGTTCTATAAAATACATAGATTCTATTTTAATCTATTAAAACAAAGCTTATATCAACGTTGCCTACTGAATCTAATTGCAATGTTACTATTGTCATTTGTCATTGTATTTTGGAAAGAGACTAATATAAGGTATACAAACAAATTTATTCGGGTAAGATTTCAAATTAACAGTGCTTATTAAAAATCTAATACTATTTGATTTGTAATATTGAAAAGATTTTGTAAGCCTCTGATTTTTTTTTAGAATGGGTTTGCCAGGTAATTGGTGTTTTAAATGGTATAAACTTATTGCCATTAGGAACATAATTGATTTGGTAAAATATATAGACATAGAAGACTTTTTATGACGGGAGCATGCTCCTTTGGGATAACTTTCACGCAGGCAAGCCAGTAGTCAATACTAGTACAAAATAATTCCTATGTCTATTTAATAATTTCTATGTCTCATTACATTTTAAATGCTCTGAATGTTTAATGATAAGTAGTTTAGGACGAAAAGATAAAAAAAAAATCAAATAGCATTTTAAGCCCTCAAACGTTGTATCTCTCAACATAATAAATCATTAATTTGGTCAGATAACTTTGATCCAAATGTTAGTGATTTGTACTATAAATCACTAACATTTGGATCAAAGTAATCTCAGTACTGAACTAACTAAACTTGGGAAGAAATATTATTGTTATTGACAATACAGCGGGTAGAATGATATTTCAGCTGGAAATAAATATAAGGATTTTAGAAAGTTTAAGTTATTTAACTAGAACTGGCCATCTACAAATTAAATATTTACAAAAAAAAGCCTGCCAAAGATCAATAAAATATATCTTAGCTTTTCTAGTGTCAGCTAAGATTCCATCATAAGTACAGATAATATAAAACTACAGTACTCTGTAAACTGAGGATATACCATTGAAAAAAAATATATAATGAAAAGTCTTCTGTCATACCTTTAGAACATGCGTATTTCCAGAATCGACCTCTGTACGAACGAGCACTAAGAACGTTATCCGTTTACTTGCTCCCAAATAAATATAAAAAGGTTCAGGCGACTGAACTTCTGAGAATTCAATAAATATTATTGACAGTAATCGGGTCGTATTTTACATCGTGAACGGTAAGGTTGTACTAACATCATATAATACGGCATTTTATTATTGGTACACCTACTAGAAACATATAAGTATTTTATAGGATCTTTATTTTGATATATGTATGAGATAATACCATTTATATGAGAGACATCGATGCGACATTGCGCTTTCGAACAAATTACTCCGAAATTTTCCCTGAGGTTGAATAAATTTCTAAATACGCAAAAACGCGTCAATTTGTTCAGCACTAAGTCTACTTTAAGAGCTCACACTATAATTCAGTCTTATTTAAGTTTTCCCATTTGGCAATTTGCAGAAGTAATTTAGAGCCCAGGTTTATGACCATAGGCTTGTTACCTAGTGATACTTTAAACTAGATGATGCATATTCCTTCGAAGGATATAGTAAGGTAGCTAAGTTAGGTTGTCAATATAAAACTACAAAATGTTTTGAGATAATGTGTACACCGCAACAGCGTTTGTAACAAAGGAAAATCATTACAAAAGAGAAGGATCTGGAATTTAAAATTTATACATCTCATACCCTGAAAAAGTAATATAAACCAGACATTTTATGTAGGTACTATTTTAAGTTGTATGTCACAGCTATATTGCTATGGGTCTTCGGGGTCCTCTATGTTCTTGACAGCTGATTTGAATTAAAAAATACATGCATTTTGAACGAATATAATGAAAAAAGTAATTTCGTTTACATTTCGTGTCTTTGTTGTCGTGGTATGTTTACTTTTAATTCTTATCAGAACGAAACCATTCAAGCGTTCAAATTAAATTGAAAAATTTCTTGGCATTTTTCTCTGGCGCTCTACACTTTTAAAAGACTTACGGACGCTTTAAAAAGTATTGTAAAATAGCGAAAATTATCATCATCATCATATCAGCCGAAAGACGTCCACTGCTGGACATAGGCCGCGTCGCCACTTTGACCGGTTCCGTGCGTCACGCAACCAGCGGATCCCCGCAACCTTCACCAGGTCATCGGTAAGCAAAAATTATAGCACGTTAAAATTAATAAGACGAATTATATCAAAGACGCGATAGCAGCTAAAATTTTTTGAAGCCAATTGCGTCACTTGACTTACATTTAATTTGTGATGCGTCGGCAGTTTATTTCCATAACTCGGCTATTTTTCGTCGACGAGAGATATTCGAGGTATGTTAGCGTCGACTTTCAATCCAACCAATTGTAGCTGAATACTGGTATTTTACTTGGAGCGACTAAGGCCCAGTTTTTTTGATCGGTAGTTAACTTAACCAATGGTTAAATATGCTGACCAACGTTTTCAAATTTCGGTTAAACACCATTTTTTTCAGTTGTTAGCCTCTTAAATGATCAAATAAGTTGGAGAGTTAATTATTTGACAGTTAGACTAACAATTGAAGAATAAACGTGTTTTACCGAAATCTGAAACCATTGGTTAGCATATTACCATTGCTTAGCATATAACCCTTGGTTACCATATTTTATAGTCATTGGTTGAATTAACTTTACCACAATTTTCTGGCTTATTTATTTATATATTAAATGTTTTATTGTACCTTGCCTTTTCTTTATTGCCTTGTGGCTTCTACCTAGCTTTATATTCTTGAATCTGAAAATGTATTATATGATTCCAAATTCTACTCACACATCCTCCTCAGGAAGGTTCAGCGTAATGGAACCCTTCACGAGGTCTCCATACTGCAGGTAACCGAAGAACCCAACGATTCCGTACAGTGAGATGACGATAACCATAGCTACGTTCAGTACTCCGGGACAGCCCAGGAACTGCTGGGGCTTGGCCATCTCGTTCTCAACTGGCATCACGACGCCAATGCCTTCCATGGCGAAGATCACCGTACTGGAATAAAAAAGGTATTTGAATATGATTTTTTTTCTAGTTAGGTCTTATAACAATAGAACACAACAGTAGATTTTTAATATGTACAACTGACTATTTCTAATCTTATGACTAATAACAAAACAAACTTACATACAAAAGGGAGAGGGAAAAGGACTCATAGCGCATCAAAAAATTCTTCCACATCGATGTCAATGGGAAACGTGCCCAGAACGCTGGCAGCATTGCCACGTTGAATAGCAATGCTGATTCTCTGGCTGAAGAAAAGGCCAGCCCTCTGGTCACGCGAACAGTCGACTAACCGTTTACTTATGTCTCGAAAAACTCGATGAGCACTCGGACCCCATGGACCTAATGTCTCAACCCCAAACGGCGAACAGAACAGTTGGGAATGCATTAAAAGAGTCGCCGCTCGGGGTAATGTTGTCCACGAGTTATAGAGCTCCATGTAAATGTTATGATAACACATTGCTTGTTTATATTTTGGATGAGACAAGAATTATCTAGGATTGAAAGGCGTTTTAGGTTATAGTAGATACTTTGTGAGATTCGTTATCATCATCATCATCACCAGCCTGTTTAATGTTTCCACTGATGAGACACAGACCTCCTCTGTGAGAGGGAATGGGGCGTAATCCCAGTTGTGAAAATATCATCTAATAACTGAAAACATACCCGATATTCACACATACTGTAGGGTTATAAAATTTAAATAAATACTGCTTACGCTACATTAATACGTATAATTTTGTTTTAAAATTAAATACACCGAATATATAAAAGAATACAAAAAGGCAAAACACTTAAACTAATAATGAGAAAATACAATAAACCGGAGTCATCAATATCGAGTTAGTTTTGTCTTTCCTACCACTCCTTATGGGCACTTCTGAACAGTAGTATTTGCTTCATCAAATTCGGTTAACCATTCGAGATATCTTATACCCGTGACATACTTATCATTGTAAGGAGTTCAAATGGCCATCTTCTAAATCAAAACAACTTCACCAAATGATACTTTTTGAGTGCAAATGATTGCATTGTTGATCAAAATCGCTGTACGTATGCCTATAATATTTAAGGAGCTGCCTCGATTTCCATGAGATCCCATCATCAGATTCTGACTTGGTAACCACCTGGCGGGTGACCAATGGGACCACCTCGGGAGTATACCCATTCAAACACAAAAATAATTTTGAAAAAAAAATCGGTAAACATTTAAAAAAAAAATTACTCAACAAACACACGGAACATAGAACCTCCTCCTTTTTGGGAAGTCGGTTAAAAAAAGAATAACATCTTGTTGTTTACGTTTACAGGACAGTGAACATAAAAAAACTAGTCTCAAAGTTTCAAATATCGAACTAGCACGAAAGCAAATACGACACTTTTGCCTGTGTAGCTCTCATATACCAAACCCACGATAAGGAACTTTTCTCAAATATGCTTGGAAATGTGAGCATTATTTTGACAACCTTCTTTGAGATAAATCGAAATTGCAGTACTGGCCAAATACATGCGCGCAGCGGCCGGCAAAAGTTGTATGAAAATCCATATCTGTCGTGTCTAGCGGCCAAATAAATTACATAGTAAACTCATATCTGTCGTGTTATTTAAAAATGGAACGATCTTTTACTCCGAAACATGGAAACCAAGGAGGTAACTTATCAAAGGTTTTATTTAAATTTCGAACTGGCTAGCAAATAGAAAATTGATTATTGAAAAAAAAAAAATATTACATTTTAACGCGGGCAAAATTATTGTTACTCGTTGTATGTATTGATTTTGAAAAGTGATAATTGTATTTGACAAAATGAGTTCTAGGTAATACTAAGTTTTAATTTCCGCGCATTATTTGAGAAAAGTACTATACAAGCCTTGGCCACAACTAGGCATTGATGGACTTACGTATGTGTGCATCGCCTTCGCTTCGGCCCACATTTACACGTTCGTCCATCAATGCCTATTTTGCTGGCCGCTGCAGTAATGTACTATAGTTCCAATAAAAGCTTACTAGTCCGCCTTGAGCATCTGATGTCAACTAGTCACTTAATTATGTTTTAGAACAGGAATAGTTTCTGAAGTACCTATAAAGTTTTGTTAAACTATATACTTACTTTTCTCATTTGACAGGCACAATTTAACTTCGATCCATTGATCGAAGTTAAATTGTGCAAGTGGGTGGGAGTGTAAATTAAGCAACTCAATGTTCGGCTTTCAATTTTATTAACTTGTTGCTTGTATAGACTACCATTTCAAATTTTGCACACTGTTATTGAAATCGATCTCAGGATAGTGATAGGATTTTCACAGACAAGAGAAATTAGCCCACGATAGTAAGTTACCGCTGCATATTCCTGTCAAGTTGCCACAAATATTGAATTATGAATGAATTTTATTTGCATAAATATAGGTTGCTCTAACTTAAGTTCTTATAAGTTCTTAGGATCTATAAATAAAAAAAAAAAGATCCAGAAACCCATAGTTTCACTATATTCATTTCAGCCAATATATGCATATTTAGATTTTACACCATGGTTATACTTTTATTATGCAGAGTACAATAAGTAATTAGCAATAACATAAAAATAAAAATAATAATTTCATAATTTGAATTTATTTACGTGTTAGGCGTGGTTCCAGATGGAGAGACGCCATTTCTAAGAAAATTTTAATTGAAAATAGGTCGAATTTTCGTCTAGCGTCCATGACTACTAAAAATAGCTTATCAGTGTGATATAAATCGAATCACATCGAGGCCTCAATTCAATTTCAATTTATTGCATCCATAATGTACATACAGGTGTTAAATATAAGTTACAGGACCAATTATGAACCCTGTCGGGCACAGCAACATTCAAGATACAGTGAGTGTCTTAGGAAGATCACTTAGTTTATTGGTAGAGAACTGATAATTCTCAATACTCAATATATTTATTGCTTCCACATGTGAACTTAGGTGGTAGGTTAACTAGGCTTTATCCAAAACTAGGTGATGAGAAAAAATACTTTTACAATGCATGTCCTTGAAGAGAGCGTTTTCCAAGCAGCCAAACTGTGCGGAAAGTGTACCCTATATATTATTTCTCGCTGTTAAGGGGATGTGTCAGTTTTTTTCACTGCTTTATACTTTCCTGTACTTTTTTAATTTTTAACGCCAACGTTAGCCCGACGAATTGAGTTTTTATTATTTGAGAATAGTTTTACAAATTAGTTAAGTACAGATTATTATTCATGTAAAAGGTAAAATAAAACTAATACTTCATTAAAGGCGTTTTTAATTAATCTAGATTTTGATTTTGATCAATTAATTAATTTTAAATATTCATTAAATATGTTTGGCAGAATGTATATTTTCCTCGTGCCTTTTTGCGTTTCGACGTGACAGCTATTTGCACATGCGCAGTAGATATGCCCGAGGAACTATTAAGCAATCTGTGGATATGCTGAGCGCGCTTAAATAAGCGCGCCATTTTATTATTTTCTTGCTTGGTTCAGATATATTTTTTTATTTTCTCGCACAATGCATAGTAAAATGTTGTATGATACACGTACGTAAGATGATTTCGGACTCGTATCTATTTATACACTCACTCGCTCGCTCGTGAATAAAAATGCCACTCATCGGACATCACCTACCTTCCGCACTTGTAGCATAAATAACTATTTTTCAAAAGTCTGTGAGTCATTATTAACTATTAGTCACTTAACAGATACTTGTAATTTCTAGAAAATAATATGTGTAAGAAAGGACATGGACGAAAAGTGCATTCTATGTACAAATACATAATAAATAATATTGTACAAAAAAAAATGAAATAGTACATTACTGCAGCGGCCAGCAAAATAGGCATTGATGGACGAACGTGTAAATGTGGGCCGAGGCGAAGCCGAGGCACACATACGTAAGTCCATCAATGCCTAGTTGTGGCCAAGGCTTGTATAGTACTTTTCTCAAATAATGCGCGGAAATTAAAACTAAGTAGTACCTAGAACTCATTTTGTCAAAATCAATGACGAACAACAATAATTGTTCCCGCGTTAAAGTGTTCCTTTGTTTTTTTTTCAATAAATAGCGTTCTATTTGCAAGCCAGTTCGAAATTTAAATAAAACCTTTGATAAGTTACCTCCTTGGTTGCCATGTTTCGGAGTAAAACATCGTTCCATTTTTAAACTACACGACAGATATGAGTTTACTATGGAATTTATTTGGCCGCTAGACACGACAGATATGGATTTTCATACAACTTTTGCCGGCCGCTGCGCGCATGTATTTGACCAGTACAGCAATCTCGATTTATCTCGAAGAAGGTTGTCAAAATAATGATCACATTTCCAAGCATGTTTGAGAAAAACTAATTATGACACAGTTTTTTAACTCTCTGAACTTGACGTTTTTATTACAAAAGTAAAAAGTAGTGCAAGACGAATTATAGTACCATGTGTCACCTTCCGCCATATTATACCATAGAGAAAGATAAAAAATATATTATTGGACGTTCCTCACCACGCATGTAAGTTATTAGACGTGAATTATACGACAAGTTCTCTTATAAGTAACATTTTATTCACATGAAACTGTCTCTATTGGTATTGATTGCATTTAATAACATTATTTTTTCATATTTTGATGCGTTAGTTAAATAGTTTTTTTTTTTATTTCACCCAAAATAAAATACTTAAAACAGAACGCGACGTGTTTGGCAGACGATTTGTTTGTCAGACTTGACATTGACATTTTCGTCTATTTCTTCTAAAACAGAACTTCAAAAGCAACGTTCACTTCTTAACTTACAGTAACAGTTTGTTTTTGCGATATTTTCTTTGACTCCTACATAATTCAACGGAAAGATATCTTCTACCACTCGAATATCTTGTTAACATCATTGGACTCTGATTTGCATTGCGTTTCGGATTTGTTTTGTGAATCAATATGAGGTGCATCAACTTTGGAATAGCCGTGCAAAGGTTGCAAAGGCATATCATATCCTCGCTTTCTGAACACTATCAAGCAAGACTTTGCGTTGGATAACCGTCGTTCAAACCCAGGTATGCAGTTAAAGTAGAATAACTTAACCTAATCTGATTTACTTTTATTTATGATACGCGATTATAATGTGCATCTTATTTTCAGCTGCCTCTGAATACATTTATATGTCATCCATGATTATTATTATTAAATACCGAAGCTGGTGAACATGAGAGACTACTAGGACATAACCTGGTTTGCGTTGATTCTGGAAATCAGTGAGAAAAATAAGACACCATAATGTTAGTATGAAGTGTCCATTGCTGGCTGTTCTAATAACACAAATTACTAATTATGTGGTAAGCATTTTTTTTTTAATTATTATAAATAGGTACCTAGTTGTATTCTTATTGAGACTAACTATCATGCATGATTGTAACTGTTTTGTGCATTTTCTATCTTTAATATATACTTAAAGCCTAAAAGAGACATTTTGTAACATCTTAGAACTTACTGCTCATGATAAAATAATATAATACTTGAAAACATACAGGTGTAAACAAAAGATACCCTTGTTGCTAAAAAATATATAAACATAAGCTTTTATCTATGTTTATAAGCACTGCAGTAAGCAATGTTGTTTGTTTTCAGCCCACAAGAAACAACTATGTATGCTATTTGTGTTGGATGCGAGCAAATAGACATGCAGCGCATGACTCATCACGAGACAGGCAGGGATTGGTGTTGGACAACAATGCAGCAGCCACTAATGTTCATGTGGATAACCCACCTGTGCCACCACCGGCAACATTACCACCTGTTCAAAGGCCACATGTGCTAGCACCGGCACCATTACTGCCTGTTCAAAGCCCACCTGTCCCACCACCAGCACCATTGACGCCTGTTCAAAGGCCACCTCGAAGGGAACGTAACACTATATCACTACCTAATTATAAGCGAGCTTCGATCTCATCTAGTCATTGTATATTGCAAAAATGCAGAAACCGAATCATACATTTGGTCCTAAAATTCCTTAAAAGACTTCTATTACAAGACCTACTACAACTTATTATACAATTAATTATACACATCCAGGTGTGTGAAATAAAAATATTGTTTTATCCAATAAATAATGATTTTTACTCATTTGTTTTATTCTTTCCTTTGATAATTGGTAACTTAAAAAATATACATATTGCACCTTTAGAAATATACATAAAAGAAATAAAATAGTTAAGCTATTCTTTGTTATTAATGCCACATTTTTTGAGGCCCTTCCAGACTCGGTTCAATAACATGCGATTAGCATGTTAATGAACTGAGTCTGGTAGGGCCTATACAGCTTAGGAGTCCATTACTTTGTTTAAATTACTAGTAATGAGATTGCCCTGTGCGATAAGACCGCCCAAAAGACAATCATAAAAGCAAGTGTACAATACACTTGCTTTTATGATTTTTTGTGCTATAAATATTTTTTTGTAGTGTACAATAAAGAATGTAATAAATAAATAATGCTAAAACCATATCAGATAACTGTATTCTCAACACTGTTTGCTAATTTAAAGCGCCTGGCGTTTTTTTAATAGCAAGATCATTATCTGTACACTTATTGCAACGATCTGAATAATAGGTTTAATGAAACTGTTTTCGTTTAGTCTGTCGTCGTGTCAAGTTCTTGGGGTTTTTTATTTATACTAATTGAATAAGCTCATATTCACGAATATAAAACAGCAAGAACCATTGTTGTAAATTAAATTCGATAACAGTGCCGACGCCCATACAAAATCTGTCCATGTCCTTTAAATTACACAAGGTAGGTACTACTTATGAAATTGCTAAGTGCACCTGTGAAAATATTTCAATATGTTTTGTTCATCGTGACAATGTAAAATATCTTATTTTTATCAATTTTCAATAATCATCTCTGTAAATATGAATTGTATGTATTTCAATGTAAAACTGTAGGCATTTTCTTTCAGTTAGCAACCTAACTGTAGTGTCTAGGTAGGTATAATTCTGATCTTATTAATAAAATCTGAAATTTCAGCATTGAAGTGGAATTTTCGCATATTGGATCAAAACAATAGTAAATTCGTTGTATTTTGATTTATTTGAAATGTATCATCAATGAAAACTGTGTTCACTGAAATGGCAAATAAGTACTATAAGGATTCTTTGTAATTTTGCATTGATAAAATCATTGACTTCATCGGTGTGTGTAAGTTTTGGTGGATTATGATCGTCTTTCATCCCATTGTTTTACAAAGTTAGGTTCATCGTAAATCATTATAAATAATCTGATATCGGCTATGCTATCGTAAAACAAGCAGTTACCTTAACCACTCTCCATTAGTTTCTGAGTAACAACGCAAGCTTTTAAATCACCATTTTTGACACTAGTCTGTGATTTTCAATCTAGTCCCATATCTCTCAATATTGTAAGTTTTTGCTAGACCACTTGAGGTGCCCCTCAAAAAGTACATCCATGCTTTAAATATATAATAAAACTTATTTGTAAAAAAATACTACCAACTTCCAAATAGGAAAACTACAAAGTGAAAAATAAGTTTGTTTTCGGAAGTCGGTGTCTTTGGTAGGTACCTACAATTTTTTTGCGTTATGGACACCGAGTTCCAAAAACAAAGTTTTTTTTTACTTTGTATTTTTTTTATTTGGAAGTCGGTAGTATTTGTTTGCAAAAAAGTTTTTTATATTTCTCATTTTAGTTGTACCTACCTAATAGGCAAGTTGTTTACTAACGTACCTATAACGCCAGAATAGATTACCCGAATATCATGAAACTTTAACATAACCGGTGAAATGAGAGATCTACGTACCCCTTAAGAGCATACTGGCATGATGTTGTTATGAAGTGGTATAAACAATAAACAGACATGCGAATGCAGCAATCCCGAGAGATTTGCCGTTAATTATTAGAGTTCTGTTGTATTTCTTCGAAGTTCTTCACCAGATCTTCACCAAATTAAAATGAAACCAATTTCGGAATATACTTTTTCAAACAAAAAAAGAATCAAAATCGGTCTAGAATTGACGGAGATATCGGTAAACATACATAGAACAAAAAAACATACATAAAGTCGAACATAGAACCTCCTCTTTTTTGGTAAGTCGGTTAAAAACCATTCGCATCTCAGTTGCAATTTGTCTAAAACATCTCTAATTCCTCCTCCTCCATTCCTTTCCTTTTTTTTTGTCTCCTGTGCGGGTCACAAATAAATAATTTATCTTTCTTTCTTTGATGCCCAAAATTTTGACAATTTGCAACTAGGATACAAATGCGAAAGTTTCTTTAAAAATACGGGGATTAGCATGCTGATCGATCGTTAGTAAAGACGGTAGATCCTACAAAGCTTAGAGTGCATTTTGTAATAATATTAGAGTTACTTCTAAAAAAAATTGAAGTTACCCGTTAACCGCGTTGAGCAATTTTTAGTAGGGGCAAAAAATATGGGCACGCGAAACCGACAAGCCGTCACATGCTAATGTGACGTGATATGCCAGTGAAAACTTAAAACTCATGTCAGTCACTAAAGAATAATTAACTATGAAACTAATGAATAAACAGGAACCGCTTTTTTTTCAGTTTTATGTTTTCACTTATATCGGCTGACTCTACTGCCTATTTTGACCAACTTAAAAAAAAGACGTAATCAATTTGATAAGTATGTAATATTGTTGGAATTGTACAATATTCACATATGTTACTCTATATGGGCTTCTAAACATGTGTGCCAAATATCATTATTGTATGTATGTTTGTATGTTTCCACGCATTTCGCCGAAACTACTCATCGGATCGTGATCATTCTTTTAATTGGATTAATTATCTTTATACTTAGGGAACAGTGCAAGTTTCATCAAAATCAGTTCAGCAGTTTTCAAGATATGGAACATACATTCGAACTTCTTAGCAACAAACAGTACGGATGTGTAAATTAACTTATTATGGGTATTTTGTCAATTTATTTTAATTACCTTACTGTAAAACTTGCTCACTTTTTTAATGATGGGCTACTAATAAAACAAAAAAGAGAGAAATACTATTTAAAATATGGTTTATTTTTTGTGAAAAAGTTTACTTTTACACAATTATATATGCTGCAGTTAAGCAAAATTTAAAATAACCACATCAAATCAAAGCAGTTCGGGACCTAAGTACCACATTTATGAACAAAATAAAAAGCTAATGGTTCCTATGTACAAGCACTCTCTTTGAAATAGCGACTGATGCATCCTCTTTCGTAACAATGAGAATATATGGGTTGTAGGGAATGCAGCCTTTTCTCCACGGTAAAAAAAAAAAAAAAAAAAAAGGGAATGCAGCCTTCGGATGCAAAGTAATGTATGGTAGAGAAGTTTCCATAAGTAAATTGTATTTTAGCTGTGGATATTGTCTGTGTATACAATGCATTGCGTTTCTGTTTGGCTTCTTGTAAAACGGTTGTGGTAAAGCATATGTTATTCAGTGTCCCAGACACTTTTATTTAAAGTATTTTCTTAACAATTTAACGAATTTGAAACATGGTGTTAATTCCGTCAGTTGTTTGAACTTTTGAAGCTTATAAAGACAGAATCATCTTGTACATTGATTAGGGATAGCATTTATTGATTTGTGCTACAACTGGACCCTTATATTTGGATTTATTAAGTTCTATTTTTACAAGCTTTTAATTAACTTGCAATATATGTATGTATGTATGTAAGTGTGTTCGGGCCAAATCTTGCAACTGAATCTTAAAGCAGTTATCCGCCACCGATTAAGATGAAATATTGCATACACGTTTAGTTTGGATGACAATGCATGGTTAGGTAAGTGACGTCATTCTAAATCCAATACGGCGGACGGCCCAAGATGGTGGACTAGTTATTTTTTGTGCACTGCCAAGATATGGGTATCAAATGAAAGGCTTTGCTGAGAAGAATACGAAAACAGCTTGTTAAAAAAAAACTTTTTTACTTTATTTACCGACCGTTGTGCAAACAGAGCAGTGGTGCAGTGGTGGCCCAGTGGTATCGGCCGTGACTTACAATTTGTAGGTCGTGGGTTCGAGCCCAGGCAGGCGCTTTACTTTGTGTAAATTATTTCATCACCACTGCTCTCAAAACGGTGAAGGAAAACATCGTGAGGAAACCGGCATGTCCTAGAACCAAAAATTCGAAGATATGTGACATCCACCAACCCGCACTGGGCCCGCGTGGTGGATAACGGCCCATTCCCTCTCACAGAGAGGAGGCCTGTGTCCCAGCAGTGGGAACATTAATAGGCTGATGATGTGATGTGATGTGTGCAAACCTTTGTATCTATTTTTGTCATATTACAGCGATTGATGATTGTTGTTAGCAGAGTAATTAACCACAAAAACACGACGCGAATTGTGTTTAATCAAAAAGAATGCCTGTACCATGCATCATTAATATATAATGATAAAGAATATTTCAGAGCTTCTAAAATAATTAATCATCATCATAATAATTTTATTCCAAAGACGTGTTCTGTTGGAAATACTACTGGCTAATAATACTGTTGGCTGCCCTCAAGCGGCATCAAATGTTAAAAAAAAAAAACTTCACTTTTACCACTGTAACTTGTCATAGACCAACTTGCGCCAAAAACCAAATTCAGAGTTAGTTAGTCAATTAGTTGCTAACGCGAGGTTACATTGAAATACGCTATACATAATGGGCACGTGTTAGCTACTAACTCGGAGTTAGTAAGAGAACCCAGATTGACGTAAGCGGGCCTTACATAAATGCTTTTAAAAGTAGCGGCAATTCAACACCATATAATATTTCTGTTAATAGGTATGTTTGCAGCCACACGGAAGTGCATCGTAAATGTAACACAAACATAATTGAGATACACACACATCTCCAAAGACCAATCAACAACATGCACGCTAAAGAGGAATTTTGGAACATGTTTACTTTTAATGTTTTTACAGCCTGCGGAAGGATGATCTTGCCATTGTTTTCCTTTTCCGAGAAACGGATAAAAATACCTCCACTGTGTATACCATATACCTGTATGTAAAACCGTTAATGGTTTTCTAAAAAGGTGATGTACAACACAAGCCTGGGGCATATTTACCTACCCTGAGTAAACAAATATAACCCAATGTTTGTGTTTTACAAATAACCTTGATTTTAATACGAGTACAGAGTACCTATGACATATTAAAAACGTGCAATTTATATTTCTTTATAGTCAATTATCAATGCCAAATGAAATATTATTAATTGCATTGGTACTAATTATATTTTGTTGTCTGTGTGACCTTGCGTTCAGTATAGACAGTTCGCATTTAGCTAATTTAATTAAGCAAAACCTTTCTTTAATTCTTTATTGTACACAAAAATGACACAATTAACATAGAGTAATTATAAAGTTGATGTACAAAGGCGAGTTTAACTCAAAGAAGAGTTTTCTACCAAACCTTAGAGTGATAAAGAGTGAGTGTTTTGTTTTATTTGGCCCTTAACTACAATAAATATTCTGTTGGAGTTTAACAAAAATAAATCTACAATACTCTATGTCTGTCTCTGTCTAACCTTATATTATATGGTTTGGCTTCGAACCCTTCTCAGGTAGTCCAGACCCAAATCCTATCTGGTCACCATACACAATCACATCAGCCGTGCTAGGGAACACATGTATCATAAAGTATTACTGAAACACACCTTCCAATTTAACAAGTAAAGGGTAATTAAACTGTATTATTGAAACCCTTATAAAACGGTCTTTCATTGGTGTCCACCTCTACCCATAAATCCCAATAGGTTATGGGCCCAGAGCGCTAAGCCAAAGTGAAAATAATAATATACGGACACTAAATATTAAAAACGTGTTGTGCATCTAAGTGAAACAAGACGGAACAATAAAACAATACAACAGTGCATAATACGGTTAGTTCAAAACCCTAAAAGACTTCTGATTTTATCTTCGTGACGGGCAGTGCTACAAAAGACAGGAATAATGGCGCGTGTTGGACTAGCGACGAAGGAGGAGGAGCTGCCAGTTACCTGTAAGATGGGCGTTCCAGGTGTGCTATGTTCCGAAATCCCTTATCATCGGTAAAGAAAATGCAAAGTGGGAATGGCTGTCATTTTTAATAAAGATGGCGGTGTCATTGTGTTTAGAAATGGTTGGTAAGCCGATAAATGGTAAGTCTTTGATGATAATCTAAAATGAAATTGGCGATAATTGTTTGCATCTTATAAACGCTTTAATTAGCAAATGTTTGTATTGCATTCGTAAATAATAATTATGATTTATTGTGAAACGAAGTATGAGGCCATAAAGGCAATTCATTTTTCTTTGAAAATAAAATTAATTAAACTATTTTCTAATAGTGATGCAATCAAAAATAAGTGCTTTACGAAAAATTTTGTGAAGCGCGTATTTATTGTAATCAATTTTGTTTGGCATAACAAAACAAAAGTTTAGTATAAAATAAAAGGTAGATAATTAAAGTGCACACAGATGTGTACAGTCAAAACACTTCTTCGTATATTGCAAACAAAAACCGAGTTGTGTTTTGTAAAGCTAATTTTGGTCTGAGAATTATTGTTACCTAACTTATTGTTTTAAAAATGGAGAGGAAATCCTGAACTCGAAAAGGATACCTACTATTAAACAGTAGTTTGCATTACGGCATTGAATGATATTGCCGAATGGATCAATAATAACAATGAATTATAGAACGGAGTAGTACATGTAATAAATTCATCATCATCATCTACCTAGCCTTTTCTCAACTATATTGGGGTCGGCTTCCAGTCTAACCGAATTTAGCTGAGTACCAGTTTGACATGGAGTGACTGTCTATCTTGACCTCCACAACCCAGAAACTGGATAACGCGATACCTCTTGGACGGACTGGTGTCAGATCTCAGGCTTCTGACTACCAGTAACGACTGTCAAATATCTTCAAATGACAGCCGGGACTAACGGCTTAACATCATCGGTATGTAATAAATTGTACCACCTATTAAGGTCGTAAATATTCCAAATCATTCAGGGATGAAATTGTTCTGGGGAATACTTACTGAGGTTGTCAAACATACTTGAGGTTCTAAAATACACCTTATAAGTTATGGCGAAATAAGAAGCCACAACTAAAGTATTTAAATGTTTTGGTTTTACTTTGTTAATAAAATAGAAAACGAAATTTGACAAAGAGTCTGTCCCTATACCCAAGTATAACCCTTACGGTTTGTCTCTACCTGCTGGAGTAACAAAAGACGAGCGGAGAGGCGCTAAGGGCGCGGGTTTTGCCCACTCGTAACATCTGGAGAACAGATGAATGACGCTACTTCGTGTCCGCAACGTGAAAGTCCCTACTTGAGTCACACTAATTTGTATTTAAAGTGTAGACAATTATGTTATTCAATTGGTTTGTGAGATTCAGAGATGTAGTATTGGATGTGATTAACATCTTGTCTAATAGGCCAGTGAAACCTGAGCCCGAATGGATCTTAGCTAAAAAGTAACAATAACTATGTTATTTTGACTTGTCACACTCTATTGAAGTGATGTGAATCTGATAAGATTAAGTCAGGTTGTATATGCCTTTAAATACGAATTAATCCCTAATATCATATGCTAATAAATCTGTTAAAGAAATAGTGGAGCGTTTGATCCAGTTGTCATATCAAAATGGAAATGTGTTAACTTTACCATAAGATAATGATAATGAAACAGAAAATAAGCAAGTGTTAGGATGCAGTTGTGTGCTGAATCTTTGATATATCAAATACCTCAATCGTATTCTGAAATTTAATCTATGTATGCATGATAATGAACATGTACCTATGGTAAAATGTTAAGGAGGAATATAATTTATTTATTATAAATCATACCTGAAGTGAAACACTAAAATCATTTGCATATTAAATATATTTTATCAATAAAACTGTAAGTGCCATTTACGGTTAAAAATGATGAGTTTCGAAAACCTGTGAATAAATGGCTAGTGGTTCTAGCCTGAAACTTTTGCATTAGTTGCAAGAAACACAAGTTTAAGATTAATATCTTTAGCAAGTTAGTTTAATTTGCTAGTGCATCATATAGATGTTAAATCATTTTGAATGGGAAATTGACCAAGGAAATCTAAGTATATGAATATTTCCATAGCAAATCCTGGTTGAAAATATATTATTTGCAAATGAAAAAGAAGTCACATTCAAATATATTCGTTTAAGTCATTATATGGATTAAAGCAGTCTGCAAGCTGTTAGTTCCAAATATTTGAAAGAAACTCGAACACCATATGAATTGTGGAAATATAATAAAAATAAAAACCTGCTATTAAATATTTATAGGTTTTAGGTTCTACCGTGTATGTACATAATAAAACCACTAAACCAAAATTGATGAAAAGTCCTAGAAAGATATTCTGGTAAGTAAGGTATGGACCTACCAAATGGCTATAAAGTATGAAACATAAAGAGTGAAAATATGAAACAGTTGGGAATGTCATAATGAATGAGTTATAAGCAGTCGAGGGCTGTGTTACAATTTGAAGGAAATGAAACCGAACATTTCCACAACAAAACTGATTGCATTGACATGACGTCAAAAATCAGTGTCAATTAATTCTCACAGTTATGACAATCCTTAATCTGGTGTATTCAAAACTGGTGTAACTAAATCCAAAAAGACAAAATTGGATGGTTCAAATCAGTGGAATTAAAATAGAGTTATTTAAATACTACATGATATCAAAACAGATAAAGACCTAAATCTGGTGTGTATCAAAACTGATGGAACTAAATCCAATGATAAAAAAAAAAAATTTGGATGGTTTTTAAATCAGTGGAATCAGAAAATTTAAATTCTGATGAATGGATTAAAAGTAGTATAATTCGCTCGATAAAATACTCTAATAACATAGATACTAAAGCCGTACGATGTTAATAAACAAAGTTCTTATAAAACTTGTACTGATAAAAAGAAAATATCGATAATTCTTGCCAGATCAGAAGGAGTGAAAGGATTAAAGGAAGTCCACCTATAATGTAGGATACAAACATAAATTAACTGGTGAAATGTGGGTGTACTATAGTGTACTATGCCTCTGCCTGACCCTTCGAGGAACATAGGCGTGATGTTATGTTAAGTCATGTTTTAAAGAGTTTCTATGTAACTGACAAAATGTAGTTGTACTATAATATAGTGTACTAAGCCTCTATCTAACCCTTTGGGGTACACAAATGCGATATTATGTATGTTAAGTCATATTTTAAATTGTATTGATGTTTTACATGTGAACGATCTTGTAACGATCGGTAATTTAAATATGTTCTATGAATAGTTATAAAACATACTGTTATTATGTAAGACTGAAATGCGTGAAAAGGTTTTCTGGTAAACAAAGTTACTTTTGTTTAGAATATGTGAACAGTCCTTGAATAAATCAGTCAATATTTGTAACCAAATTGAAAGTAAACTAAATTACGAAGTATTAAATTCGTGAGAACTTACTAGTGCCTTTGTAGAAATTTTGTTGTGTGCTTGATGCCATGCTGTGCACCCGACCTGACCCAAGTATTTTTTTTTTTTTTTTGTAAACTTTCTAAGTCAGTATGCAAGCAAAAACCAATAATTTATTATGGTCAGACTTAAAAAGGTCTAACAAATTTTAAAGAACCATAAATCTCAAGTTGGTTTTGAAACAAAATTATTGGAAGTGGCTTTGTTCATTGTGAATGGGCTGACATAATAGATAGAAAAGTACAATGAGTTACTTGTTTAACTTAAAAGTATTTGATCATTGCACAATGTTATTTTTATGCCACAAATGGACAATAATGGTCAATAAACTATGATAATAACATAGTACATAAAAGCAAAATAGGTAACTACTAAGGTAACTACATGGCTAAAACTGAAGCTGAAAAAGGCTTGGTTATAATTACAAGAATGATTAAATATTATGTTAATTATAATAGCATGATTGTAATGCTACAGATAAGTTAATTATAAAAGCTTGGTTATAATTAAGGAAGTTTTAATTAAAAGGCTTGGTTATAATTACAAGAATGATTAAATATTATGTTAATTATAATAGCATGATTCTAATGCTACAGATAAGTTAATTATAAAAGCTTGGTTATAATTAAGGATGTTTTAATTAAAAGAGCTTGGTTATAATAAGAAGACAAATAACTTTAATATTTCATTGATTACAATAGATATAATTAATTGGTTTGATAAGGTTTTCTTGGGTTTCCCTTATTCTGCGCAACGAATGTTGGACCATGATGATATTGTTTTCCCAAGAGAGAAAAAGGAAGGTGTGTGTTTTTATTATTGTATAAAGATGGTATGAGGTAGGTATAATTACGAGTATGTCGTAATTAAATAGAAAAGGATTTATTTTTGAGGGGGCGTGTTGGAGTTTAACAAAAATAAATCTACAATACTCTATGTCTGTCTCTGTCTAACCTTATATTATATGGTTTGGCTTCGAACCCTTCTCAGGTAGTCCAGACCCAAATCCTATCTGGTCACCATACACAATCACATCAGCCGTGCTAGGGAACACATGTATCATAAAGTATTACTGAAACACACCTTCCAATTTAACAAGTAAAGGGTAATTAAACTGTATTATTGAAACCCTTATAAAACGGTCTTTCATTGGTGTCCACCTCTACCCATAAATCCCAATATATTCTATCATATTACTTAGAAACCATGCCTGGAAACTACGTCCATTTTCGATTAATATTCGCATATAATTTTGTAATAATGTTATGTTCATCTCAAAAGGTTTCCTAAAGATACATTGTTCTATTTAAATGACATCAAATCCAAAACCACTCAACACATACCCACACACGCAACACACATTTACTCACGAAATACACTCACCCCACAGTAGGGATACACAGAAAAATTAAGTCCCATTGGCAAAGTTGTGGTATTAATTTCTATTATAGATGCTTTGATATCTCTGTTTGATTATTTTTTTTATATATTGTTTCACTTTTTCTAACGTTTTACCTCATTTCTATACGATATTATTGCAAAGAATATTAAGGGAAGGAATCAGTCAGGCCCAACACAAGTATTGTAAATTACTTACTGGGGCTGCCTCAATATTTATAAAGTAATAATAATAAGTAGTAAGTAGTAGTAGTAGTAAGTAGTAATTGCAATAATTTGGGAGAGCAGTGGTGGCCCAATAGTTACGGTCCCGACTTACGAGTTGTAGATCGTGGGTTCGAACCCGAACAGGCGCTTTACTTTTTGTAATTTATTTCATCTCCACTGCTCTCAAAACGGTGAAGGAAAACGTCGCGAGGAAACCGGCATGTCCTAGAACCAAAAATTCAAAGACATGTGACATCTACCAATTCGCACTGGGCCCGCGTGGTGGTTTATAGCCTACTCCCTCTATGAGAGGAGGTCTGTGTCCCAGCAGTGGGAACATTAAAAGGTTGATGATGTGATGTAAATAATTTGGAGCACAATAACCATTTTATTTTTTATTATTTCAAATCGAACCTAACATTCAAAGTAAATCATTAATGTTTGCTTAAAGTTTAATAATTCACTGTTACGTTAGTTTCTGAAAGCCTATTAATTCACCCAAATTAATCCGTTGTTAAGTATGCCAGTGATTGATTGACTATTTTAACTTTGGCTAACCAATCACAGACCTTTTAGATTTCAAAGCTTCTATAAACTGGGTCTAAAGCGTTTCAATTTTTTTTTATCGGTGCTGGCTAGTTATTCTATGGTCATTTTGGTTTTTCAGAAAAGTTGCAGTGCAAGATGAAACAAGTATGTACATAATTATTATTTAGATAGGGGTCAAGGACACCCGATATGGCCGATTTTTTTAATAGTCACATTTAAAATCTGTATATATATAATCTGAATCTCGGAAACGGCTCCAACGATTTTCATGAAATTTAGTATACGGTTTTAGGTTATGGGGGCGATAAATCGATCTAGCTAGGTTTTATTTTCAAAAAACGTCGTTTTCTCTATTTTCACCCGAGCAGAGCTCTGTCGCCCAGGTACTAAAAATTACCTGAGAAATAAAACAGGGGGTTCGAGAGTTTTTGTTCTGAAAATATATGAAAGAGCCATATTTTTTCTTCAGTAAAAAAATATCATACTATTGAAAATTGGCTCTTAACTATTGTATAAAAAGGAAAATTTACAAGTCCGTGATTAGACCTGTCGTACTGTATTAAAAAATTGGCCCATGGGAACATATTACCGGGATAAATCCAGATCCGTTCAGTAGTATGCGTGGAAGAAAAAACACAATTACACACTCACAAACTTTTGCCTCATTTATTCGTGGGAGTAACTTGTTTAGCTTAGCAACAACTCTAAGGTTAGCTTTCATTCTTAGAAACACTCTTATTCTATTAATATTATGTGGATATCTAAAATAAACAAAATGAGAAAACATTTCTTTCTGTTAGAGCTCGTGTGTTAGTTTTGCGCAGCTTCACTCTCGTGGTTTGTCTCACAAGCAACGTAACTCTCCCGCGATGAAATTATAGCCTACGTCACTCTCAGGCACATAAACTGTCACAGTGAAAACGATTTAGTCGATATTTTTATTCGTTGAAAAGAAAGACAAATGATGAATGAGAAAAAGCCACAACTTCTGATAATAAAAAATATGATGTTCGTAAGTAAGCACTCTAAAGGACGCTTGGCCGATTTGGCTGTATTTTGTGTAAATTCTGTAATGAGATTTTTAGAGAAAATAATTGGAATACTCGTAGTAGCCTCGGAAAATGAGCAAATTCTGGGAAAATTAAAGTGCTTTTTTAAGTGTGACGGGATGACATCTATCGATTCAGTTAGATTGTAATAAAGTTAAAAGCAGTCCTACTCATTTTCAAGATGGGCAATGAAATTGACTTCAAGTGAACCGGGGCGCCATTTAGTACAAACCTATCCACAGTGTAATGTTAATACTATACAATCAAATTAAATAAAACTTTTACATCATTGATGAGATCTTTAAAGAGGTTTTTGTATATTTAAAATCTTCGGGTGGAAATAATGGAGTTATAGAGAATAGAATACTTCAAATCCTGAAAATTTAAATTCTGACGGCTGTCGGTGGGGAAACCCAAATGCCAACTTGTGGCCCGCGGGCCTGTGGAGTTGTTTTGTATAAGTAAAATAATATCAAGGACTTACCTCAAAAACAATGGCCATTGTGTAATCCCAGCAACCAGTTCCCTTTCCTTGATAGGTGGCAGGTCCAAGAACACGTAGTATAGGGTAATCACGAACACCACTAGGATCAGAATGTTGGCCAGCGCGGAGAATGGTACCAGGTACTTCAGATTCCGAATCTGACAGATTAGGACTAAAGGCACCAACGTCAGGGCACAGGCCGCTTGGATTGATAAAGGGTTATCTGGCATGTAGACGTCTAGGACCTGAGAACAAATATAAAAGGTGTACATTATATAGATGATTGATGAGTGAAATAAATAAGTTGTAAGATAAAATGCCATGGACATGCCACAGTACATAATTATGTCTCGATCCTTAAACAGCTCAAACTAGAGAAAGCTCAATCACTATCATCAACCAGCTTACAACGTGTAGGGAAGCTCTAATTTCGGCTACGATACTCACAGAGGTACCAACAAAATGGAACGGCTTATAGTGAGTAAAGGCCTAGAGCCCAAGGTCCTAAATGGTGGTCGGATCAAATATCGAAAGCATCTGGAGTGCCACATCTCACTATCAGTGCCATACTCCACCGCGCCACAGTAACAAGTTGATAAGGACTCATGATTCTCACCAGTGAGAGAGCGATTAGAAGAATGTAAAATAGATCTCGTGATACTGAGCTCCCATCTCTACGGTATGAGGGTATTTTTCCTCTTGAGTCAAACAGGCGTAAGCATTTATTCATCACCATCATCATCATATCAGCCGATAGACGTCCACTGCTGGACATAGGACTCCCCCAAGCGTCGCCACATTGACCGGTCCCGTGCGTCTCGCATCCAGCAGATCCCCGCAACCTTTACCAGGTCATCGGTCCACCAAATGGGAGGCCTTCCAACGCAACGTTTACCGGTTCGCAGTCGCCACTCCAGAACTTTTCTGCCCCATCGGCCATCCATTCTGCGAGCAATGTGCCCTGCCCACTGTCACTTAAGTTCAGTATTTCCTCGCAAGCAAGCATTGCTAAACATTTATTGCACGCCATAAATAAGTTTACTAATATAAGGTATATTTTTTTATTTATTTACAAACCCACACAAATAATTCATGTTGCTTATTGGAAATAAAGATTATTTGCTTTTACTCGTATTTTTTTACTGTGTCCATATCACACACAGTATCTGATTTTAATCTGTTCATAAATTAAACATTTTCTGTATATATTAGTTAGAGTACATATTAACTAGTCTAACGAAGTATTACTACATTAATAATATAATACTCTTCTCTCACATTATTGCCAAACGAAAACAAGATTTTCTGCCTCCAAATAAAGTTCGAGCATTCAGCTATTTTCTGTAAATTCGAAAGCATTTAAACCACATTCTTGAGGTCTGGAGAACTTTCATATTCAGATTGATCGTTATTAACTGTAACAAAGGATAGTGAACACAATACATTTTTAACATTAAACTTTAAAATAAAAGGTTTAAAATCGAACTTTAGTCGGGGAACAAAGGCTCATTAAATGAGAATCACAGATACTTGTTTATTTAATTATTAAGTTTTGCCGTGATTATGAGAATGTGAGGTAAATAATTTATAAATCATTTACCTTAAACAGTCGTAGTGCAGTCAAATTAGCGATCAACCTTGGAATGAGAGATAATAAGTTGAAAACTCGTATACACCTTAATTTTAGCGTTCTAAAAGTTGTCTCAAAAGTCTCTTGTCTGCGTCGTAAGTTATTTAAGGTCAAGGGTTCCAAAAATCAGTTTTTTGTTTAATTCTAGTAAAGTTTTGATTTTACTGCAATTTGTGATCAGAGTAAGTTTATTTCTTTATAAATTTTGCTAATAATAATGTTCATTACTTACAGATGTATGAGCCAAAACCCATTTTATTTTTGTATTATTTTTAAAAAAAATTGTGGAATCAAGATATTTTAGGCTAGTCAAATTATATTTTTATGCTCAAGAGAGTCGTTTGACAATCAAATTGACTTTTTCTGGTATGTCTTCATGTTTTGACAGCAATATTAACAATTATGAGTATTTAAAATACGTAAAATCAGAAAGTTAACAGTACTAGAATATTCTCGATAGCAGTGTTTTTCACTGACAGTAATAAAGGAAAAATGAAATAGTTTCGAGCTTAATGAAATATGAGAAATAAAAAACCCTTTCCTTCCCTTCACTAAATAACAATGATGTTTTTGCCACCGAATCTGTAAACTTTCTGGTAGGAATACTCCATCATATTATGCCTTAGAGCTATTTATCATGTTACATTATTTTAAATTAATATTCCATTACTAATTAGGCTTACTATGGAAGGTTTTTATCAAAACACGGAAAAATGCTGTCTTGAATCTCCTTTTAAAAAAGTTCCTGTGTCTGTGTCCGTTTATTTATAAAAAAAAAAGGAATGGCAGATACTTTATTAGTTTTTTGTTGTTCCTTATTGTAGTGCTATTTTTGTCAAAATGAATTGATAACAAATAAAACACAGAGATGACACATGAGAGTAATGTAAGGTGGTCCAGTAGTAACGGCCGCGACTTACAAGTTGATCGTGGGTTCGAACTCAGACAGGCACTTTACTTTGTGTAAATTATTTCGTCACCACTGCTCTCAAAACGGTGAAGGAAAACTTCGTGAGAAAACTGGTATTTCCTAGAACCTAAAACCACCGAGAGGAGGCCTGTGTATCAGCAATGGGAACATTAAAAAGGCTGATGATCATGCTGAAAACACAGAAGGAAAATTTCGCCTGTACTAAATTTGCCGCCAAGTGACAGGTTGTTTGGTTGCTAATATAAAATTGAAGGCGCATTTCATTATTATTTTATATTTTTTGTTAAGGTAACTTAGAATATTTTTGTATATTTAAACTTATTTATTTATTAAAGCTTTATGTATGAGTAAAAATAACAACAACAAAGGACTTGATGCCTTAGGCATTTTCTACCATTCGTGATAGAAGATGGCAGGAGCAACTTAAACGAAAGACAAAATAACTTCAATTTCGGAACTCGGTGTGCCTGTTTTTTAACACTGATTTACGAAATATAAGTTATTTTTCACTTTGCAGTGTTTTTATTTAAAAATTGACTGTATTTTTTTGGAAAAAAAATTATTATCACTTTTTCGTTGTGGTACTTATAAGCAAGTTCTATAATAGACGATGAGAACATCATCAATGTAGTGACTACATTGTAGTCGAAGTCAATTAAATACACTTTATTAAGGATAAATCAAAAACTACTCATCAGATCTTAATCAATTTAAATGGGACCATACTGCATCAAAGTCGGTTCGCCTAGTAACCTCCTTTTTTGAAGTCGGTTAAAAAATAATTAAATCCAAAAATAATAACTCACTTCTTTCATTGAAGATCCTATGAAGACTACGTACACGCATAAGACGCTGAAGTATGTGACAACCATGGAATAGTCCACCAGCTCTCTGAAAATTAATACAAAACACATTGTTAGTAAAATATTTGACTTCGGTAAGATTTGCCTATAACCTTCATTTTATGAACTCGGTTAAAAAAGGTATGAACATTAGTGTCAAAACGTAACAATATCTTTCATACGGAGCAGAATGGAAAATGTGACGTGCAAATGTTTTAGAATTTCAATGTTTTTGGCTAAAAGTAGGAAGATCTTGATCTCAAGAGAAAAGATACCTTAAAAGCACTATCGTTGTACTATAGTTAAAATTCACAAAACCTTAATCCACCGTTACCCTTATTATGGGGTTATTGGATGATTCGCACGAATTGAACTCGCACGAAATGTGCGGATCGAAATATTTTAACAATATTTTTTCTGTGGCGATTCGCACGGAGTAGGAGCTGACCGTCACTCACATATATTTGGTTTGTATCGGCGTCTTTAGGAGGGCGCGCCCCAAATTAAGAGGGTGACAAAACTAAAGAAAAAAGCAAACCAAATACCAAAATTCGTGCAAATCCTCCAATAACCCTTATTATGCGGGTTGTACCTATTGCTAACAGGTGGGACAAATCTAGATCTAAATTATTATTGATACACCCAATAACACTTTGGCAAGCACAACGATACAGTTACTTAAGGCACTGAGGTTCTAATAAAGTTGACTTGTACCTCCTTGCTAAAGTTTTGAGTACATTATGTGGATTATTGCGAATAGCTGTAAGTATGAGTAACACAAGACTGGAAGAACGATGGATGAACTATCTGAAAGATAATATGACTAACAAACAAGACGTTTAAAAACTGGAACCCGGCTACGGTTTCTTTTTTTAGCCTTTGTTACCCGGGCCATAATAAGGAATCGATTAACACCTTATTCATTAAAATTGAATGAATAGTTTAGGCCGTACGCAGGAACATACGTCAATACAAACATACATAGACTGCTAAAATCATAATAATGATGAATAAACCGTGGCCGGGTTACAGTTTTAAACATTTTGCTTGTTTCGAAAAAAAGAAGGTTTACATTTTCCGAAATATAAAACACTATTAAAACAGTGGTTGGTAAAACCAGTACCTATCTTAATCTGCCTGTAAAATATTCACAACAATGAAAAAGTAGCATATAAACTCACGCTAAAAGTCAAAAGCTATGATATTTGACATTTTGAAGACCTCACTCTACATCGGCGCCTCTAGCGGCAAATTCAAACGCGGTAGCCCTCATTGGGTTAAGGGCAAGAGAGTGATAGTCCGCTTTGCCTGTTTTTTTAACTATGGTATGGTATTGGTCTAAATAATAGAACTTACTTAATAAAATTCCCCCATGATTGCAATTTCTTCGGTCCGTAAGTAAAAGCTGCTCCACAAGTTTCTGCAAAACTAAGTGATGGTTTCTTCGCGTCTACGCAAACTTCTTGAGACACTTTAACCTGCAAAAGATAGAACTTATTTTAAGACTTGATTTAAGAGGAAATGTGGTAGCTGACCTCCAACTGGATATCATATGTAAAAAGTCATAATTCGAGGTTTGGCTCTCGCCTATCTCCTCCTCCAATATTAGACCAATTTAAAAGATATTTCATAAACTGAAAAAAAGATACATACTATCCACGGATAGTGAACGTGTTAAAAATGATTTCAAAATGCCCATTTCTGCTAAATAAAGCTCACTGTTGGTTTTTCAACAGTCGGCTTTGTAAGTTTAAAATTTAACAGTGCAATAATTTCAAAATGATTTCAAAATGCCCGTTTTTACTAACTAAATAAATGGCTAAATAAAGCTCAATGTTGGTTTTTCGACAGTCCGCTTTGTAAGTTTAAAATTCAACAGTGCAATAATTTCAAAATGATTTCAAAATGCCCATTTTTACTAACTAAATAAATGGCTAAATAAAGCTCAATGTTGGTTTTTCGACAGTCCGCTTTGTAAGTTTAAAATTCAACAGTGCAATAATTTCAAAATGATTTCAAAATGCCCGTTTTTACTAACTAAATAAATGGCTAAATAAATCTCAATGTTGGTTTTTCGACAGTTGACTTTACAAGTTTAATATTCAACAGTGCAATAGTTTCAAAATGATTTCAAAATGCCTGTTTTACTAACTAATTAAATGGCTAAATAAAGCTCAGTGTTGGTTTTTCGACAGTTGGCTTTACAAGTTTAACATTAAACAGTGCAAAAATTTCAAAATTATTTAAAAATGCCCGTTTTTACTAACTAAACAAATGGCTAAATAAAGGTCACTCGTTGGTTTATCGAAAGTTGGCTTTGTAAGTTTAAAATTCAACAGTGCAATAATATTCAGACCATCATTTCAGATAAGAATGTTATTCCAAAACTAAAAAATATGCAACCCTACTAATTATTTATGATCAACTGTTAAAATCAAAATGAGATTACAGAATTGATTTTCTAACAGATGCCGGAAGCTATGCACTGCTGGAATAGATGTCCTCTGGAGATGCCAATGAGAGACCATTGACTCCCCAGTCGTCATCATCATATTACAAAAAAAAACGTCCATTGCTGCATATAGGACATCCTGGAATTCTCCCTTCATAAACATCATCATCATTTCTGCCGAAGGACGTCCACTGCTGGACATAGGCCTCCTCCAAGTGTCATCACCTCTATCGGTCCTGTCCGTCTCGCATCCAGCGGATTCCCACAGCCCTGACAAGCTCATCGCTCCTCCTAAATTCTCCCATAGCATTGTACTATTTAAATATAATTTTTCTTGCATTTTTTAAATTTGGGATCCAACGGAAATACATAATAATTTTTTGTGGGATCCAACGCCAAAAATATTAAAATGGGATTCAAAAGTGGGATCCATCGAAAATAAATCAAATATATTTGGTACATTTTTCTATTTACACATAACAAATGATATCACACTGAATTTACATTTTTTTTTTTTAATTTTCTTAACGTAAATTTCATACATATTTATGTAAATGTAAATGCTAGCATTTATTGTTGTTGCACGTATATTGTGCCAGGTCTGGATTCACTGCAACAGTTCATCGTCTTTTTTTGTCTATTGTCTTTTAAAAGTGTACATCTTTGTTAAAGATGCGCTGAAATTAGTTTATGCAAAAATGTAAATTATGAAAATTCGTTTCGAGCCATGACAATATTTTTACAACTATGATTCGTTGAACTTCTTTTAAGTTTATTAGCTTTGCCCATGTGTAAAGTGATTTTAGAAGCATAGAGAAATCCCAGTATGTAATACCGCTTATTGTTGATCTAGACGAAAATCCCATGAAGCTGTTCTTATTTTAGCATGAGCTCCACGAAAAAGGTTGCCAGTATTCTAATGAAATGAAGACCGAGAAGCATCTCTTCATATCAGATTTATCAGAAATCATCATTATTATATGTTTATTCCCCAAATATTAAAAACATTTTTGTGGAACGATAAAATAGTGATATTAATTTATACCTGGTTTAAAAACCTGTCATCATTTTTGTTTAAAATTTTAATTGTAATTTGCATATTTTAATAAATTTACGAGAGACTGCCAATCTAAGCTTCTCATAACTTGTTGTCAAAATGTCTAGACGATAATACGTTTATGTTAACTGCGTCGAAATGAGGAAAGACGTGGAGTAATAAAGTTTCCTCAATTTCTGTTTCATTGACCGGTACCGTACCATTTTAATTATTTGGAAATCTTTTACTTGAGGAAAGTAGACATAATATGAACAACTTTTACTACGGGATCAACACTGAAATAAATAGGGAAGTTTCCTCGGTAGAAAAATGATTATTCTATTTAGTCCATCAGTGAGAATATCAAATAATATTGGACCCGTATTTTTTGCTTTATCAAATCAATAAATATTGACAAAGATAAAGCTCAACAAAGTTCAGGAGTGGGGGCTTGTGACGTCACTTTGTCAGTATAAAGTACACCGTGACGTAAGGGATCATCAGCTGTTCCCTTATTGTCGAGTTTTCAGGGTTAGTAAAAGTTGTACATATTTATATGTAAATTCACCCTTTGTAGATTGTCAATTAATAAATAAGGCACTCTGTAGAATTATTTTGTCCGTTTTGGAAGATCTCCACTTGGATTCATAACAGGTTTCTCAATTCTCAATTCTCAACTATTTATTGCGTACCATAATGTATACAGTTGGTAGGGAAATAATTATATAAGTCACAATTATGGACCCTGTCGGGCACAGCATCGAACGACTAGACGTAACCATTTTAATCTTGATTTTTATGGAACGTAGTAATACAAAAAAAAAATCCGTATGACTATTTTAATTACTGATTAGACAATTCTTAATTCAAATTCTCCAAAGAACGATTAAGAATGTACTACTGTTGGCGTTAAAACTAATCAAAATACGATTAATGTAACACTACTTAGCATTTCATAGTTAAAAAGTTTTTTAAATACGGTTGTTTCGTATTTATAAAAACTTTTGTAAATAACACATGTGTAAATAAAGCCACTTACCAAAATATGTACAGTATGGGTGCAAACGAATCCAGCTATTAAGGTTCCTATGGTGCCTATAATAAGTCCTGAATTCTTGAAAGCAGCTGGCATCGCCAGGATACCGGAGCCCAAACAACATTTGAGGAGATGTACTATTGACCCGATGGTTCTGTAAATAGGAAAAAAAACACTCTTACAACTCCAGAAATATTATCTGCATAACAGTATGGAACTCTCCGTCAGCATGTGAGGTCCCTACCAAGCCAGCTTTCAAAGCAAGAGCGAACAGGCATCTTTTGCGTTCGTTCGTTTTATTGTAGATCTCATCCATCGCTCTGTTCAAGCGTGATCGAGATCAATGCTGTCACGAAGTTGCCGCCTTTGCATTAGGTACCCTTTCGGGAATTTAAAATGTAAATCGTACCCTACGTTAGAAAATCGTCACTATAATATTCGGCGTTTATAAAAAAAACGCCGTTACGGAATTTTCAAATTATCATTTTTGTAGGCTTTTGAGAACAGTTAGTGACGGCCGTGACTTACAAGTTGTAGGTCATGTGTTAGAACCCAGGCAGGCGCTTTACTTTGTGTAAATTAGTTCATCACCACTGCTCCCAAAACGGGGAAGGAAAACATTGTGAGATAACCAGCATGTCTTAGAACCGAAAATTCAAAGACTTGTGAAATCCACCAAACCGCACGGGGCCTGCGTGGTCGATTACGGCCCATTCCCTCTCACAGAGTGGAGGGAATGGGCCACTGCATGCACAAAGGGCCAAATGGGAGTCTAAAGTGCAGAAAAGGGGATCCTATCCTATCCTAGTAGGCTTTTGTCCGAAAAACCTGTCTCGCCAGTATACCAAATTACCCAATTTTTACCCACTGCGCTCTCACTTTGGGATGCTCAGCATGAGGAAAATTACCTGTTGGAGGTCAAAAATTACGGGTTTTACTTTTAAGTAAAGCTTTGGCTTTTAAGGCGAAAGTTTTCCTTATTACCTACCTTACTTAACGAGAATTTTCGTATGTAATATAATTATGTATTCGGTATAATCAAGTAATCATAGTGTTCTTAAATAATAATTAACAGTTTCTAAAGTGCGAAATCAAACTTTACAGACGACTTTAGTCTTACGTTTTGAACTAAAATTAGGGCAAACTATAAGAAAATACTTGATCATAAATTGTGGAAAATTATTATCATACTCTGAATTTTTAGAACTTCTTTACAATCTCAATTGTACTATAGGTACTTTTTCTACAGTCTTACACCTGGACATTGGTCTACCTCCATCATTCTCGGTTTTACGCCACATCTTGACCATTTCTTAGGTCAACCATTTCGTTCCACCATCTCCTTCGTGGTTTGACGCGGCTCAGTCTTGTGATATCAGGGTAAATTCTTAGTTGAAACACTTAATCGGCATCTGGTCTAGTTGGTACGGGAACGAAACCCTACTACTAGTCATAGTAGCTCCCCCCCCGGTGGGTTCCCGCTTTGTCGATGCGGGGGGGCTCAGTAACCGTGGCTTGGTCACCCACGGTGAAGCGAAGAGGAACCCGAGGAGGGGCCGCTCGTCAGGGCTTTTGCCGATTAAGCCGACGACGTAGCGGCCAACTAGTAGGTTGCGGTGCCGCTTGGTAACAGGCGACATCGCAACTGAGGCGGGCCGCGATGTCTTATGGAGATTTCCAGGTCCCATACGATGTCGCGGCTGAGGGTTGGAGGCCGCGGTGGGAGAGGAGTGCCGGTATTGCGGTGCGCCGCTCTCCCTACCTTCCGCGGCCCGGACGGGGTCGCCACCGTCTGATGGCGGACGCGGTGGGGCCGCAGGGGAGGAGGAGTGTCGGTATTGCGTTAGCCGCTCTCCCTATCCCCTGCGGCCGAACAATGGTAGGTGGCGGGGCCATTGACCTTGACCCGTCACAGGGGGACCAAGGGTGCCATACACAGGGTCGTCTGGTGCCCATGCGCTGATTGGTCCCTAGGGTGGTCACGGCGTGCAGTGTGTTCTGGTGCGCCGGTGATGGGGGAACTCCCCCGAGGAGGGTCCGGTGATGGACAGCCGCAGCGGGTTCGCGGTGAGTGCTAACGCGTACCCGTGCTCCCGCCATAAGCGGCACAGGAGGACACCGTGGAGTTTTAGTGGGTTAGAGTCCCACATAACTGCACTATCTCCCCGTGGTAGTGCAGTATGCATGAGCATTTCACCACGAAAAAAAAAAAAAAAAAAAAAAAGGTCATAGTAGCTCAGAATCCTATTTCTCAGTCACTGCACTATCATCATTAATGCGCAAAAATGATATTTTTCTCAACATGCCCAAGATTTATTACAAAAACGTGATCGAAATTTTTATATACGATTTTTAATTTTTGTCTTTACCATTTATATGGCTCACGTTCGACAGATGGGCTGTCATTATTTTAGGCTTCTTTGTATGATTTTATGGCAATGTTCTTTTATTTTAAATGTGGTTGTTATTATAAAGATGTCACTACAAATTAGTTTTAGTCCTTTGTGTTATAACAAAAGAATATCTTCAGAGTTTGTTAACTTTACAAAAATTACTGATGATATTTTCTCATGAACGCAATTTGTATCTACGTGTTGGAACAAAAAATATTTTTGAATGAAACGTGTTAATTTTAAAACGCGTGAATAATATTAAGATACGTCTTAAATATTGTTACTACAAAGGAATTATAGCAAGTTCTGAGTTTCAGTAATTTGTTTATCGGCTTATTTTCTTTGTTGAGTCAATTTACGTCTCCCTCGGCTCACGTTTCTTTAAAGTTAATAATTATATGCTAATTTGAATAGTATAAACATGTTTTATTCTTTTGTTAAATGTTCAATACACCGACTTTACGGCATTATGAGAATTTGTCACCAACATAAATACTTACGAGAACTGTTATATACCATTTCCAGAAATGAATCTAAATCTGTCAGCGTTTTATATTCATTTTTTTTTTGTTTTATTGTATTTCAAACGAAACTCTCCCAGAAATCAGAAAAAAAAATCAAGATTATCCGGCAAATACAAAATTATAAGAAAATTCTTAAGATCTGTTTACCCCAACTATGTTGGAGTCGGATTCTAATCTAACCAAATGCAGCTGAGTACCAGTATTTTACTTATAGCGACTGCCTATCTAACCTCCACAACACAGTAGCTCCAGAATAGCCATTGGACTGATGTCTGAATTTCTGGCTAATGATTGAACATCTACCGCTTGGTCATGAATTGCAGTAGCCTGTATGGAAGGCATTGAATCGGCTACGTACACAAGTAGGCCGCTGCAAATATAATTTGGCAAAATGGGGGATTATTGATTCGTCCAACACCCGGTGCGAGTGTGGTGCCCCTGTACAGACTATGTCTCACTTCTCGGAGTGTCCTGGCTGTCCATTCACTTGCACCCTGGAAGACCTGTACAGTGCTTCTGACGCTGCAATAAGCGTGGCCGCCTACTGGGCCCAGACAATCTAATTAAATGTGCCATCGATTCGAAAAGAAGAAGATCCGTAACGACTGTCAGATCTCTAAAACTGACAGCCAGCACCGACAGCTTAACGTGCTTTCGGAGGCACGGAGGATATGATAAGATTGCTAAGCCTTGAAGATGAACCCGAGCAGATGTAATTTTTGCCATAATGCCACGAGTTCCTTCAAAAAATTCTCAAGACAGATGATTTAAACTACCTGATTTATAGCGTCACATTATCCCTATTTATCAAGGAAGTCTCATTTCTCATTCCGTTTTTAAAGTCCCGGGAAGAATAAAGGATGTTATGACATTGCTTGAATAATGTCCATCATTAGCGGTCTTGTTTGTTGGGATTTCTGGTTATTAAGGTACCTATTAATTTACATTCAATATAAGGATTGGAAGGTTTGTTATTTTGGTTCTACAATCAACAGATAATGACCGTTTTATGTGATATTTATTGACAAAATGATAACTATGTAATGTTCTGAGCAATTCTATTTGCTTTTTGCTCTCATAATCATCATTTTATTCGAAAGACTTTTACTACTGGACGTGGACAAAGGTCCCTCCCAAGCTTATGTGCTTTTTAAATCTAGCAGCCTCCACTGGTCCTCACTACATCAAAAGAAAGAAAATAAAAAAAATCCATGTTTAATAAAAATATATAGGTACTTAGGGACAAGCTTAAAATTTAAGTAGTTGTACTTACGAATTAGGATGTTCTACAGTTCGATGTTCGAAAGGGTTGTAAGGCTTTTCATCAACATTCTTCGATGCTATGCTAAGTGAAGACTGGAAGCCTGGATTACTGGTCAAGTCCGCTCTGAAAAGAAAAATATAATATTAGTTACGGAAGGTTTGGTGTTGTCTCGCGTATTGAATGTGATCGAGGTTATGCATAACCTAGATTATTTGGGATTAATGCAACATGTCTTCTTCCTCCATTCTCTAGTAGTTATCTTAAAAATCACCTCTGGTCTAGCCGTAATATTATAGTTCATTGAGTTAATCTATCATTCATTTGATCTTTCTACTCTTACAGCCATGCATTCATGTTTGTCTCTTTGTTATTCATGGCATTATAATGTTTACGAAGCCTTTTAGACATGCGAAAAATTACATGGAATTGTCGCATAAATAGAATATAGAATCAAAGCAAGTGACGATGTGAAAAGTGTGCCAATCGGAAATATACCAAAACCAAACCAAACCAATGGATCTTCATTATTATTTGAACCAGCGTATCAATTCTGTCACACGAGTATCAGGAACGCGTCACAAACTACGCAACTGATCCACAAACAAATCTCTTTTAGCCACGACCTTGTTGTTGTATCCAATGTAACGGAACGGCTTTTTGTCATCAAACAGTCAATGAAAATCACAGCGAACTTAATTTCTATTGTTGTTATGCATCATTGATTTGTTTGCACACTTAAAATCGAAGGTTTTATTTAGATCCGATGGGTTTTCGTGGTTTTGGGCAAAAAAAAATGTGATATGCCGAAATGTCTTAGAAGGCCGTAGGACATTGATTGGATTGGGCTTGTTGATGCTTGTGGTGATGATTTGCAAATTATAGGGGAAATTGTCATAATTAATAGATACACTATCGGTATGTTATAGCTAAAAGGAATAATAGTCCCCGGATTCTAAATTACGAATTTATTTTTATTATTTTTTATTTTAATTTTTTTATAATTTTTATTATATTAAAGTAGGGTTTGACACAACTATGCAAAGCTGCCATTTTCCTAAAAAAAATATTCTCATTCTGAACCTTTATTGATATTCGATACGTTTCATTTACATTCGGAAATGTGATAAAACCGGGAACATGATTCCGGGCAATATCAATATCTTTTCCATTCTCTTTTTGATTAGTTCTAAGAATATAGATAATAATTTTTATTCAAACTAAAACTCAAGAAGTTTATGAATGCCCAACATTTATTAGGCTAAAAAAAAATGCGTCTTAATAAACTTAGTGAAATCGGCGATGGCTGAATTTAGTGGTAACAAACTTACATAAACTTACCCATTCTCATGTGTTGGGCAGAAACTACAGAATGATTTGCTACGATCCTTAAATAATCCTTTAGCTTCTATAATACGTCTATACATCTAAACATACACGCCAGCCGGTAGGCTTATTACGTATCTTTTGCAAGAGCAAAACGATAGCGATCAAACGCTTTATGTCATAAAATACGGAATTACCTGCAGTGTAGGTATGGTAGGTCCTACACAATCGTTTGCTAATCGCTTGCTGTTTGTCAAATGTTCTTATTTAAATAAAAACCACCAACAACGCTAAAACTTTTGTATTGAAGAGCAATTATTGCGCAAAAATCGCTATCGTTTTGCTGTTGCAAAAGATACGTAATAAGCCTGCGGTTATGGTTAGTAGTAATTTCAAATATAACGAACATTACGAATATTTCGACCTTAGTTGTGCTCAACGATGATGCTATGAAATAAATATTGTCACACGGTTTTCTTAAAGTATTGTTTTTAACCTTTAGAATATGCTGTCAATAAAAAAGTGTCTATGGAATTTTAATTGACTAAGTTCTTATAACGTTATTTAAACCTGAGTTGACCCTGGTTATTAATTCGCTCGTCTATATAAGAAAAAACAAACAAGATTTTTTGTTCTACAGGATAATCTGATGTAAAATAAAAATATCCTAAACTTACGTGGACTTAAAATTGTCGATGTCCATCAATTCCTTGGTTTTCGCCATTTTAGTAATCTGAAAGCAAAACAAAACTTTATTGTAGACCAGCAAAACAATATTTTTTTTGCCACACAATAATTTTCAACATCTTAAGTAAGGTTAGGTTAACTAAAGTCGTCACAATCCAAGAAGTCCGTTGACTTTTCTCATTTTACATGCCGCGGTAACTTTCTATGTAAGATGTTGAAAAATCAAATTCGTCATTCTTATTAATTACTAAGTTACCCATACACTATAACAACGAGTATCATTCTTAAGCATCAAGTTTTTTTATTACTAGCTGTCCCACGCGGTTTCGCTCCCGTCAACTGGCTACCTACCTACCCTACATACATGCATGTTTTGTAACTTTAACCTCTTACGCAGCGCACGCAAAGAAAGCTCTCAAAAAAAAAAAAGACGTTTTTGCCACATTTTTGATTTATGCTCCACTCCTATTGGTCGTAGCGTGATCTTATATAGCCTATAACCTTCCTCGATAAATGGAATATCCAACACAAAAAAAAACAATTCCAATCAGTAGTAATTCCTAAAATTAGCGCGTTCAAACAAACAAACAAACTCTTCAGCTTTATAATATTATATATAGTATAGGGTAAATATTTTTATAGCTGTCAAAACGGGCCTTTTATTTTTTGACAAAATTATCAAATAAAATTTGATGTTTTACCCAGTCTGAAGGCAACAACAATAACACATATTTTTCCGCATGGATATCTTAATTTTAGCATAGAAACCACATTATATTATTCTACTTGCCACAACTGACTGGCAAGGAAATAAATAAGCTCGACGATCAAGCACGTAAATCATATTTGCGGGAGGTATATCATATCAAGGAAACCGAGCATTTTCCCTCTTGAGATGGAGATATCCAAATATTACGTACAATTTGTCTAGACAGGAAAATCCGAAATAAGTAGGTTCGTTTAATGTTTCCAAGTTGCGAAATAACGATGTCACACAGGTTTGGTAGAAATGCTTCAAAGTCACAATATTTATTTAAGTAAGTTAGTAGCTTTCCATGGAGCTTTCCATTTCGAAAATTCCGAGTTTCCTCCGTGCCTCGGAAAGCACGTTAAGCGGTTGGTCCCGGCCGTCATTTGAAGATCTTTGACAGTCGTTACGGGTAGTCAGAAGCTTGAAATCTGACACCAGTCTTGCCAAGGGGTACCGTGTTACCCAGTTACTGGGTTGTGGAGGTCAGATAGGCAGTCGCTCCATGTAAAACACTGGTACTCAGCTGAATCTGGTAAGACTGGAAGCCGACCCCAATATACTTAAGAAAAGGCTAGGCAGATAGATAGTAGCTTGCCATGGAGAAGAGTGACCACGAAACTTCACAAACTATATTCGATCAAGTTATTATGGACTAACTGCCTCTCGCGGTTCCGCCCGCGTTGAATAAGTGCTTCCCCAATATATTTATTATAATTTATTGCCCTATGTGTTATTCTGATGTGAAGCGTCATCAAAATCCGTTCAGTAATTTTTGCGTGAAAGAGTAACAAACTTTCATGCATCCTCACAAACTTTCGCATTCCTGCACCCCAATTGCGTTACATATTTCCTATCCTGATACTAAAGATTTTGTAGGAAATTCATAATCCATTGCTTCAAATGTTCGACAAACTTGTTTACTCTATAACGTTAATAACGCAATAAATGTTGCTCGTTGTAAAAATCTAATGCTTTGCCAATGAGTGTTTGTTTCGCAATTATCCCACTGGTAACAATATTCAATATAAGGATCCAAACGTCTACTCTCAAACTAGCAGAGCTATCGACAAATGTACTCCTGAGTAAAGTCGTAAATTATATCAATGTCTTTTACGGTTGAATGTAAATATGTTTCAATGAACGTTATATTGTGTAACGGCTGCTCAGGGACTACGAGCTTTCAACATTAGTAATACTGCTGAAGTAGACTGTGATCGAAAATGCAATACCGTATCTATCTTGTTTTATTATTTTCTATAATATACGTTTGTTTGAATTTCACCCCATATTGAACTAAAGTATTTCTTTATCCGCCATTTACTCTGCTGTTACTGTGTATAAATGTTGTTGCTTACCAATATTATATGTGAACTCAACTACGATGAATCAAACATAATTTTTCAATACAGTTGTTAAACATGGCGTACTTTCAGAGGCTATAATTATGATTCGAAAATTAAATCTTATGCATAGGCATCTTTCTGTTACGCGGTCGTGACTTTTGTTTACGAGCTCGATCATTAGTTTTGCAGTTTAGTTTTAAATTTATAAGTCAATATAAAAAGTTTAGTAGCAAAGAGTTTTCATACATAGAATAAAATGGGATAGATTTTATACGAAGAAAAATAAATGATTCCGTATTTTTTAGCATTGAACTCTCAAAAGTCTTTTCAATGGTTGTTTAATATATTTAATTACCAGTTTTAATTTAATTATTTTCACATCAACATTTGTCTAAAATCAAATAGGCTGTATGTTGTTTTCGTTGTAAAAATGTCCAGTTGCAAAAACGCGCCTTTAGTTATAAGTCAATTTAAAAAAGTTTAGTAGCAAGGAGTTTTCATACATAGAATAAAATGGAATAGATTTTCGAGGAAAAATGAATGATTCCGTACGTTTTAGCATTTAATTCTCAAAAGTCTTTTAAATGGTTGTTTAATATATTTAATTACCAGTTTCAATTTAATTATTTTCACATCTACATTTGTCAAAAATCGAATAGGCTGTGTAGGCTGTTTTCGTTGTAAAAATATATGTCCAGTTGCATAAACGCGCAAAAATTTTATTTTTTTGTGAATTAACAAATCTAATTCTTTGATTTGTTTTTACTATTTCCCACAACTGTATTGAAAAATATCGTGTGATACACGGGCGTGTAGGTTATTGCAAACTCGTGTCATTAAAAACCCTCGCCTTCGGCTCGGGCTTGTTAATGACAGCTCGTTTGCAATAACCTACTTTCCACCCTTGTATCACAATGTACTAATGTAAGCGCGTGGTCGCCCTCGCGCTGACATAATTATGTTTGTTTGGAAAATGAAACTGCAGGGTAACTTAAAATAAAAATCAAGTACAATGTAATGCTATGCGATGTATAGGTCGGTTAAAACTTAATGACGTCTGCGTGTGACTCGCGGAGTGTTTCGAGCTGCCATTAGGTTTGAATGTTCAAGTAGCAGGCTGTTATTTTATTTTTTTGGTTATAAATTAAAAAAAAAAACAAACAGTTTCTTTATCCTCGTTAATAAAGATTGTTATTTGAAACTAATTATTTGGTTATTAAATTAATTTTCACGCATTAATGAGATTTAAACTATAAGAATATGAATAAAGTTTTAATCTTAGCAAAGCAAATTGTTGAATTTGACTTTGATTCATTATAAGTTATAATTTAAATGACATTTGCATTCACCTCAATTTTAAATAGTATTTTATAGATGTAAAATAAATTATTTTTCTAAGGTTGTATTAATTTCTTCAGATTTTTTAAAATAATATCTTTTAAATCAATAAAAACCAAACGTGTTAAGTTTATAAAGATTGTAGCCAAATAAAAAGAAAATTAATTCTTGAAAAAAGTGCCTGCAGACAGAACCGAAATAGCACACGAACAATGTGTTTTCATAGATTTATTCTACGAACATATCCGTCTTTCGCAATAATAAAAATCTAATATTTACCGACACTTCATTATATTAACACTTGTCTAACTCTTTGAATATATTTATTTGATCGCCTGAATCTAAGATTACCGTAAAATGGGGTGAATGGGAATAAAACTTTGAAGGGAATTTTCACGTTCATCATCATCTCCTAGCCTTTTTCCAATTATTGTTGGGGTCGGCTTCCAGTCTTACCGGATTCAGCTGAGTACCAGTGTTTTACATGGAGCGACTGCCTATCTGACCTCCACAACCCAGTAACTGGATAACACGATACCCCTTGGCAAGACTGGAGTCAGATCTCAGGCTTCTGACTACCCGTAACGACTGTCAAAGATCTTCCAATGACAGGCGGGACCAATGGCTTCTTAACGTGCTTTCCGAGGCACGGAGGAAACTCGGTATGTTGAAAATGGTCACCCATCCACAGATCGACCTCGGCAAGCGTTGCTTAACCTTGAAGATCGACCCGTGCGGCTGTTATTATTTAGCCACGAGCTCCTCGTGAAGGGAATTTTCACGTTATTTAAAAATTATTTGCAGGATTTTATTGGGTATATTAAATAGTTTTTTTTAACGCGATGCTTTGTTTGAAACCACAAAGTAGTAACAAAGTTAAAATCCTATTCAAAGTTTTGTTCCCATTCACCCCGTTTTACCGTTATCTAAGTTTTATCTCAATTATTCTCGTCGTCATGATGGTTATCATTTTAGTTATCTTTTCTTGAACATGCTTGTAACTCTTTCGATAATCAGATATACTTACTGACAACTACACAGCTGTTAGGTTTGATTAGTAAACACTCAGCTCAACTGTCAGATTATCAATAAAAACAGGAGATAACGTCACTTCTGTCAAATCAAGTGAATATCTTGATTTATTCATCGAATTAAACGTATCAATCTGGTATTAGGTAAATAAAATATGTTTGTATTTTTCTTACTTTTAGGGTTCCGTACCCAAAGGGTAAAAACGGGACCCTACTACGCTACGAGTATCACGGTTCATGAGAACCGTGATACTCGTAGCTAGGCTGTTGAAATTTTCACAGATGATGTATTTCTGTTGCCGCTATAATAACAAAAAATAAAAATAAAATAAATATTTAAGTGGGGCTCCTATATAACAAACGTGTTAATTATGCCATTTTTTTGCGATAATGGTACGGAACTCTTCGTGCTCGAGTCCGACTCGCACTTGGCCGGTTTTTTCATTAGATTAATGATAAAGAATAATACAGTTTCGGGGCATATGCTATTTTAAACTAGTCAGGATAGAGACAAGTACAATTTTGGCTTGTTGCAGTTGAAAATTCCAGGCGCATTTAACACGTTACAGTAAACAGGCGATTTTGACCGCGTGGCTTAAGTTTGCCCTTAAGGTTGCCAGTTGAGCTCACGAACTATTTTGTGCGCGGGGATAAAATGCACGCTATCTCATCCGACAACGCGTGCGAAAGAGATTGATTCTGTGATGAGCAGTAAGAAGCTAGTTCGCGTACGAATTAGCATTTTTGCAAATTTGTAGCAAAATTGATGATGATTTAGGACGAAAACGAGCGCGCGAATTTTTGTAAACTGCCCTTTGGGAATATGGATATAATGAAAAAACCGGCCAAGTGCGAGTTGGACTCGCACACGAAGGATTCCGTACCATTATCGCAAAAAAACGGCACAAAAATCTTGTTTGTTGTATGGGAGCCCCACTTAAATATTTATTTTATTCTGTTTTTAGTATTTGTTGTTGTAACGGCAACACAAATACATACATCTGTGAAAATTTCAACTGTCTAGCTATCACGGTTCATAAGATACAGCCTGGTGACAGACAGACAGACAGACAGACAGACAGACAGACGGACCACGGAGTCTCAGTAATAGGGTCCCGTTGTTACCCTTTAGGTACGGAACCCTAAAAACGACTAAATGTATATTTTCAAAGGGTAAATTATAAACCGAGCGAAAATAAAATTATTTGCATTGTTGAACTACTAATCTATCCCTGTATGGTGACTGTTTTGCAATTTCCCTTCTTCTTAAGGTATTTATTGCCGCCCCAAAAATGCGTTACAATTAGTGTTGAAATTTGGAACTATAGACGCCCATAACATTTTTTTTTTTTTTACTCTTTTGTTTCCATACATGGCTAGATAATGATGAGACAAATTGATATCATTTTTTATTTTGAACGTTCATCGCCAAACAGTGGAGTAATCACCATACTTCGTTTGTATGGAAGAATGATCGACTAGGGCAACCTTAAGAGCTTTAAAAACACGGTCCTATTAATGTTTCCATTCAAAAACCACTTTAGCTTGAAAGTAAAATAAAATATCCTGAAATATCCCGTATGTAGCCACAAAGTACGTGAGCAGCGGCGCGCTGCAGACAGAGAGGCCACTACGAACAACGCGTCATTTTGCACACACACATTGACATTGCAATTTTACGGGGAATAATGGGCAATATTGGACCGAGCTCAGTCGCAGCTGTCACGAGTGCTATGTGCGGGCGTTTCTCACGTCATTTATACAAAAAGTACTGTAACGAGGTTGAATTGGCTTGGTTACCTTTATCAATTGTAACAGACCGAATAAACTTCAAGTTAATTCTTTAAATTCGTTCTTTCATTCATTTTAAGTTATAAAGGTCATTAAATTTTTCAAGATGACAAGTTAAATATTCAATATCTAAGAAAACAATAAATTATTTAAGTCCATCTGCAAAAACTGTACATTGTAGCTTTGTTTAAGGAAAGGCTATGAAACATGTCACCATTCTATTCTTCAGATCTCAGCTCTTCTTTGTCGAACTATGTGCCTTTTTCACATTTGTATTTTTGTCGAGTTTGGGGCCTTTTCACATTTTTATCTTTTTGGTGGGATCATTAATACACCATTGTTACCACCCAATCTTCGTCATAAGTGGAGTCGTGATCTTTATTGGATATATGATGCTCTGTCTACCCTCTAATCTAAGGCATGTAAGCATAATATGATGTATGTTTAGACCAATTGATGTATTTATGTTTTTAACTTATACAACTTTTCTTTAAAATTCGGTATCAATATAGTAGCAACCCTAGTGAATCTGTCAAGTTTAGCTGTCAATTTTCAAAACGGCGGGAGTGGCCCTTCTGTATACCTTCTATTTATAAATAAATTAAAACAATTCTTAATTAATAAAAGCTATTACACTATTGACGAATATCTGACGGATAAATTTAATAATAAATAGAAATAACTGATAACTCGATAAGTAAATGACATTAATAATTACTTGACTCAAAATATAATATGGACATGTTAATTATTAATTTTATTAAAATTAAAACTATTGTTAGTTAGTTATGTAAAATAACCATATATAATTAATTGACTCAAAATATATTATATCGTTATTAGATATTAAGTATATTTTTTTATTAAAATGAATATTATTGTTAATTCGATAAGTAAAATAATATAAATGATTAATTGACTTAAAATATAACACGGACATATTCAGTATTAATTTTATTAGATATAAACAATAAATAAACTAATTGGAATCCAAAAATTTATATCAATTAAAGTAACTGAAATACAAAAATTTAAGCAAATAAATTCATAAGCAATAATAATTCATAATTTAACATGAACATAGAAAGGCACACACATATTAGTAGATTAAACCAAATAAAAGCAGATAGATAGGAAATGGATAACTGAAATTTTAATTATAAAGGAAAATATTAAGCGCTATTCCTCTCTCCTAGACACTGTATCTTTATTGTTGCTGTTAATTGTTTCTGTAACTAATATTTACTACCTGTATGTACATTATGAATGCAATAAATTTAATTTGAATTCGAATTTTATGATGTAGCTACCATCCATTCTACCATTTCTCCGAATTAACTCCCTAGGAACAAACTTTTGTTTTATATAAAAGTTTTTTTGAGAAAAGAACAGGGGAGCGAGTTGGAACAGTCAACTGAGACCGTATCGGTGAGCGAGTGTAATCAAGTTATCGTTCGACAAATCAGGAATGATGGGCGCTGGGGCATAAGGAATATTTCGAAGAGATTTTTTCTATTTAGAAGACGAATTTCTCCATTTTTACACTTCATTCTTTCATTTTATTCTAAATGGGACTCGTGGGCAAATTGATATCAGCTAAACCGGTCAATTTTCAAGTAAAGCTTGCCGAGGTCGATTCCTGAATGGTATATTTTATTATTTTTGATATAGTGTATTCTGTTTATTACTTACTATATTTTATTACAGACTATTATTACCAACTTCAAAAGAAAGAGGCAATCAATTCGACAAATATGCATATAATATTGTTTATATTGCACAATATTTTCATAATAAGATAAGGAGTTGATGTGGAGTTCGGTTGTTTGTTACATATCTTGAAAACTGCTGAACCGATTTGAATGACATTTGCACTGTTCCCTAAGTTAGATAGAAAATAGAAAGATAGATAGATAGCGGCAATAGAAATACATCATCTGTGAAAACTTCAACTGTCTAGCTATCACGGTTCATGAGATTCAGCCAGGTGACAGACAGACGGACCGCGGAGTCTTACTAATAGTCCCGTTTTTATCCTTTGGGTACGGAACCCTAAAAAATGATCACGATCCGATAAGTATTTTCGGAGAAATGCGTGGACAAATACAAACGTGCATACATACATACACTTATGAAATTTGGCCCACATGTTTAGAAGCACACATATTTGAATATTTTGCAATGCTAACAATATATACTGGCGCAGAAAGTTTGTCGATGTCTTCCCCTCCCACATACCCGCGCGGCGCCTAGCATTCGCTTCGTTTGTTTGCCGAACGTCAAAGTGACATCATCGGCAAACTTTCTGCACCCGGCTTACGTATCGAATTGATAACCTCCTTTTTATTTAAGTCGGTAAATAGTAGCCTATATACTCAGTGATAGTGTTTTCAATCAATGAAACAAATTCCGTAATGGGACCAGAACTTCCAGAGATTACAAACATATATACATACAAAATCTCTAGTTAAGATAAGTTGAACAGATTCGCCTTTAAAGTGAAGTTGGGTTTATCCCTACTTGTCAGACTAAATTGCTAGCTCACTTGAGTTTGTGTCAACTGGTCTAACCGCAAAGGTCTGTTAATGCCTTTGGCCCTAAGTCGAGCATAAAGTCCCACTTTACACCCGAGTTGGGCTCTACTTAACGTACCTAAATGATACTGGCTATGCGAACATTCACAGTTTCGCTAGCTTTTAAATGCTGTATTCTCACTGTTTTATTAACTTAATGTTAAATACGTTATGTTTAACGCTAAATGTAGCTAAAGTAAATGACGATAATGTAATGAAAATTTAACATTTATTTATTTAAGTTTGAATTCTGAAGTTATATCACTATGTGTTTTAAATAAATAATCCGTGTTTTCAGATGTATAATACGAGTTCCCCTGTGATACACAATACCTGCAGAAATGTTTTCCTAATACTTATTTTTACCTCCTAGCAGTATTTCCTCTTATTTCACTTTAGTATAACAATAATAATCCATATCAACCCACGGAAATTCTAAGAAAAAGTCGGTAAATTACCCTTAATTTACCCTTTTTCGCGAAAATCCTGTTAAAAGGGTGGCAACATAACGCTAGGCTCAATTACTCACGAAGGGATAATTCCAGGAATAATTCCCCAAACATCAGTTTATTTAAAATTTCACTTGAATTGATGTGGCGAGACAAAGACATAAAACTTACTAGATAACGCAAGTCTCTTCATCTTTGCATGAATACCAGTATCTCACACATGATTTGAGAAGAAATTTACTTAGGTACTGTAGCGTTACGTTTAGCACAAACAGCTAAACGTAAGCCACGTTAATAAAAGTAAAAGTAATTATAAATTAAAACTAAGAAAAAGGATATAGATAGTAAAATTAAGGTCCGGCTTGACGTTGTGTGCCCTAGGTAGGCAGATGAGCAGGCAATCGGATAGGTAGGCTATAGAGTAGGCAGCAGGACGGATAGGCAGGCACACAGATAGATGGTCAAGGCAGTTGAACTAATAGTCAGGTTAACGGGCAGGTAGGCAGTAGAGTAGGTAGCAGGATGGATACGCAGGCACACAAATAGATGGTCAAGGCAGCTGAACTAAACGTCAGGCTAATGGGCAGGTAGGTTCAGGCACAGGCAGCAAGGAGTGTGGAGGCCGGGCTGTGGCCACATACGCCGATCAAACGAGCCCTTTAATATGAAGCGGTGACCAACGAGGTTAATGAACCAGTATAAACGCCCACATTTAAGTTCCACACTCAATAAAATTATATTTATTGCACTTCAATGATTTGATAACATTCACAGGCCTATTATTATAGTTTTTTTTTTTTTTTTTTTTTTATAATTTATAGGCTCGCGTTAAAAGAGTTTTCAGATACTATAGTACACTTGGTAGTATTAAGTAGTCAACCGACTTTCCGCGTTCAGTCCAGATTCAAAACTAAAAAGCTGACGCCCGTCTTTTCCTCGTCCTGTCCCTTTTCCCGTTCTAAATTTCAAATTCAAATCTCAATTAAGAAATCAAGACCAGAACGAATAAAAAATGGTTCACAGAGGAGGAGCAGTCTGTCGCTGCCCTTATAATAATATACAACTAGCTTAAGGAAGGTCTGGGTAGTCCATGGTATGTTATGTCTATGGCTTAAGAAAATAAAATAGACAGACATAATATGTCATATCAGATAAAAATGTCAGAGAATAAAATAATCTATGATTTTTACAAATTAGCAGTAAAAAATTAGTTTTGGATGTTAAAACAAATCGTATGCTTTTTAGGTGTTTACATTATCAAAGAATACATAAAAATGAGTAACATGAGTTGATACAATTTCAAAAGTTATGAAGATGAGGTTTTTAAAGTGTGTTATAAAACGTAAGTAGACTAAGAGATGTGGAATGAATACCACAGTACCGATGAATGAAAATGATCATTTTGTCACGACCTTTTCACGACCTTTTGACCTTTTTTGTCACGAACTTTTTTGTAGTCTTTACAGCTCTACACGGCACAATTAGCCATTTTTCTAGATTTTGGTTAATGCCCGGAGCCAATAACGCTAAATGAAACAGCTCAAAGTAAAGGTGTATTGCTCTCATTTTTCATCATCATCATCATCATCATTTCAGCCGAAAGACGTCCACTGCTGGACATAGGCCTCTCCTAAGCGTCGCCACATTGACCAAACCCGTTCGTCTTGCATCTAGCGAATGCCCGCAACCTTAACCAAGTCATCGGATACGATCCTGCCATCGTCAGTGTTCAGTTTCGTGAACTGGCTCTGCCCAATAGCCAGATCCCTTGAAAACACCTTGGAGCCTTTATTTCTCTCAATCGCATTTATAATACGCTCGGTATTAAAGTGGCTGAGGTCTCTTTTCAAGGATTTAGATAACCGTCTATTGAGCTGCTTGTATTTGCACGCCACATCTGAAGACTGCAGGATCATCTCACGCCTCTCATTAGGATCAGAGAGCTTTTTGTTTCTATCTGAAGAACTCTCACTTTTACTCCGGTAGTTTTTTTGACATGTTCGTGTGAAGTGCATACATTCGCGTGATATCTAGTTAGATTTATGTCTGTGTCGCGAGACAAATTAAGATTGACAGCAAAACAGAAACATTACATGTTGTTCGACATTTATTTTTAACAAAAAGTTTATGTATGTTTTCGTTATCGCAATTTAATTTTGTTTTCAGTTGTTAAACTTTGGTATCAATGTTTTTGTTTTTAACTAGTTTATTTTAAAACACCTAGCGCTTTATTTAATACATTGTAATTCATTCATTTTCGTAGGCCTAGTGAAAATTAAAACAATGAAGTTGAATTAAATATTACCTGGCCTCTATGAAGCAGCTGTAAATTCAAGTTCATGCAAACAAACTGTTTGCATGAACTTAAATCATAAATCATAATCATTTATTTGCTAATATGGGTAATTACATAGAGTTCTTAAAAATATAGCACAGTCCAACCATATTACACCTTGAGGTATGCAAATCATAAGCTTTATTACACACTTAAACACATATTATCTATAATTAACAACACACTTTTATTTGTTTGATTCGTTAATTTCACCGCGTGGCAAATAACAATGATACATAACAAATTAATCTATCAATAATGTCAATAAAGGAATTAAATACAAAATGTCATATATTAAATGAGAATGTCAAGATACAATTATGAAAACAGTTTATGTAATAAAAATATATAATAATTAAAATTCGAGCATTATTTGGTAAATTCACCACGGCAAATAAAATTCAAACACAACAATCATAAATCAAATAATAATGTCACTAGATTAATTAAAAATTAAATGTCATGTATTAAATGAGCATGTCAAGATAATTGCAAATAAATGTCAAAGTAATAATGATAAAAAAAAAAATGTTTAAAAATATAAAAATATGTAAATTAAATTGAATAAATAGAATATTAATAATAAACTTAGTGTACCAGTCACATCAACAATATGTCCTTACATCCTCTTTTAAGTAATCCTGAATACTATTATAACATTTAAATAGCAAGAATTTCTTTAATTTATTTTTGAAATCATCGATGGATGGAGTTTCTAGTATGGACTTTGGCAAGTGATTGTATACACGCAGCGCCATACTGAAAATGCTTTTGGAATATAAGGCTGTCTTGTAAGATTTACAACAAATTTTATCCCTATGCCGCCTACTTCTGTACTTTTCAAAAAGATGTTTGTTAGTTCTTGCAAAGCTAGCAATCTCATAAATGTAGACAGACGGCAATGTTAATATATTATGCTTGATAAAATATGGTCTGCAGCTATCAGTCTGGTTGATATTAAACATACCCCTAATACATCGCTTTTGCGCCTTGAATACAATATCCTTATTGGTGGAATAACCCCAGAATATAATACCATATTTTATCAAGGATCCCACGTAGCCATGGTATGCTGCAAGTACAGCTGAGGTGTTTACCGTTTTTGCCAGCATATGTAAGGCGTATGATTGTTTATTTAATTTTTGATTTAAAGTATCAACATGTGTCTTCCAATTCAAATTATAATCTATTGACATGCCTAAGAATTTTGTAGTTGGTATCTCATTTATTTTATTCCCTGTATAATTTATATTAATGTCAGTAAATTGAGCTTTACGATTGCGAAATATCATAATTTTAGTTTTGTCAAAGTTCATTTTCAAATTTTTATTAGTTAGCCATTTTATAATATCACTTAGAGTGCTGTTTATATCTTTTTCTAGGGATTACTTATCGTTACTTGTAAAAACGACAGTACTATCATCAGCAAAAAGTATAGAGGGATGATTTGTTACTTTTGGTAGGTCATTTATATAAATTATGAATAGCAGAGGGCCCAAAACACTTCCTTGTGGGACACCTTGTTTAATTTCTCTGTATTCCGATGTGTAGTTCGTTTCTTTTCTAGTTTTGGTGCATACTCGAGTAACTAATGTGGACTGCTTTCTGTTGGTAAGATAAGAAGCTATCAGATCTAATGAAGTACCCCGAATTCCATAACTATATAATTTATTTAACAGAATTTGGTGATCTACGTAATCAAATGCTTTACTTAGATCCATATACAATGCGCACGCCGGAATTTTACTCATAACTATGCTCAGAAAATCAAAGACGGCCATATTAATGGTTTTATTGTTCCTAAAACCTATCTGCTCTTTAGCAAATAAATCGAAGTTTTCAAAATAGTCATTTATCCTGACATAAATAACTCTTTCATAGACCTTAGAAAGCACCGGTACTAATGCTATGGGCCTATAGCAATTCATATTGTAGGAATCATCTTTCTTGAAAAGAGGTTTAATGATTGTTAATTTAAGTCTATCAGGAAAGTGACCATTTAGGATTGACAGGTTAATTACATGACTTAATTAACCTGTCAATCCTAAATGGTCTAACTTTGTTTGCTTTTCAATCTTTTCAATCTTATAAATCAGTGTTTATTAATTGGAATTGATGTATTCATAGTTAGAAAGCTTAAAATTTCATATGTATTGCAAGATATATAATTAGGTTAGACTTATTTTGTTAGTGTTATTGCGTTTTTCTATCTGGAATATTGTCTGGAATGAGACTTAAAAATAACGAGTATACTATAGTTGCACCTCTGCACAACCCTACAGAGATACCAGGTGTGTTATAATATTATGTTAGTAGCTGTAGCCCGCAACTTTATCCGCGTCAAACTCGTCGTATTTTTTTTCATTTTCCCACATGCACTGTGAGTTTTACGGGATAAAAAGTAGCCTCAGTTACATCTTACTACTTCAGCTATCTACCAGTGAAAGTACCATCAGAAATAGTCCAGCCGTCTCTGAGATTATCCGGAACAAATAGACAGACAGACAAAAATTTTAAAAACTGCGTATTTGTTATTAGTACGGTATTTTTTACATGTATTCAATAAAACGCTGTTATTTGGATATTACATACATTCATTTCCATTTTATTTATTTGTTTAGATGTCAGGTTGCATAGAAAAAGTGTATTGATTTTAATAATCAAGCTGCATGTTGTAGCCGGCTTTCAGTCTAACCGGATGAATCAAGATATCAGTATTTTACGGTACTCAGCTACCAGTGTACCACATAGAGCGACTACCTGACTTATTGTCATAGTTCTTTCAAAATAGGTGAATCAAATGTTGTATCAGTACATCTATAAAACAATTAAGACCCTGTACAAGTAATAAACAATCGGTCGTTATTTATTATGACGTCACCACTGACGTACTTCCGTGAATGTCTTTACTGGACAGGACCACCAAAGTAATTGTAGGTCTTTGCCCTGTAGTATGACAGCGAAAAACTTATAGAAAGTAAAAAAAAACTGCCCAAGTGCGAGACGGTCTCGCGCACGTAGGGTTCCGTACCATTATTGCAAAAAACGGCAAAAAAAACATGTTTTTTGTATGGGAGCCCCACATAAATATTTATTTATTCTGTTTTTAGTATTTGTTGTTATAGCGGCAACAGAAATACATCATTTGTGAAAATTTCAATTGTCTAGGTACGGTTCATGAGATACTGCGTGGTGACAGACATACAGACAGACGGACCGCGGAGTCTCAGTAATAGGGTCCCGTTTTTACCCTTTGGGTACGGAACCCTAAAAACGGTATAAAACAACTAAAATGGTGGAAACGAGATCACTTAAATTTTTAAGCAGTCTGATGCTGTTGGTAGTATCAAATTTGAGATTGAACTTAAATAACTTCCATTTACTGCATTAGATATTCACTAAGACAACATCACCCTATTTCAAGATCAGTTGGGTAAAATAACAGTCAATATTCAAGATAAGTTTATCCTGCAAACTCGTAAACGTACAGTTCCGTTAGTGGGGCAGTTTTACATATTTTGATACAACACAGAATTTCCATTTTAAATAATACACGGATTTGCCACTCGAGATATAGCCGTGATAAAGATACAAACCGATAAAATTCAACACATTGTTTTATATCATGTCTAAAGGTGTTTTACAGAGTGTGAAAAACGACACTGACTTTGTAGTTTGTACTTGATATTGTGACAAGTAATTTGCACCTAAACATTGTTAATAAACCTATTTATACAAAAATTGATAGGACAAATACTTTGGCCGAAACTACAGGACGCCACCGGCTACGATCTTTACAGATATTCGTTTAGCTTCGTTCGTACATCTACTCATAAATGTATGCCGGTTGTAAATTCTAAGCATCTTTCTTTTTTTTTTTGTTTTGGGATATCATCAAATGAGTTCTCCCGCTCTGGTTGAAGCGGAAGGGCGTGTCAGACTTTTACTGACTAAAACCCACCCGTGTTCCTTCAGTTGCTTATGCCAGGGCCGCGGTAACTCACTTTCAAATTTATCTAACTGACCTTTCTGAAAAACATTACCTATAAGATCCGTGTCTATGTCCTTTTATTTGCATCTATAAATAAAAAGTATCTATTACTTTGCCAATAAACCTAAGAAGGTGAATTACCTAAAAAAATTGTAGGACACAAATTAATAACAATGACTTAAGGTCAATAATGATGTTAAATCCGTGTTGGTATTTTGATTTGAAAACGTATTACTAGTTCGCATGAGTCGTTGAAAAACGGATTCACCTGAATTAAGCGATGCGCTGAAGAGTTTATCCTGATCGTACCAACATGAATAAATAAAGTAGTATACATTACTATAGTAATACAAGTCAATTATTTCCTTACTCCTGCTCTCAAACAGTGAAGAAAATCTTCGTGAAAATTCGCCAAGTTTTAATTAAACAATTTACAGACACTTTTGAGTTGTCAAGGATTCGCTCAGTCAAAAAGATTAACCCAATTAGTTTTACTTTCTCAAGCGTAGATCTCTATGGATCTCTTCAAAGTTAGAGTAAACAGGCTTCTTCTGGGTAAGCTCACGCCATCGTCGACTCTGTCTCAGTCACCTCTGATCTAGACTAGTGTCAAGAGCAAACCGATCACAAATTAAAAAAAAATAATAACGTGCCTGAAATTTCAGACATTCTTTTTCACCTCTAACAGAGAGGAGCCTATGTCCTAACAGTGGGAGCGTTATAGAGTGATTATGCTTAGGTTTCCACAGATAAAACTCAATTTTGCGGGGTTTCCTGGCAGTATATAGCCCCAATCATCTATATTATCTATACTTATATTATAAAGCTGAAGAGTTTGTTTGTTTGAACGCGGTAATCTCACTACTGGTTGAAATTGAAAAATTATTTGTGTTGGATTGGTCATTTATCGAGGGAGTTTATAGGCTATATAACATCACGCTACAACCAATAGGAGCATAAATGAAAAACCGGCCAAGTGCGAGTCGGACTCGCACACGAAGGGTTCCGTACCATTATCGCAAAACACTGCATAAAAATCACGTTTGTTGTATGGGAGCCCCCCTTAATTTATTTTATTTTAATTTATTAATTATTATTTTATGAATTTACTTCATAAAATAATAAATAATTTTTTAATTATTTATTTATACAACTAAACATTCTGTGAATATTTCAAGCGTCTACCTGTTGCTGTTATTAATATCGAGCAAAAATGGCAAAAATTCACGTTTGTTGTATGGGAGCCCCCCTTTAATATTTATTTTATACTGTTTTTAGTATTTGTTGTAATAGCGGCAACAGAAATACATCATCTGTGAAAATTTCAACTGTCTAGCTATCACGGTTCATGAGATACAGCCTAGAGACAGACGGACAGACAGACAGACAGACGGATCGCGAAGTCGTACTCGTTATTACTAATAATAGGGTCCCGTTTTTACCCTTTGGGTACGGAACCCTAAAAATGTAGCAAAAACGGGCAAAAATATTCCTTTTTGAGAGCCTCCGTTGCGTGCGCTGCGTAAACGGTTTAAGTTACGCAATAATCATGTTTGTAGGATAGGTAGGGTAGATGGGCAGGTAGGTAGCCAGTTGACGGGAGCGAAGCCGCGTGGGACAGCTAGTTTTTTTTTTTTTTTTTTTAATCAACCTTTCACTTTTTTAATCGACCGGTACTGTCCCAATGCAGAGAAAATATCTCCCAATAGTCATCCATTCTGCCCGGTGTTGCGCCTTCTTTGATCAATCTCCATGTTTACCTTAATTAACTGACTCTGACCTTAATAATACATCAAGTTTGAAACTAGATCACAGCACACGAGGTACTATCCTCGGTGCTTCATACATTAATAATGTTGTCGATATTAATTTACTCGCTTTTGCAGTTAATTACTTGTTACCTGATGCAGGAAACCTTGGAACTTTGTCTGCAGGGCAAGTGAATGTGTCAAGGTTTTTCAGTGGCTTTCAAGGAATAGACGGTAAGTACCTATAAGCTCTGTTCCTTCGTAAATGCTGACATTTCAAGACAATTATGTCTGATGTCTGAATATTGCCAACTAAGGAAATATTAGTATGCAGTACCTAAAACTTAAAGCTTCTTGAATCTTGTCTGATTTTTGAATCTACACAAGATTTCTAAAATTATTGTAGGCTTCGTAACGATGCGTTATTGCGTATATATTGAGAAACAGAAATAAAGCAATACCTAAAAAGGAGTTAGGTATTCATCATTATGAATAATTTTTACAGTAATACCGAGGATACCGTGGAAGTGGTAGTGTTAGGGCCGGCAAAATGTTAAATATTGCTGTGCCAGCGACACGAAGACACAAAAGAATGGGATTAACCTCAAAATTGCGAAAACAAATAGCTCTCCCATTCATTTATGATTGCATAACTCGACAAAATATAAAAAGTAAGTATATAATAATATAAATAATACATAAAATATACTAAAATTCTAATATTTTTTTAATGATCCCCAAATACAATGACCCCTTTACAGGAATTGCGTAAGTTCAGTTACACCTTGTAGAAACCGGGCAAATTTAACGCTCAGAAGCTCCGTCGAGATAAAATTTGATCGTGTCATTGACCCGACACCCAAGTATATAATTTGAAAAGCGAAGGTTCATCATCTAGTACCAGGAACTTTGCTAAAGGGTAAGTAAACCCAGTTGATCAAATCTATGCTAGGCTGAAGTATCCTGATCCCTTCCGGGCATTTGTAGAGGCTCTATGAAAATCCTTCACTTTGTGTATTCAAAATTTTCCTTCGTATGGAAATCTCCATCCGGGAAAGTCATTTGGCCTGTGAGTTTATTGAAAGAGGCGTATTATAGAAGCTTTAGTATGTTTATTCGGGATTTTTTTTTACTAAACATAGAAAACAAAGCGAAAGTTCTGAAGATGAATGTGGGTATAAGTTAAAAGGGTATAAGACCACCAAAGAATTTATGGATGAATATTGCAAAAAAAATGGCTGGAACGGTAATGCCCATTCAATTGACGAAACTAAAGGCAGGAGGATAATTTAATATACAACAACCAACAACAACAACGACATTGTATCATGTCAAAATGAGAGTGCACTATAATTCCATCTCTGCCTAACCCTTCAGGGCAATACCCGTGCTCACGATTACCTAATTTATCTCAACGAGAAGATTGGAAATCGATAATGCAATCTTTTATCGAGGCAGCTACTGAATAATCTGCGTCAATATTGTGAGTTGACGTTTGCAGTTGAAGGTCAATGTAGATAAAAAATTTGAGATTATCTAAAATCTTTGGCAATATTCAGTTAAGTGCTCATATCTTTCTAGTGTTTCTATCTGATTGTTACTTTGCTGTTTGACTATGATTAACAAAGGGATCAAGATTAGTTTCATCATTTCTATAAGTCCCCCTAAAATCTACTACAGAAACCGGTTCAATCCAGTTTCCAACTTATTCAAACACAAAATCATTTGTTTCAATTAAACCATTTCTACTTTTAAATTGTCAAAGTAAAAATGAAATATTACATGATATAATGGAATTTGCTCTCCGTATAATTTGCCCCTATGAGGGAGTTACACACCACTCGACCAACGTCAATCAATGGAGATCAATGTTATCATTCAAAGTAGATTGATTGGATGACTTATCGCATTAAGAAATATTGCATTATCATTTTCTCTCCTATATTGGGGATCGGCTTTAATTTTGAGTGGATTCAGCTGAAAGTCAGTAACCAAACTAAAAAATTGCAACTTGTGGGCAATGTGGGAGTTTAAAAAAAAGTATAATGATGAGTAAATTTTAAATGTCCCGCGTTCCATTAAAAATGATTGATTTTTTGCAGGTTTATATTGATATTTTATGTACATATTAGAAACATTATATAAGACATAAAACGTAACTACCAAATTAATGTAATAATAAACCTCTACCCAAGCATTTGAATACAAGCATGCTGTTATATTTTTAGTTATAACACTATTTTAAAATTCAAAACCTGATTCTGACACCCAAGAGAAATAACAGTACAACTTCAACAAAAACTAAATTGTCCACCGAAAATTAGTTCACATTACAAAATCTAAGCTGAAGTCCTTGTAACAGAAAGTGCTCTCAAAGTAAAACCGCTTTGTATTTAAATGCTGTTTTGGAAGCTGTTATGAAACTGCCGTTATTTTTTGTTAAAACTTTTTCTTTAAAAGGTAATGACATTTAAAATTTCGCCTTGGCCCCGTAGCTTCTTTACTTGTATGGAGATGGACACCATTTTGTATGGAAGCAATAACTTACGTATGATCAAATATGGTATTAATTAATGTATTGTTTAATCTTTAATTGATGTTTGATTATGAGAACAAGGTAAGTTTTTGAATATTTTAAGGTGTGACTGCATTTATAAATTTTGTATTTTGAGGAGGTAGATACATGCCAACATGCCATGCCATGTATAGTTGAGTTTTTGTTGTTACATGATGTACATTACAGAATTTTACTTATACAAAAAAATAGTAAAGGTACAAGTTGGTAGCCGACTACACGCAGCAGCAGCAGACAACGTGTCGTCGCTTCATGTCGCCACGACACGTCGCTGCGTCCTGTCGCTGCAGTCATGATTCCGAACCCGACTGCAGCAGTAGATGGCAGCGCCGTGTTCCTATTGGTTCTGAGTGTTCCGTGAGACAAGATGTCTGACTACACTCACTCACTACTGGTCACTACTGATCTGCGGTCGGGCGACATGTCGTCTGCAATCGTGCGACCTGTACCTTTATTATCTTGAAAATAATGGTTGGTTTAACATCTGTAGTTTATTGAACTCTTTCCATACAAGAACTTACAAAAAACTTTGTAAACCTGTATTCCCCAAAGCATTGGACAGAGCTGTTTTGTCCGTTATATTTACAAGTAAGTCCCAAATAATTGGCAAGAATTAAACTTTCCTGGCAATTGTGTTTGAGTCTCAAGTAATAGGAGTAAGTGGCCTGTTACCGTGAAACGGGCACAAACCCAAATTAAGTGACACTTTAATAAATACAAAAATAATACAATTAATCATTGCTATCTAATTGATGTAAAATGTTGTGATGAAAAGTTCCATTATAAAGAATTGTGGAAATTTACAGCAGCCACTAAAAAATATTTGAAATCTTGATTTGTGAAGTTATTTTGGTCGAAAATCTAGATCTGTACCTACTGCCACTTAAGCTGCCAAGTTCGGGGGCGACGAGTAAGTTATTTACTTTGTGATTTTAAGTAAGTCGCCACTTAGTTAGTACCTACTTATTATTTAAGACTTAACTAAATGGCAACTGTAAGTCGAAACTAATGAACTTAATAATTCTGAATCATTTGATTTAATAATATGGAAGTAACTTTACTTTATATTATGTTTTTGTTTTTTTATTAATATAATATTTTCTTTTTAAAGTATAAAAACCTCCTTCATTTATCGCTTTTTCTATTAGCAAAACCCGTATCAAAATCCGTTGCGTAGTTGAGAAGAAATTAGCGGAAAAACAGAAATGACGTAGACAATTATGCGGACAGTGACTGTATTTCATACTGTTTCCAGACAAAGCAGGAATAGTATTTAGGTAAAGACCAAAATGTCAACAAATAAATTACCTTTCGTGAACCTTATGGATAAGGAAGCACAAATAATAATCTTACTTTTACTAATATTATAAACGTGAAAGTTTGGATAGATGTATGTTTATTGCTCAATCACGCCAGAGCGGCTGAACGGATCTGGATGAAATTTGGCGCAGACATAGATTATAGTCTGAAATAGCACATATTCTACTTTTCATCACGGTATAATGTTCCCTTGGAACAAAAAATACTTTTCACGAGGACGAAACCGCTTACAGAAGCTAGTTAATAATCATAAGGGGTATTTTATGAGGTTTTTGCGTCAGAAGCCCTCTCCATCGATAGCTAGAATCCTTTTTTTTGAAAATGATGGGCTACGATTTTAAACGTTTTGTAAGTAAACGTTTTTTTAACAGCAAACAGACAAATATTTAAAATGTTTGCAATTATGTACCTAAGTCCATCAATCTGCGTAGGCTTATCTCCAACTACATATTTGGGGTTAGCTTCGCATCAAAACAAATGCAACTGAGTACCAGTATTTTACATAGAACTACTGCCTATCTATCCTCCACAGAAATTATATAAGAGAATAATAATAATCTTGCTCACCACAAAATCTTTCTTAAGCAAAATGTAATTATAATAATAAACAATACTGTGACGTCACAATCTTAATACGTGACTCTTACATTGAATTATAATCAAATGTCGTTCTCATATTACCAAATAATTAGTTTTTCCTAGAAAACCACGTACCTCTTCGATAGCAAATGTGGGTAAATAAACTTCATAATTGATGAGATTCTAATTTCAACAAAATATAACCAGAAATAAACAAAAATTCGTGGGACAGTTCCTATGACCTAAATAATATAACGATTCGATAAACTCAGTTGATTGATTAATTATTACTGAAGGCCAGGGAAGCCCTCCTTCACCTCAAACACTCTTTCTTTTTTTCTTTATAAAAAAATCCCTTTGAGACCGAAACTAACATAAAATAAATTAAAATTGTGGTGTTATTCCTGTACTATTTATGTATTTAAAGTAGGATTAATGCAGTAGAAATGCGTTCTTTGCGAAGTATGTGTGGTGTAACTTTAAATGATAGTTTGAGGAATGAGGTAATAAGACAACGTTGTGGTTTAAAAGAAGATGTAGTGACTAAAATTGAAAAGAGTATGTTAAGATGGTTTGGTCATGTTGAGAAAATGAATGAAAGGCGACTAACGAAAGGTATTTACGTGGCAGACGTGAATGGAAACGCCGGGAGGGGACGCCCTAGAAAGACATACATAGACCTTAAAGGTGATGTTCTTCAGAAAGGCCAGGTGCGCAGTACTCATAACCGGCGTGTGTGTATGACTAGATGTATGAATGTGAGTGAAGCAAAAGAAATATGTAAGGATCGTAGCAGGTGGCGTTCTGTAGTTTCTGCCTACCCCCATGGCAAAAAGGCGTGAGTTTATGTATGTATATATGTATTTATGTATTATCTGGCTAAGCGAACTTATGTGTGGTTAAAAATATTGTAAAAAAACTGATATTTTAAAAATGATAATTTTTGTAATATTTTTCAGGTTGTTCAAAATAATCTTATGTACTTCTACCCCCTGAAAGATTGACAGTGAATTAAAAGTATAGCTGCATAGCTACTTTATCAATGATTTTCATTTGATCAAGATAATATGGCCTTTATTCCCTTGTTTTTGTACAGATGATACAAAAACAGGGATGATAGGTCACTTCTAAGCCAGCGTGCTTCACCGTCGACCACATCGTCGTGTACCATCACGTGAGCTAGTGATCAAACGCGAGCCTATCTATAATAAAAAACCGGCTAAGTGTGAGTCGGACTCGCGCACGAAATGTTCCATACCATTATCGCAAAAACAGCAAAAAATTACGTTTTTTTTTAATGGTATTTTATTCTGTTTTTAGTATTTGTTGTTATAGCGGCAACTGAAATACTATGCCATCTGTGAAAATTTCAACTGTCTAGCTATCACGGTTCATGATACAGCCTGGTGACAGACAGACAGACAGACAGACGGACAGTGGAGTCTTAGTAATAGGGTCCCGTTTTTACCCTTTGGGTACGGAACCCCAAAAGGAAAACAGATCATTGAAATAGTCTAGATGTTTCTCTAAGCATGCACATGGTGACGTTTCCGCTTATCCCATAAGGAAGAAGTCATAACGTGATTTTATGTTTGTATTCTAATGACTTCAAGATGAATGACTAATGATTTATTGTTGGAAACTAATATTGAATACAATCGATCAAACCGTTTTGCTGCATGTTCTATTAGTATACTATAATATCATTCACTATTTTTCCTCCGGTTAACCTTAGGGATTATACGGAACAGCTGACGATAAGGAAGTGGAGAAATATAGGAAAATTAAATACACTTATTATTTTCGACTAATACCACTGAGAATCTTACTAATATTATAAATGCGACAGTTTGGATGTATGGATGTATGTTTGTTAGTCAAACTGGTCAGAGCTGCCGAATGGATCTGAATAAAATTTGGCACGGAGGTAGATTACCATCAGAGCCTGCAATAGCACATAGGCTACTTTTTATGCGGTATAATGTTCCCTTGGGATGACCTCTTTTCACGCGGGTGAAGCCGCTGGCAGAAGCTAGTTACACATAAAATTAGTGATGATCTCTGATTGCAATGAATAAAGGTGTGCAAAAATGTTGTTAATCTTAGATCCATCTATATCTTCCGGCTAAAACTCTGGAAGGGACACGAAGCGGGCGTTTTGAGGGTCTCTATATAGAAGTACCTCGACGATTAAATGTGCTAGCTCTCAGCCTAATTTAAATAAATGACTTTTGATTTGATTTATGATTTTATAATTTGATGGCTTCTTCAAATTATTATACAATCAGAGACGGAACAGGGAAATGCTAACAATACCCGAAGCCAAAAGCTGTAAAGCAGTATAATCCTTCATAACATAAACACAAATATTGTTGACAGTTTAATTCTCATGATTTCTATTCTCTTCCGCAATAATCAAACAATAGCTTGCTTACCACAGATGCAGAAACGTAATCCTGACAGACGGACAATTTACTCAACAAAGTGATAGGTGGGCTTTATAAAAGCAATCGTCATAAAGGGAGACAGCTTTCCAAGACCTTCATTAATTCAACCTTTACCAAATTCTACAAATAGGTTTTGCCCGCGGCTTGTCTTTTGTGGCCTATTCTACAGAAACCGTAAACTTTCGGGATTAAAAGGTCACTTACCGATAGTGATTGAAATCTGTTCAATAATACCAGATACTACGGCAAAAAAGGAGATCACACATTTTCATTTTGTACATTAATGTGACAAAAGAGTGAAGAGTCAACTGGGAGAAGCACAATGTAAACAACCCCTACCTTGCAGTCGGGTAAAAAGGATAGATGATGATAGATGGGGTAAAATCAAATAAGGGATTTTGGACATCCCATAATAACTTTAACAAGTTTGGTTTGTAACAAGGGCAAACCATAACAAGGGTTAAGAATGAGGATAATGTACTTCCGTAACCATGGGATGAGAATGTCATGTTGCTGAATAATATTGCCCCTAATAACAAGGAAAACAAGAATTATAGTTAAGTCTGTAATCACCAAAACGTCTAAAGCAAGCCTGGTGATTCATACACGTGTCTTCTCCATGTAACCTTCGTAACAAGAAGCTACAGATAGTTTGAAAAATGTTAGCAATACAGAAAGACCTTCTACTTGGTAAAAGTTTGAACTCCGATGTTGAAAATCGAATCAACCGACTTGAATATTAACCATGAAATTGGAATCTTTATAAACACAATAAGAAATTCGCAACCTGTCTCAATAATCTCAAGGTTTATGCTACAGTTTCCTCACAGTTACCGACTTAGAGATGTTTCAATGTCAAGGAAAGGTATTAATATAATGGGAGGATGTTTCCCGGATAATAGCATTTTGACACCTTCGTGATGGGTTCGCCTTGATTGTATTTTGAAAACAAAGAAGTCATGATAATTTTGTATTAAATCAAATAAATGAATAGCATAGCATGAATAGAATGGAAGATGGGTAGGCCTTTAGTGTGGGACGCTACTTGTGTCGATACTCTTGCGCCATCCCATCTTCCTAGCTCGTCGTGCTGTGCTGGCGCTGCCGCTGCGGCTGCAGCGAACCTCAAGCGGCGGAAATATAATAACCTCATCGGTAGTTATATTTTCGAGCCGTTTGGGGTTGAAACTCTTGGTCCGTGGGGTCCGAGTGCTTTGTTTAAAGATCTTTTCAAACGCTTAGTTGACACTTCGCGTGACCCAAGGGCTAGCTTTTACCTCGGTCAGAGAATAAGCATTGCCATACAACGTGACAATGCTGCCAGTCTTTTGAGCACATTACCAGTGGACAACGATGTGGAGGAGTTTTTCGACGCCATATTTTAGATAAGTTTATTTTTTGGTTTAGTTAATGAGTAGTTTTTGGTTTAAGTGTTTATGTTTGTAGTCTTAGTTAATTAAGTATTTTATACACTGTATATACTTGTATCTTTGTAAATGAATAGCTAAGTGGAGTTTCGAGTAATTGTCTGTTGTAAAAAAAAAATCCTTTGAAAACAAGTGATAGAAAAGTTGTAAGGGAATCTTTCGTCTTTAGTACAGTTTTTAGCGAGTTATATGATGCAAAGAGGTTAATTAATTTAGAAACAAGTGCGAAAATATGAATGATAATTATTTTCGTGGGTTGACAAGGACAATACATGTGCCTAAAAAGTGATGATATAAATGTAGAGGAATGGTGACGGAGAAATATAGATTAATTGTGTGGGGAATAATAGGAAAAAGGGAGTAAATTAAATTGACGGATAACACCGGAATATAGAAGAAGACAACGTGTTATGTCGACACGGTATATAACATGAGACAAGGAGTAAGAAGATGATGATGACGATTAAAACAAAGCTACCGTGTTTATCGTGAATATTATAACCATTTTAAACGTTTGTTGTTGTAAATAACATCAACAACAATTATTAGTACTCTCACTAATGTGTAGTTTGATGTTTGCTCTGCATATGCTGCACGCAAGGTCATTATTGTCATTTGACTGCAGGTTATTAAGTATAGTACATTATGCTAAGTTCATGCTAAGCTCTGATTTATCTAATAATTGTGCCTTAATGATTGTGTGTATAGTTCTACATAAATGGGTAGATACCTATTTAAACTTTCAGAATTGTCCCCTATTTACTCTTGGCTTTGAAGTAGGCTTGTAGGTTTCAGGAAAGACAGACTCCGGTAGGAAATTCCAATACAAAATCTATAGGGCCAATTTTGATAGTCATTATCTTCCTGTGCTTGTCTCATGGCTCTCTTCCTTTGTCTACTTGGGGTCGGCTTAACACGTTTTCTTCTTGTATTCGGTCCTGTTGTTGAACTATACAAATATTATTTTCTTTACCAAATTCTATCAATAAGGCTCATAGATGAATTTGACTCGTAGCGAAACGTAAAGTTAAAAGTTAACATCTACAGATTTCTGAAGTAATAATTTTAGAAATCATACACACACACACATAAACACACATTCTTCACTCTACATACTTACTCAATACAGAAATCGGCCCTTAGCCTTTATTATGTTGATTCGACGCTCTTGTTTTATTGCACTGTGACGTCAAAAAAAAAATGGCCAAAGAGCAACCAGTTTACCCTCAGCTGCCTTTTACGACAAAAAAATCGAATGTGTAACTAAAAAAACAACTTCACTGGGTATTTACCTCAGATGAATAACCTTAATTCTTTATTTTGTTTCTCAAGTACCCTACTTATTAAAGTGAGCACATACAATTTTACGGTCAATTATTTTTGCAAGTAAATCAACAAAAGCTGTTTGAAAACATTGGAGAGCATATTAAATCGATTAGGAAAATATTGTTCAGAAAATATGACCGTATAAAAACGATATTTTTTGTGACTTTTAGTAGCCACCAGCAGCATCTTGAGCAAACTACATGCAAAATTGAAAACATCCAATATTCGAATAAACGATGGCAAATTTAAAATTTATGGACACATTGATCATCCGCACGTCGTGGATCCGTAGATAAGACGCTAAAAATTTTGCAAATTTGCAATCGTGGAAGCAAACTTTTATAGAATAAAAATGTACAATAAAATAAAACCTGTTTTCCTTGAGCTTAGCTGAGTTAACAATATCAGAATCAGAATTTTATTTAATAAAATTTGTTTACATAATTAAGTAGGTGACACAGTGTAGTTGTAACATGAGATGTTACATTATTAGGTAGCTATATGTCTTGCCATGGGGCGAACAAATATGATTTATTACTGTTTATTCAATAAATGATTACCATCCAACTTCCAACTCCATCCATCTTCTCGTCCAACTTACCACAGTGTCTCAAGACGAAAGTCTATGACCAGTGTGTGTTGCTAGTGATAACATATGGCTCTGAGACGAGGTTGCTTACAATGTGCCTTATCAGAAAGCTTACAGTCACTCAAAGGGCAATGGAGAGGGCTATGCTCGGAGTTTCCTTGTGTGATCGAATCAGAAATGTAGAGATCCGCAAGAGAACCAGGGTTACCGACATAGCCCGAAGAATTGCCAAGCTTAAGTGGCAGTGGGCAGGGTACATTGGTCGCAGAACGGATGGCCGATGGGGCAGAAAGGTCCTGGAGTGGCGACCGCGAACCGGAAGACTTTGCGTTGGAAGGCCGCCCACCAGGTGGACCGATGACCTGGTAAAGGTTGCTGGGATCCGCTGGTTACGAGATGCACGGGACCGGTCAATGTGACGACGCTTGGGGGAGGCCTATATTACAAAATTACCGAGAATAAGATTGTCCGACTTGGGATTCGAACCTCATGCTCACCAATAGAACTTGCGATCTGACTGGACCAACAAGACAGTAGAATAAAACTACACTATAAGTTATATTCATGTATGGCGATATGTAAAAAATGAATAATGCAATGCTTTAATTTGCATTATTCTAAATATACTACCTATGTTATTGTAAGTATCCTTTTATGTATATTCCCACGGTAAAATTAACATTATATAGAATGAATTGTAGCAATTAAATAAACGTTGTTTTATTTTAATTAAACACCTACTATACAAGTACTTACGCACTTGTTAAAGACAGATTTTCAGTTGCATCCGGTTGAATTGGAAGCCGACTCTTCATAAGTGGAAAAAAGGTGGGTACATAATGTATAATAATGGTGACAATAACTACATACATACTTGTTGTAGGTACTTGACTCCTCCGGGTATATTTTTAATTTTGCCTTTTTAGGGTTCCGTACCTCAAAAGGTAAAAAAGGAACCCTTATAAAATCACTCTCTTGTCCGTCTGTCCGTATGACACCACCGATTTTCTCAGGAACGGGTAGACCTAGCAAGTTGAAATTTATACTACTGATACTGAGGTATAAAGTCCCTATTAGGTGTATTAAAATCAAGTACCTGAGTCAACACGATAAATAGATATGGGCAAATATAGATTTTCGCGAAAACTTGTAAGCATAAAAATTTACTTAATTTTCAACTTTTTTTTATTTTTCGGAATTTTCTCTTTAATTGTACTGTAAGACCTTGCTTTTAATCAAAATTGTCAACCGGAAGTACCCTATAGGTTTTGGGTCGAACACCTTTTAATCCGATTCGGCAATATGTACATTGGAATGGTGGTAGTTCCCCTGATCTAGTAATCTAATCATGTTGGTGAATGTAGCTGTTTGTACGGCACCCTCGGTGCGGAAGTCAGAATCGCACTTGGCCAGTTTTTTAATTTTGTGTTTTGTCTTGGTCTCTATGAAAACAAATTCATTATAAACCAAACATGTTTGATTCGATAGTACATAATTATAGATTGCAACACTATGTACAAGTACATACATGGGTAAACTTAAGTCATAAAGTGGGTATCTATCTATTGCTGCAGCCGATGTGTACCGGTGTCTATGTAATTTCTGTTCTGTGGTAACTTAACAATGTCAAACATTCACTACAAAGCCTGAGTAATTTACTACGAAATAGCAAGCAAGGTACTATAACGAAAGTTCTTGGTCGACCAATTTTCACCGATATGACCATAGCACTAAGTTTTAAAAGTGAATGACCGATATCTTTATTTATTTACTCAATTAGTACTCCGAAGTGATTGAGTACACAAAACGTTGATTGACTCAGACATACTATTTTAAAATCAATTTAATTTGTGTACACATCCATTGCTCCCGTAACGGCCAATCAATCAATTGAAAAAGGTTCTCTGACTGATTTATTTAATCCGTAAGTCTACCAAACCAAACCACCTATGCTAAGCTTAAATCATTTACATAACAAAGAGTGCCCAGCCGAACACAAATCAAATCGAAAAGCCCTATTTGTATAAACCTAATCTGCTTCAATAAAATTCGCAACAATGTTTTCATGACTTCCAGAATCCATAAATAAAGTCCCAAACGACATATCGTACATCAATTGATCCATTTCAGAAAAACAACGGACTATTTCCGCATTGAGCAATATACCCATGGAATCCTTCCTTATATCCTTTACAATTTGCCATAATATCCTGCTGGATATAGGTTTTATTAAGGACCGAGCCAGAAAAGCCGTTTTTATCACGGCCGATGTTTTACGATACACGTTCACTTCGATGCAGTACCAGCGAAGGTCAACGATATTATAAAGTTGATCAAAATAGACTTGGACCGACTTGGACAGTCAAGAAAGAATTTTAATCTTATGACAATCTTGTTTTCAAAGTGCACTTTTTTACATCGATCTTTGAAGATTTGTTCGGTACCAAAACAAAAGAATTTTCAAAAAGAAAATGAATTTTAGCAAGGTAAAATTTAGATTGCTAACGTTACTACTAATATTTGGAAAATATGGCTCTTTTGATAGACTAGCACTTGCAAACTTATCCCAAAAACTAGTCCATTCCTAAAGAACTAATCACAGGATCCACACTAGTTCTAAAGTAGTATACTCTAGTATTATACTCTTACTGCCACATATAAGGAAACCCATAGAAGGAAAACAATCAAAACGATAAAGATTATAAATCACCGACTACAGCTTTAAAGTCTTATAAATAAATAAAACTCTGATCTATTTTGACCATTTGTTCAGCAATTCTTAAAACAAATTATCTACACAGTATTTTGCTTATCAGTTCAGAGACAAAGATTCAAGGAATCCATGTTAGGACAAATAAATAAAACGAGTATCTGCATATACATCTAGCCTTTGAAATCTTAACAAAAGTTAAAGGATAATTGCCTTTAAACTGGTAAAGACAGTTGACAGGAGCTGAATAGATTTCTCTAAAAGGTAATTTCGCTGAAGCCTTTATACCCTTTATACCCAGTTTATACCCTGAATGCGTTGCATTCAGACCCAAGACCAGAACCTTTTAAGACATTACTCCAATAAATTAGTTGCATGTGTCTAGAATTTCAATCTAGATAATAAATGCAAGGGCTGTAGCAGACATGCTACTTTTAACAAGGCGTGTGAGAATTTTGGGGAGATGAATACTGGTTAACTTAAATAAAATTTGCTAGTGAAACTTGGCAGATTCAATAGGCGTCTATGTATAACGATCAACACAAAAATCTCAGGTCGCAATTTCAAGTAATTAACAGAGGGATTAATGGCCACTGGTAGTTTGAAATTATAAGTTTAGAAATTCATTAATAATTTGACACACGAATCTCTCTACTATCGATATGGCACCGATATAAATGGTACAATATTGATACTGCTCTTAAATTTATTATCACCAAAACGCGATGGAGGAGTTACAATATAACGACGAGGATCGTAAACCTTTGGTCTCTTAATAAGAACGCACAACATTGCGGTATGTGGTGCCGGATACATAATCCTCCTTACTGTGACGAAACAAAAGAACATTCTATACGTATTTTATTCGATTATATGTGTCTGGTACTGCATACCACAGCGTTGTGCGTTCCGACCAAGACACCAAGGCTTTAAATCGCCTATCGACTTTGGAAAATGAACCACGTCTGCGAAGGCCTTAATAGCTGTTTTACAAGACGTATAAGTGCCATACTAATTATTATTGACAAGGATATTGTGAAATTGAGACATTCGAATGATAATAATGTTTGTAAATAGAGTAACTTAACATTTACTCTTTAAATCTAGTTTTACGCACTTGTTTTGCCCTTTATCAGCAAGTATTTAAAGAATCTATTTAAAGTATTAGTCGAAGCACTGCTTCTTTTATGATTAAGCACTGTTGATGTCTTGGCTCAAGCAGAATCAGCCTAAAATAGCGGTCTTACTATTTGGAAACAGGTTGCCTGGGTTCGAACCCACGATCTCATAAATTGCGCTCCTTCGAGGTCTTTGGTCATTTCAAGCTTGCCTGTTCTAAATGACAACGTGCTATTATCCAATCGTAATCAGTTAATTGCAAATCACAATAGTGTTAAATGTTATAGTACCTACTTGTATATCCCACGTCGAAAAAAAAACAATAATTTAAAGTCAGTTATAGTACTCTTATGAAATATTAAGCGCGGTCATGAGTTCGATTTGAATACTGTTCGTTCGATATGCATGTAGTAGAGATGAGAATGTTGAGATGGATGTGCGGAGTGACGAGAATGGATAAAGCGAGAAATGAGTATATTAGAGGAAGTTTGGAAGTGGCGCCATTGACAGAAAAGTAGAAAGGAAACCGTTTATCCTGGTATGGTCATGTGATGAGGAGGGATGAAACGCATGTTACTATAAGAGTTATGAATATAAATGTGGATGTATGGAGAGGGAGGGGTTGGCCAAAGAAAAGATGGATGGACTGTGTGAGGGGTGATATAGAAAAGGGAGTCAGTGATGGCGTGACGGGGTACAGGGGTGGTATGGAAGAAGAAAACTTGTTGCCCCGACCCCAAGTAACATGGGACAGGGGCAGGAAGATGATGGTGATAAGTTCGATTTGAACTTGATCGCAGCAACATTCGACCAGAGCGACGTTTGTCAAAAGTCCAAAATGTGCGTCAATCCTATAAGTTACTTGGTAAATTTTGGATTTTTGACAATAGCTATCCCTGATAGAATGAATGTCACTTTTGAGGCCTTGTGGGCCTATATTCTAAACACAAACTACCGTTTTTTTGTAAAAAAGAAAACAAAACCGGCTCTGAATCAAATAAAAAAAATGTTACGAAAGTTTTCTTAAGCGAGTCAATAAAGGCGGAATCATATTTACGTGTCGTGGCGCCTGACGCATTTGATTGGCTAAAAGACTCGTTGCAATATGACGTAAGCTTATCCCGTAGATTCGTATGATTGGTGTATCCCGCGCCACGCCACGCCACGACACGTAAGTGTGTCAGCTGCATTGCTTTTCACAATATTTTTTGGTTGTTTTATTTCTTTTTGCTTTTTTTTTGCTTCATGTACTTGACCGTAATTGTGTATTCATTCATAGCACTATTTAGGCATGTAAGTTATTATCAAACAAACGCATTTTCCAAACATTTTCAAGCAATAGACCAGTAGCATAATTGCGTAACCTTTATAAATTCATGGAATCGATCGCAAACTCTTTCATTTCAAAAATTTAATAGTACATATTCATTGCGTCTTTTATACCGTTGAGTTGACGGATTTTTAAACATACATATGAAGCAATGAATGCAAGCAAAGGACACGCGCGCGTTCTTTGAAGATATGTAATTAAGGTGCAGGAATAAGATCTTCGGATCGGATTGTTGTTGTATGAGTTTATATACCATAAGCTCTTAGAGCAAGGTTATTTTGTGTGTGCGTAAGGGACAGATGTATATGACTTGTATACACCTGTCCCTTTTTCCCAGTCGCACCATGAAAGTTATGACACGTCACGGTACGGGGGCAGTTCTGTCAATGGATTTTCAAAACTATCACACTATTCAGTAATTATATATCTTACATCCAATACCTATATAGTAAACTTACCTACATCAATGAATGTTAAAGGTAAATGCTAATTAAAGAAGGTAGTTCGTTAGTTAATGGAAAGTCTTAATTACGTGAATTCTGAATTGATTTTGTGAACCTGATTAATTTAAGGACCTTAATCAGTTTGAAAGATTCCTAAACTAAGTAGAAGGCTTAGTAATTTCAAAGAGCCTTTGGCCCTTTAATAATTAATAAGAAGCACTATAACTTTATAAAGGATAGACTCAAAAAGAAAAAAATTAAAGATTTTACCATCGGAATGCGCATGCATTATTGCCGAATCAAATCGATTATTATAGTTCATTACGATAGTTGTTATTTCCACTCCTTATCGTTAAAAAATAGAAACACAAAAAAGAAAAAATATAATTATAACTGTGGAATACATTTATTCCCTCTTTTGTAAATTCTCTCTATCACTTTAAGGCTTGCTGGTAGAAAACTCTACTTTGAGATAAGCTCGTTTGTACAACAACTTTATTTTCACTTTATCTTTTATGTTATTTTGTGTATAATAAAAAAATTAAAAATAAGAACCAACGCTCAAAACATAAAAAAACAAATATTTACAAAAAACTACAAACCTTATTCAAACCACGAAGCTAAAAATAAAAAAATAAAAACACTACAGCTGTCACATTGACGGAACGAAGCATAAACAAGTAATCAAGGCACTACCGGCACGGCACTCGAAATCTGACTGAACGCCTGCGCCCGCGCAATCACACTATTTGTCACAAATCATTATCACAACACAACCTACTTTGTGACCTCCAATTATATGCACGGTATTGGTGCGGCTCGGCTTGCATTTACAACGTACTTTTGTTTCATATATTATTGATGGATACTTGTTGGTAGATGAGGTGGCTGATGGTTTCCAGTAAACCCTGTTCTTCCCCACGTTGTTGAAGGATGATCCAGAAATGTTCGGCATTTTATGAACTGTCTCTGCACCTGGATTTTGCAAGTGGATACTTAAGTATGATTTTATGAAGGTGGTAAGGTAGGTTAGCAATAAGAATCCTCAAACCTAAAAACCCTGTTTGCAGAAACATTTATTACCCCATGTCCTTTCTCAAAATTTCGAAGACATGATATTGGTAAATATTCCCTTCGTCGCGTCGTTTAGAATTAGGATTGCATCCAAGATTCAGAATCCTTGAGAGTTCATAACGATAACTATTTATCTATTCTAGACATGAAGTAAAACGCATGTTACTAAAAGAGTTATGAATATAAATTTGGATGAATGGAGAACGAGAGGAAGGCCAAAGAAAAGAAGGGTGGACTATGTGAGGAGTTTTTTTTTTCTTTGTTTTTTTTTTTGATGACGTACGGCGATGCGCCATCGGTACATGGTGGACATCCCACCCATACGCACTAAACGTTTTGGAAATACTTTCATTATGCGTACAGCTAAGGAGTGGAATTCCCTGCCGGAGTCTGTGTTTCCAGATAGCTACAACCTCGGAGTCTTTAAGTCAAGAGTGAATAGGTTACTTCTAGGCAAGCGTGTTACACCGTCGACCACATCATCGCTTACCATCAGGTGAGATAGTGGTCAAGCGCGAGCCTATCTATAATAAAAAAAAAAAAAAACAAAATTCTTAACAATTAATTACGATCTAGCCTAAAAGACTAATAAGCAATTTAACTCTAACTTAATATGTTACGTTATAGATTATGTTAAAACTAAGAATAGTGTCCATTTGCACTTTTACACAAGTCCGTAGCACTTTCTTAGAGTCTGATATAATTTATAAAAACACTATGTTCATGTGTTATATGTATAGCACAGCGTTGTCACTATTATTCATTCACTTTGTACACTACACTAATTCAAAAGGTTTAGTTCTTTTTAGCCTACGCACTAAGTCTGTATTGTCTAGCAGCTGAATAGCCTCAACATTCACGTGTCAATGAAGTCTGTGTTCGTGGGCTTCAGCAAATTTTTGGATGATGGTGGTGACGAATTCCGTTTTAAGGTCACGGTGAAGATCGTCATTTCTTATGTACCAGGGTGCATTTACAGCATCTCTGAGCACTTTATTTTGAAATTGTTGAATTAATTTTACGTTGCTTTGTTTAGTACAGCCCCAAAGTTGGATACCATACGTCCAAATTGGCATCAGTATATGCTTGTATATGGTTATTTTATTATGTATTGATAGACAGGATTTCCTTCCAAGTAACCAATACATACTTTTATAACGTATGTCGAGTTCCTGTCTTTTCTTTTTGACATGAGCTTTCCAACGCAATTTGGCGTCGAGAGTTATGGCAAGGTATTTGGCTGTATTAGCATAAGGCACTTGCATGCCATTTATGTAGATTGGGTGATAGTCCAAGTGTTTATTTGTGAAGTCAATGTGAATTGATTTTGACCCATTCAGTTTGATCTTCCATTTTTGTGTCCAGTCATAAACTTTGTTCACAGCTAGTTGAACTTTTTCTACTGCTTCTTTGTGGCTTGATCCGGTAGCTATAATTGCAGTATCGTCTGCAAAGGTCGCAATGGTGTTGTTTTCCAGTTCTGGGATGTCACATGTGTATAACAAGTACAAAATTGGGCCTAGCACACTTCCTTGAGGCACCCCAGCTTTTATAGCTTTTAGCTCGGAATATGCATCTTCTTGCCGTATTCTAAACATTCTATTAGTTATATACGACTCTAGGATATCTGCAAATTCTGGTAGCATGCGTCTGAGCTTGAATATTAGACCCTTATGCCAAACTTTGTCAAAAGCTTGCGCGACATCTAAAAAGACGGTGGCGCAGACTTCCTTATTCTCAAGTGTTTTTTCAATGATATGGGTTATTCTATGTACCTGGTCTATTGTTGAATGTTTTTCCCTAAAGCCAAATTGATGATTTGGAATAAGGTCTTTGTCTTCTATTACTGGTTTTAACCGTTTCAATAACAGTTTTTCGAATAGCTTTGATAACACGGGCAACTGAGAAATAGGTCTATATGATGATACTTCATGGGGTGGTTTTCCAGGCTTCGCAATCATAATGACTTCAGCGACCTTCCATGGCTCAGGTACATATTTAAAAATAAATGCAGCATTGATAAGTTTGGTCAGCTTTACTATGGCTTTGCGTGGGAGGTTTTTTAGAATTTCCCCTGTAATGAGGTCGTAACCCGGCGACTATCGAGCTTTCATTGGGTTGAAAAGTTTCTTCTAAGTGTTGAGCAAACCTTAACGCTTTTTGGTCATTGCTTATGGCCCATGATTTTCCGTCGATATCTCTGATGGGCGGTATTTGTTTAATTGGCCTTTTTAGATTTCTTGTTGCTTTCCAAAGGGAGTAATCAGTTGATTTGTCATTGGTTAGCTGCAGAAGGTTGGTATTCAGAGATTCATCCTCAAACTGTAGAATTTTCCTCTTTAACCGTTTAGTTAGGTTATTTAGTGATGTTTTATCCCTCGGGCACCTTGTTTGCTGCCAAAGCTTCCTTTGTTTCCTTTTCTCCGATAGCAAATCTACAATTGCCTTAGGATAGATAAATCCCTTATATTTACGTTTTAATTGCGGTGTGTTGTTCTACGCACATTGTTGGATATTAACAATATATTTGTTTACTTCTGAGTCAAGCTGATCTTGCTTTTTTATCGGAGTTTTAAGGTCGATAATATTATCTAGATCAAGGGCAAAACCTTTCCAATCTGTAAACTTATTAACCAGGATTAAGTGGCTTTCTTTGAGTAGGATTTTTTGACTCAGCATTAGTACAATTGAAGAGTGGTCCGAGTTCATATGAAAACCTTCCTCCAAACTGAGGTAGTTGGCGGATATATTTTTGCATATGAAAAAATCTATAAGATCCGCTATTTTCTGGTGGTCAGTGGGCCAGTACGTTGGTTTACCCGTGCTCATAACTTCTGAATGTGTTTCTTTAACTGCACTTAAGAGCTGCCTTCCCTTAGTTGTAGGAAGTCTTGACCCTCAATGCGTGTGCTTAGCATTAAAATCGCCGCCTAGGATAAATCTCTGGCCTAGTAGTTCAAAGAGATGTAAATATCTCTCTTTTCTTATCATATGCCGTGGAGGACAGTATATGGCTGCAATAGACACGTGACAATATTTGGTTTTAACAGATACTGCCACAGCTTGAATGTCTTGTTCTTCATATTTACACTGCACGTAGTGACGAATGTTGTCTTTGATTATAACCGCGCTACCACCTCTGGCAGAGTTGTCAGGGTGGAGCGAATTATATACCATGTATCCTCTAAATTTGACAAAAGATTGCTTAGTGAAGTGCGTTTCAGAGACCAAACACACGTGTATATTTTCTGTGTCTAGGACCGCCTGCAACTCATTTTGATGTCTGAGGAGCCCATTAGAGTTCCACGCCATTATTTTGAGAGTATTAATCATTTTGGATTATTTAAAACAGCTGTTTTAGTGCTGGATTCTAGTTTCTCTAATCTCTTGTCAAATGAGGTAATACACTTTAAGATCTGATTAATCTTATCCTCTAGATTCAAGGGCTGTGGTCTTTGTTTTGCAGCTTCCGCATAGGATCCAATGTTGGTTACTTGCATGGGTTTTGCAGTTGACTGGACACTTGCTTTCTGTGCCTTTTTGTCGAGATTTTGTGCGGGAAGAGATTGCTGGGTAGTTGGTACCACATGTTTCTTTTTAATATTTTTATTTTTCATAATTTGTATCTGTTTAGCTACTTCACACCCTCTATAGTTGCCAGGGTGAGGAAGACCACAGTGAACGCATTTTGGCTTCTCTTCCGGAGATTTGGTACAGTTGGCTGTAAGATGCTTGCCAGTGCATTTTACACACCTTGGCTCTTTTCTGCAGTATTTATGAGTATGCTCATACGCCTGGCATCTCTTGCATTGGGGAATGAGTTTAGGATTTTTGAGTGGGTGTATTTCAATTTTACACCCTAAAATGTACTTTATGCCATAGATTTTGTTGACATCTTCATCATTATTAAAAGATAAAACGAACATATTGAGTGGTTCTTTACTCTTCCAGCTCAATTTGTTGTCTATTTTTTCTATTTTCAGTCCTTGTGATGTTAGATCGTCTTTGATACGATCAGGTTGACAAGAGGAATGTAATTTCTTCACAACTACTCTAATAGGTCTAGCCTGCTTATTCTCATACGAATGCCAATGGTGGTCTTTTTCTGTCAAAAGCCTGGCAATTACTCTATAAGAGTCTTCTGTTTTGGCGTTCACCTTTACACAATTCCCATTCATCATTTTAGCGGTAAATGATTCAGCTGGTATTGTTTCAGTCAGCGAGTCGTAGAACGTTTGGTAGTTCTTAACTCGGTCTATTATGATTGGCGGCGGTGGGGGCACCTTTTTGACAGAAGTCTCTTTCGCATTTTTTTGCTGTTCTTGTTGGGCACTTATACCGGGTTGTTGTTTTGGAGAAAGGGAAGTGTTAAGCTTCCTCTTCTTCCTGCTCTTGGCCCTTATCCACTCAGTCTCTTTAGCGAGTTCATCCTCGTCTGTGCAGTATTCAGCGTCACTTTTAGTACGCTGGGCAAATATTGTTCTCTCGCTTTCCTGTTTTTCTAAGGGTTCTTTAGTTTCTTTTTTTTCCTTCAAGCAATTTAATTCTCCTTGAAGGACTTGTACTTGGTCCTGCAAGCTATTAATATGATCATTCAGTTTACGTACCATAAGTTGCAGGTTTTCTCTATCCGTTTTCTCCTGGATGTAACAGTCATACAACCGCTTTTCCAGGTCAGTTTTTATCTTAAATGACTGTGTAGCCATTATTTAGTTGTCAGGGCGAGTTTAACACCTAAACAATAATTTATTGTAAACACTTCATGATTTCCGCACTTGTAACTAGGTCATGGAAATGACACCGATGATATATATGTGAGGAGTGATATGAAAGAAAAGAGAGTCCGTGATAGCGTGATGGGAGACAGGACGGTATGGAAGAAAATGTGTTGCACCGACCCTAAGTACGAGTAATATGGGATAAGGACAGTCAGCAAATAAAATGACGTCCGGTACATGAAATTAATTTTCTTGAAAGTACCGAAATGTGGAAACTGTAACTTTTTATCAGGATCCTCAAAAACCCTACTAAACAACTTTTACTCAAACAGCCATTAAATGATTTGCTCCAAAGTTAATTATGGCAATGATATAAATATCCACCATGAGCATCTGTATACGTCCCACGTGTCGAATACTTTACAACACAAATATTTACGTCCAGCCACCGTGACCGGTGAATGATATAGTTTTCATGTAATTTGTGTTTCTAACAGCATCAACCAGTGGCCATGACTATCGAAGTGCCGTTGACACGACCTTCAGTGAACAACAATAATGCAACAGATTTGGATCACGATGTTAATCGATGACGAATCGAACGGCCAATTGGAATCGTGCATCTAGGTTCTGACATTTCATAATGAAGCCCTTGAATACTAGGCAATTGTAATAAACACCCTTGTTTATAAAAGATACTTAATTCAAATTTTAAATGTAACTTATAATTGTGACAGTTAAAACCAATTTTTATATAGAACGCGTTTTTCCTAGTTAGAACTAGTTTTTACTAAATGCCTTTGTTAAAAGTCCAGTATGACTGTATGTATAGACAATGTGATATAAACTATTATAATGTTATATTTTAATGTTGACATTGGTTTTAATATAGGGTTGGTAAGTACGATTACTATTTATGCAACAAAGTCGACCGCGACGGAGCCCCGCTGCGCGGGGTGCTATTTCTGTCTGCAGGGTCTAAAGTAACCTGACATGAAATAGATGACGGGAGCTGAAGTGAGCGAGCAAAGCGAGCGAACCTAAACTAACCGTAACTAGATTCCAATTAGAATGTGTTAATTATGTTGTTATCTTGTTCTAATTTTAGTATTAGATTCTTACTTTGATCATTCAAGATTGAACTTTCGTGCAGAGTTTACATTGTTGTATAAGTACGTAATTTGAAAACATGATTTTTTATTCATTCGTAATATTTTTTTCTTCTTCATTATTTTATTCTTAAATTACAGATATAGGCGTAAATCTAATATTTCTGTTTGAATTGTGAAAATCGGACGAAGCAAATGCTTTTACCACTAATTTAAAAACAGTAAACAAAAATAAAGGCTCCACAGATTTCGGGTTGTATCTTTTTAGTGGTATCTAATGAAGCTTTTTGATATCCAAAGTTGAAATCGCGCCAATCGTGTTTGTTTACTTTTTATTTTACACCAATATCACCTACCCATATGTAAAAACGATTACTTTATGACAATTATGTTTCTAAAAATGTACCTAGAAAACAACAATAACTAACACCGGTCCACTAACACGTAATATTCATTACCACTACTTTATTTATGCTCAAAACTTCCAAATCGTCCATCAGGTGGGTATATTATCGAAATTAGCCTTTATGAATCCTTTATCACACATGAATATATAATTAAATCTTGGATTACACCCGGTTTGCTACGCTGCATGAGAAACCGAGATGCATTTCACAAAAAATCGCGGTTAAATCCCAGTAATGATAATCTGAAATTAACTTACTTAAGATACAGAAATTTTTGTAACAAGATACTAAAAAAAGTAAAGAGAGAATATGACAGAAGGGAGCTAGAAGGGGCTGGTTCAGATAATAGGAGAATTTGGCAGGTTATAAGGAGGGTAACAAACTGTGTTAAGGCCAAAACCTCTTTCAGTAAATTACTACAGACGTCATCATCCCCTGTGATCTCAGTCAATCAAGCTAACGATTACTTCGTAAACGTTGGCAAGAATCTCGCAGCCAAAATTAAACCTGTTCATTTACCATCACAGTCCCAACAAAATGATTCCGTAACCTCCCCATGCAATTCATTCGTTATACTCCCAACTGACGGTAATGAGGTCGAATCTATTCTGATGTCTCTAAGGTCAGACTGTGCCGTTGGTTGGGACAATATTCCTACTGCTCTCCTCAAGCGATATAAATGCCAACTTGTCCCCGTCCTGACTCATGTGTATAACCTTTGCCTTGAGACCGGCACTTTTCCCTCATTTTTTAAAAAGGCCCTAATTCATCCTATTTACAAGAGTGGGAGTGGAGGCTGTGTCTCAAATTACCGCCCGATAGCTGTTCTAACAATACTGTCTAAAATACTGGAGAGAATAATAAATAAACGTTTAATTAAATTTTTGGAAGACAAAGACTTATTATCTCCAAACCAGTATGGTTTTAGACGTAACATGTCCACCTCAAATGCAGTCTTAGACCTTACCAACCATATCGTTAAAAATCTGGACAGTAAGAAAAAAGTCCTCACTATTTTCCTAGACCTTGCTAAGGCATTTGACACAGTTTCCATTCCCCTCTTGCTTTTCAAACTAGAAAGGATCGGTGTTAGGGGTCAATCTCTCGCGATTTTAAGTGATTACCTAACTAAAAGAACTCAGTGTGTTAAAATTGAAAATCACATGAGTAGTGAACTTCCCATAACATTCGGAGTCCCACAAGGTAGTGTGCTCGGGCCGACGCTGTTCCTTATATACATTAATGAACTTTGTCAAATAAAACTAGACGACACCAAGGTAATGGCGTTTGCGGACGATACAGCACTTACGTTCATTGGTGACTCATGGCCGGAAGTCTATAGTAAAGCGCAGATTGGTTTTAATGTCATTAAGACGTGGTTAGCTGGCAATTCGTTGACCCTCAACACTGACAAAACAAACTACATGACTTTCTCGTTCCGTCAGTCTGCCCAACCTCCGCCCTCACTATCACTTATCGCCCATTTATGCTCCTTGTCCCCTAACCAGACCTGTGACTGTCCCAGACTAACACAAGTAAAAAATACCAAATATTTAGGCATAACAATTGATTCTAATCTTTCATTCTCTCTCCACATTGAGCTACTACAAAATAGAATTAGAAAACTAATCTACATTTTCAAAACCCTACGCCACGTAGCTCCTGCCCGAATCCTGAAACAGGTTTATTTTGCGCTATGCCAATCTCTCCTAAGTTACTGCATATCGCCCTGGGGTGGTGCGCCAAAAACGCTCCTTCTAAAACTGGAGAGAGCCCAAAGAGCCATTTTAAAAGTAAGTAATTTTAAAAAAATCACCTTCCCGACTGCTGACCTATACAAATGTTGTCAGGTATTGACGGTCAGACAACTGTTTATTTTAAATACTGTCCTTATTCAGCATGCTGCGACCCCATACCGAGTTATCACTAAAAGACGTAAGGATCTAATTTGTGAAAGTAAAAAGTGTCATTTCACCCAATCTAAAAGATACAATTATTTCCTCGCTCCGACGTTATATAATAAAGTAAATAAGCTGCTTCCTGTCTATCAACTCCCTAGCCAGGTCTGTAAAAAAGATGTTAATAAGTGGCTCCTTAGCTTAACCTACGACGAGACAGAGAGTCTATTGGTCTTTTAGATGGTCTTATTATTACATCAACGCATATTCCCCTCATCAAATACATCTACACCTACACAATAACACCATCACTATCACACATGCACAAACCCACCACAAGGAAAAGTTTCAAATTTTGTTTTATACTTTTTAATTATACTTGCATACAAATTTCAATTTTAAATGGGCTTTATTTCTGATATATTTGTTTCTGTTCTGATATTGTACAAAATCATTTAGTTATAACTCCATTTGAATTATTTTAGTTTTTATTTATTGCATGAAATAATTGAATGTTAGTTTAGAAATCACATTTATGAATGAATTAGTTATTTATTCCTACCAATTATTATTAATTATTGTTTTATATCAATCCAAATTTAATACAATTTTATGTTGACTTTAATTTTGAATTATGATGTTTTATTTTAATTCAAATTTAATTCCATCTTATTTTAAATTGGGATTATAATCTAAAACTATGTAATCCTAGATTTCAATATCTCCTAAATTGTTTTTATGTATAATTTAACCTTTTGGGGAGTGGAACTGGTATCCTTAACACAGGTTACTCTGTAACCTAACTAGGATGTCAGTTGCGATTCTTATATGAACTCAAAACCAAATTTAATGATATTATTATTTTATTTTGTAATCTGATTGTTGGTTTTTATTGTATGTTTTAACAAATAAATAAATAAATAAATCATGATAATAAATAAAATCTGCTGTTATAAGTAATATTTTTGCACTAATTTTCGGATGTGTTTAGTTAATTCACGTGTAGTTGATACTGTATTATCGTGAAATTCCTTGAAAGTTATGACATAACCAACATGGCGACTAATCGTGGCCCGTACTTAGTCACGTGGTTCTTTCTAAAATTTTATCGATTTTCAATTGCTATATAAATTGAAAAAAATATTTAAGAGTTTTTTGAAACTACAATATAATTTATGATATGGGAAGTTTCGAAATATTTAAAAATATCGTATTTTTTTTTATTTCGACATCCCAATTATCAAATTGCCCAACCGTTACGTAGCAATATTCATAATGACCAGACAAAGTGATAAATATAGAAGTTTAAATCAGTATTCATTACATTGTCCGATTACTAAAGTTCTGAGTGCCAACTAGTTTTATATAGAAATCAAATATATCAGTGTTAAATTCTAGTTTTGACTAAGTATTTCTAGTTTTACAAAGGCACTTAGTAAAAACTAGTTTTAACTAGGGAAAATGAGTTCTAACTAAAAACGGGCTTTAACTGTAACATAACAAATTTTTAAATACCGTCGGGCGTCGAGATTACGTCTTCCCCGGCGCGAAGCCCAGTATGATTCAAATTTGAATTTGGATCACCTTCAATTGGCTGGATCAATTGTGTTCGGGCATTAATTTTGAAAAAGGACTAGCTACGCTTCTAAAACTCTGTTAACGTTGCAATTATTTTGTAAGCAATTTTACTGGTAAATGTTTCTAAAGGATAGCTGTACAGCAGTTCTGAAACATAGTAATTATCCTTGGCATCAAAAATTATAGAACTATAAATAGTCCCTGATAGGTAATTTCCCTAGAGGAGATGTTGCATAAGAAGATTTACTTCTTATGTTTACTTTTTAGGGTTCCGTACCCAAAGGGTAAAAACGGGACCCTATTACTGAGACTTAGCGGTCCGTCTGTCTGTCTGTCTGTCACCAGGCTGTATCTCATGAACCGTGATAGTTAGACAGTTGAAATTTCCACAGATGATGTATTTCTGTTGCCGCTATAACAACAAATACTAAAAACAGAATAAAATAAATATTTAAGTGGGGCTCCCATACAACAAACGTGATCTTTTTGCCATTTTTTGCGATAATGGTACGGAACCCTTCGTGCGCGAGTCCGCCTCGCACTTGGCCGGTTTTTATATATATTCAAGAATTAATTTTATTGTTGAGTTAAAAAAAGACGGAGCTCTAGAGACCAGGACCTATTCTTGTAGAATTCCTTGATGATGATTATATGGTCGACGGTAAAGCACGCTTGCCTAGAATAAATATATTCACTCTTGACTTAAAGACTCCATTTCTCGAAATATGGATGCATCTACCACAGACTATTCTTTACATATTGTGATGATATTTTTTTACGTACGTTTACAAAATCACTTTCAATTCTTAACTCAAACCAATTAAGAAACATAATAGACGCGTCTCATGTCGTAACTTTCCTTTAAGCTTCTCCTCAAGTATGCAAAAATATGATGTAACTACACCTAACTGCAAGGCAGCGTCTTCTCCTATATAGTTCAAGGTCGTTTTAGTACTTATCCTGAGCACCAGATTAACCTTGTCTCATTATTTTTATGACCATTAAAATGTGGTGTTAGCAGGATAATGTTGAGTTAGGTTTTTTTATACTTTTATTATACGTACAGCTAAGGAGTGGAATTCCCTGCCGGAGTCTGTGTTTCCCGATAGCTACAATCAAGGGGTCTTTAAGTCAAGAGTGAATAGGTTACTACTAGGCAAGCGTGCTCCATCGTAGACCACATCATTGCTTACTACAGGTGAGATAGAGGTCAAGCGCGAAACTATAAAAGAAAAAAAAATATTTACCAGTTTAGTAGTTTAGTTTCTTGTTTACTATAACAAACCTATCTTTGAACTGATCCCCACAACCTTCACCAGGTCAACTTTATATTAATGAAACATTTTTCGTAATCGAATACCTTTTATAAAACTTGATTATAATAAAAAAAAATCTCTTAATTGAATATAACGAGAGAATATACTTAGTTGTCATAATCGGTGTGGTGCTCACGCAATCCGTTTTGGTTACCGATGCACCTGAGTCCATAGAAGGCAAAATCCACTTTGTAGTGGGTATGATGCAAACATGCTTGATATGGAGGAAAGTAAATTATTAAACGAAAATATTTTATTTTTGCAATATAATTAATCAGAAAAGAGAAGCGTAGGAGCCCGCTCTTATTTTTTCTGAATACCTTTGTTGCGGGATACAAGACTATTTTTCCGGGACTCGTCGAGCTTCATTGCCTCCTCGCTTTTCTTGTGGTCGCCACTGTTGATTGGCTTTTAGGAGTTACAGTGGTTGAGACTGATGTGGTGGGTTACTCCTAAAAAAAATACTTGTTTAACAACAAAGCAATTTTTTTTCAACCCCCAGGGAAAAAGAGGGGTGTTGTGGGCAGACGCCATTGATATATTCAAAAACCCATCAATGCAGATACTAATACTCTATCGCTCGCTCTCAACCAAAATCAAAATATACATGGTAAATATCCCGAAACAAATATTAATTCTAATGATTGTGACTATGTCAGCTTAAAAACTTATACTAATACCACAGTTTTACTAATCCGGCACTATTCAAAACTAGAGGGTTGTTGAAATGTTCGGATTACTGGATTATTTAAAAAAATCAAGATAATCTATATATATAAAATGCTTTGTCCTGAATGACTGACTGACGGATCAACGCACAGCCCAAACCGCTGAACGTAGAGACCTGAAATTTGAAAGGTGTATTTTTTGTATGATGTAGGCATCCGATAAGAAAGGATTTGCCGAATTTCTACCCCTTAGAGGGTTAAAAAGGGGGGCAAAGTTTGTATGAAAAATCTAATTCCTTCGGCTAATATTTTTGAAACTTGGCACAAATAGTAATCTAAGTACATGATAAAGATTTACATTATTAGTTTTTTGAAACTACCCCCTCAAGTTGATTTAGAGGGTGTTGAAATTTGTATGGCAGAATCTAATTTCATGGGTAACTAAACTTGAAACATTACACAAATACTAAAATAAATAAATAATAAAGGTTGTCATTATTAGTTTTTCGAAACTACCCCCAAAAGATGATTTAGGGGTTGTTAAAGTTATAATATATGAAAAGTTATATATGAAGTTATGTATAAATATGAAATTTGGGAGGGAGGTAGTTTATAGTTAGTAGACGTCATTTTACGACGAGGCCGGATTTAGGGGATCTAAGGGCTATCGCAAGTTAGTATGAAAGTCCTTAATTTTTTGAGCTACTAACTTAAAATATGGGCAGGGATGTAGTTTACAGATAGTAGACATCCACTAAGAACGGATTTTACGACAGGGCCGGATTTAGGGGGTCTAAGGGCTCTCGCAAGTTTGCATGAAAGCCCTTCATTTTTTGAGCTACTAATTAAAAATTTGGCAGGGATGTAGTTTATAGACAGTAGACATCCACTAAGAACGGATTTTGCGACAGGGCCAGCTTTAGGGGGTCTAAGGGCTCTCGCAAGTTAGTATGAAAGTCCTTCATTTTTTGAGCTACTAACTTAAAATATGGGCAGGGATGTAGTTTATAGATAGTAGACGTCCGCTAAGAACGGATTTTGCGACAGGGCCGGATTTAGGGGTCTAAGGGTCTCGCAAGTTTGCATGAAAGTCCTTCATTTTTTGTGCTACAAACTTGAAATTTGTCATGAAAGTAGTTTATAGTTAATTAGTTAGTAGATCTCAGCTAAGAATGGATTTTGCGACAGGGCCGGATAAAGGAGGTCCAAGGGCTCTCGCAAGTTTATATGAAAGTGCTTCATTTTTTTAACTACAATCTTGAAATTTGGCATGGAGGTAGTTCATAGTTAGTAAACGTCCGCTAAGAACGGATTTTGCGACAGCGCCGGATTAAGGCGGTTTAAGGGCTCTCGCATGTTTGTATGAAAGTCCGGATGTCTTTTTGTACTTCTGTCCTGAAATTTTGCAAGTCTAGAGTTTATGAGTAGGAGACATAAGCTAAGAAAGAATTTTGTGATACTCTATATTTTTTTTCTAATTCGTGCTTTAAAAAATGATGCTTAGTGTGATAGGCATTTTCTGTTGACTGAAATATAAAAATAGTTTGCGTTAAACATCATTTAACTTTATATCTTCTTAACCACGCGGACGAAGTTGCGGGCAACAGCTAGTTAAAATATAAATATGTAGTTAACTGTGACTAGTGAGACTCATTTGTTTTTTTTTGACAGGTACCAATCTTTTGGAAATTCAGAAATGGAATCAAGCTATTTCAAATACTTTTTCAATGACAAATATTTTAAACTGTAATTGCGTTACGTACATCGGTCATAAAATCAAATCAAGTAACTTAAATGTATTTGAATAATAATGTCATCATCAAAATCCTTAATAAATTCTCAATCGCATTGTTACGTGATCGTGACTATTTTTTTAGTCGATTTTCATCGAATATAGTATTTTAATAACTAATTAATTAAAATTCTCTATTCAGGTAACATTTCAAAACCAATTTTACATTAATTATAAACATCAGAATAATAAACAATAATATCAGACAAATAAAGATCAAAACAGAAAGTAATGTCAAATCAAGTCACAAGTTAACTCAAAACAAAATAAAGTAATGTCAAATCAAAATAAAATAAGTTACAAAAATTAAATAAAAAATAAAATTCATTAAAATAAAATAAATTTAAAAGGATTAGTATCGTCTCTCCAGTGACATGTCTGTCAGAACAATGCTGGAGGAAAGGGCATCTTGCCGCGATCATCGCCAGGACGGTGTTGGAACAGGCCCGTACCCTGCACACCATAGAACAGCGCGCTTGCGCATAATAATATATTAATAATTTATTTAATATATTATTATTTAATAATAATAATATATTTATTTAAAATCATAAGGCAATATAATCAATACAATTTTGGCTTAAGTCTTTGTCAAGTTCACATGACGTGTTATATGCTTGAACTAGGTAATCCTGTGTTTCAGGTGAACAGAGGTACTTTTTTTTAATTTTTTCTTCTTTTAAATAATCACAATTAATCAAATATAATGTTTATAGTAATCTTAGGTAATACTTTAAAAGGTGTAAATAATATAATAAAATTCTTATTGTCTAACATCCTAGATTCTTAAAATAAATAATATACGTACAATATCTATTTTTGCACAAGTAACAACTTCTCTGTATCTTCGTAAGACATACTTTGAAGAGCTTTTTTGAGAATTTTCTTACAGTTACAATAATTTAGGAAATAAATATTTGTTGTTGCGTTTAGTCTGTTGTAAAGTAGGTAGTGCTCCAAGGAACACATAAAACGCGTTTTTATACTGCACCCATAAGGTATTTAGGCTTATTTTAAAGTCTTTAAAGGTTTTTGGCCTCTTTTTAAATCCTCGCGTCGAAAAGAAATTAACTTTATTTGTATTATTTATTAATTGATATATCATGTGCTACTTCTAGGATTTTATTCCATTAACGATTATATCTGGAATTTTAAGTAGTTATTTAAGATTCAAGTAATGTTACGTTTTACTGTCTCACAAGAGTGTGTCAATTAGCAGACACAATAGAAATTCGATTGTTTTATGGCGAATTGGCGCGATGGACACTCAAGGGGTTATTTTGATCCAAATCCGGATAAGACTTAGTTGTCTGAAAAAAATAAGCTTCAAATAAATTTAATTTAATGATAATGCAAAAGCAACTTTAACTTACTCGGCGTCATGAGGGTTTTTTTTTTTTTTTTTTTTGTGGCAGGAGGGGAAATCCGGTCGGACTTACACCCAAGCTGCCTCACAGTACGAGCCAGCCTGGATAGTGTCAGGCTCCAACTGACTAAAAACCCCTCCTGCCTTACATAGATCTCCCTCGGACATAGTCTGAGACCTTGGTTACAGTTTATTTCTATTCTTATTTTTCTATTCAACAAATGGCCTAAATGGCCGTATTACATTTTTTGCTTATGCGTTTTTGTTGATCACAGTATTTATTATCTTATGTCTATTCATCCTTATTTTATTTATCCTATTATCACATTTAAATACAGTTTTATTATCAAAGATTATACAGACCGCGCGCGCGTCATGAGGGTTGGGTCAAAATGAACCGATAGTCAACACCGGATGACGTCACCCTTTTTCTCAGTAACTGGTTTCTATTAACTACTCTATTCGGTATTGGCAAGGAATCAACAAAAGAAAGATCAACATCACTCTGGGCTGGTTGAACGCAAACTTGAAACGGGTAGATGTTAAACAACCCCCATCTTCCCGTAACAATTTTTCGCAATTTTCCTCATCATGTGTACGTCGTGACTTTGTCATTGGTTTTTGTGTTGGGGTCGTTTAACTCCTTTATACAGGGTTTAGTAACAGTAACGTAGATAAACTAAGAGACATAAAGACAAAATAAACTCTAGCTTTCCTTCCTCAAAAGGCTATTAAGTTGTTGTCCTACATTGTTACATTCACTTTATTTTAAACTACGGTAGGTACGCCAGGAACTTTATTCTCGGAGTAAGCTGTTTTCCTTAGAAAAACAGATATATGATAGTCAACACTGATTGCCTACTCTTCCAGCTTAGTCTTCAAATTATGACGTTGACACGTTGAACTTAAAGTCCCCAGGTTGTAGTTATCAGGAAACACAGACGCCGGCAGGGAATACCACTCGTATTATGAAAGTATTCTCAAAAGGTTATATGCGTGCGAGTGGGATGTGCACCACGTATCGATAGTGCATCGCCGTATGTCTCGTAGTCCGATGTTGCGACGGGGTCACCTTTACGGTATGAGGAACCGATTCAAGAGTTTTGATTACTCAGTAGTAACTGTACCTGTACGTACCTATGACCTAGGTATCATTTTGCGGCAAATAAAAAGCAATTAATTCCCTTTAATTCGTATTGACTCATATAGTTGACCTACGTTTTAACAGAAATGAAAACTTACTTATTAAAACAAGGCACATAGCATGACTCAGTTATAGGAAGCAGGAAAGTAGTAAAAATATTAACTGACGGTCAATGGTGAACCGGCCTTAATTCTCATTTTGAAATCTGCTTTTCCAACTTTTTTGAAGTCAGCTTGTAGTTTAACTGTATGAAGCTGAATCCTAGTATTTTATATGGAGTTACTGCCTATTATATCTCTTACTGGGTAACACGGTACCCCAAGCAAGACTGGTCTCAGATTTTCTGGCTGTTGAATGCACATAACGACTGTCAAATATCTACAACTGACAGCTAAAATCAGCGGCTTAACGTGCTTTCCAAGGCACGGAATGCTTAACGATATATCCGTAGTTCAAGTTATAATTTCTAATAGGGTTGTATCCAGTCTTAACAAGGCGTCTCATGTGTAAGGTACTCAATACCTAGGTTATGGAGATCAGATAGACAATTACTCCATGTCAAGTACTAAGCTGAATCAGATTTCACTGGTAGTCGATCCCAATATGTAGATGAAATAAGGACAGGCAATTGATGGTAAAGGATACCCGGTTGTGTTACCTTTGATGAAGATCGTGTTGGTTTCACTAATTAAGATCTTCACTAGATTAGTAAGCCTACCAATAACTTGTTACCTAACCAGTCCAGTAGAAAACGACACTAAAGAATAGGTTAAAATCGCAAAGCTTGATGTCGTTTTGCATTTTTCGTTTGTTGTATGAATCAGTTAAGTAGTGAAAATCCAAATTTGCTGCTTCGAAAAACTTGCGCTAGCTGCGCTACATGCGAAAAACTGCAAAATGTTGAGACTTTTTTCACTTTTTGGTTCCGTAGTCAACAATGAACCTTTATAGTTTCGCCATGTCCGTCTGTCCGTCCGTCTATCCGCAGCTAAGCTCAGAGACTCTTAATAATGTATAACTTGGCATGGATATACATATTAATAACGCCGACAAAGTGGTAAAATACAACCATGAAAATATTTTTTTTTATTGTACCTCCTGTACACGTAAATTGGGGATGTTTTTTTTTGCCCCTCTATCTCATGGTGGGGGTATCGTTGGATAGGCCATTTTAAAATATTACTATGAAAACCATTTTTTGATTCAGGGATCCGTTTGCGTAAAATTAAGTTTTATATGCCTTATTATTGTTTGAGTTAAGTGTCCAGCTAAATGGTTGCGAAAAAATTCACGGCAATAGTATTATATACAGCGAAATTAAAAGGGAAACTATCACAGCTAAGTAGGCTTTACAAGTTTACGAGTAATAGTCGACCAAATTATAAAATGTACTTGAAAAAGTAAACATTTTGTATAATGTATGGGGACAACAGTTTCCGAACGGCAGAATTAATTTTGTCCATTCGTTAGAACAATGTTCGGTACTTTTATGAACATTGGTAATGTAATACGGAACCGGTGCGCGAGTTAGATTCGGCCGGTTTTTTATTTTATTTAATTTGCAACAATTTCCATCGCAGCTTAATAAATGCATTATATCAATGTCTATAATGTTGATTAATGTTTATTCAAATAATATTTCGCTAATAATAACCTAAATCATTTTTAATTTCCAGTTCAAGTCATTTTATATATTTTATGTTTGGACTGGTTATTGCTTTGAAATGTTGATAATTTATAAAAATATTGGTGTTTCTGTATATTAAATTAAAAAAGAATAAAAATTTGCATGTCGTAAGGCAAAATGTATAGGGACTAACTACTAAAAGAACATCTAATCTGTACACCTACATTTAGCAAATAAACGATTTCATTTATTTTCATTTCATTTCATTTTTAGCTTTGTAAACTCTATAAGGACCAAGCTATGACTTTCTCAAATTTATATGTAATGTAAGGACGGGTACAGGGGGCATGTGCTTGCCTGACAGCAGCTGTCAGGTGAAATACCTTTTTACAAGGTTTTATTTAGAATTGGTACACAATTGACGGAGAAATCAGTGGAGATACAAAAAGAAACATAATGTCGAACATAGAACCTTTTCCTTTTTGGAAAGTCGTTTAAAAATATTTGTTAACCTTCTTTTGGTTTTTTACCCGACTGCCAAAGGAGGGAAATATGCTTATTTAGAGATTGTGAATGAACTATAGTCTCACTGACTTTGTTTTGTATTATATAATAATATGAAAGGAAATTAAATGTACTACAATTTTATTTCTGAGGACTTTTCTCATATGAGTGCGATGTTGTTAATATCTTGTCAAGACGGGAGCCAAATTAAAAAAAAAAAAATTGGGTCTTGGATCTTTGAAGGGCCATAGCCCTATAAGGTTGCGCTTGGGCTTAAATTGTTGCAAATTTAATGAACTTTAAAAATGTACCGAGCATTTCCGCCCGGCTCTCTTCCCATCTTACATTTTTGCAGGCTATGATTTTGTGACGGCGTGATAAGCTAGCTAGCTAGCACTAGCTCGTTGTAAGTTGCTAGTGGGATGAGTCCATAGCAGCTCATTTCCAAACTTGACTTGGTGCGTTGCTTCGCTACACCCAGCCACTTTTGCACTTGGTGGTAGGTGCGGAACGCATGGCAATTCTGGAAATCATCCATTGCCAGAATTGCCCTATAGGGTTTACAGAGCTGCCAACTGGGCCTAAATTTTTGCAAATTTAATGAACTTTGAAAAAGTGCTGTATCTTGTTCGTCGAAAACCACATTGTTCAAGACATCTAGAACAAAAAGAAAAATAAAGTCCCAATATTTTGCAGTTTTCCACGCGGTTCGAAGCCAGCACAAGTTTTTAGCAGCTGCAAATTTGTATTTACACTACCTTAACTGGTCAAATCAAATCAAATGTTTTTATTTCACATAGGCCTACATGGGCACTTATAAAACGTCAACAAAAGGTGCACGGTTCGGGTTGGTCGTTTCCTGTGGAGTAGAACCGGCAAGAAACTCCACGGTTACTCTTTCAAAAAAAAATGTTTTGTTTTTACAATATTTCCATGTTACAGCATTAGTGCTTAGATATGGGGGGACAACGTAGGCCCGACAATAAGTAGCAAGAAACTAAAAAAAAAAGTTTGTATAAACGAGATAAAGAGTTAACAAATGTTAACAAGCGTGTAGAAATCTAGAAGGCCTACAATGTTCACATATTCACAAAACAATCGGTAAAAGAATCTATACAAAGGAAAAAATAAATATATATAAGAAGACTAAATTTAACATGTGGCATAAATGTTGTTATCAGTGCTGTAACTATTCTTAGCAAAGGGCTATAAAGATTATTGAAATCAATGTAAAAAGTCTAATTAAAAGAAGAAAAAATAGAAAAAATTAGATTGAGAATAGTTAGAGACATCCACATATTTGTGCCGCTTATGAGTTACCAGGGAAGCCGCATGCGCAGAAAGAGCTACAATTTTTATCTTGAACGTCCTTATAATATACTAAAAATGCAGAACTACATCAAGCTTTACGATTTTCATGTCAATTTCTACTGGGCTAAACGCCCTGATTACTCTTTACATCATGCCTTGCAGGCATCAAAGGATTACTTAGAGGTCCACTTATAGTAGGTACGCCCACATTTTGCCAGGTATTTTAAATCATTTTACAGTCCCATCAACCAAGCACAAAGATAATTACTTTATATTGTGTAGCGTTACGTATAGTTCAACTATACGTAAGCCACGTTAATAAAATTAAAGGTAAATATTAATTAAAACTAAGAAAAGGATATAAATAACAGATTAAGGTCCGGCTTCGTACGACGTGGGCAGCTAGGAAGGTCCGGTTTCGTACGACGTGGGCAGCTATCACACAGCTAGGCAGCTGGACGGGCAGGAAGGCTTGGAAAACCCGAGGTAGGCTGTAGAGTAGGCTGCAGGACGACGTGGGTAGCTATGGGGCTTATTTAACGAGTTGCTTATCCGCTCAAGAGCATTAGGGCTTATTTAACGAGTTGCTTATCCGCTCGAAAAGTTTAAAGTTTAAGAAAAACCCCAAGTTTAAGAGACACTCGAATTTAAGAGAGCCCAAGAGGAACTTGAGTTTAAGAGAGCTCAAGAGTAACTTGAGTTTAAGAGAGCTCAAGAGTAACTTGAGTTTAAGAGAGCTCAAGAGTAACTTGAGTTTAAGGTTTAGAGGGTTTTAAGAATACCTCTAAGAAAAGATAATGCATTAGGGGCTTATTTAATGAGTTGCTACCGCTCAAAAAAAAGGAATAATGCATTATAGCCAAATGAGGGTGAGAGTGAGGGTTAATGAGTGCTAAAGGCGACTCAAGAGAGTAGAGTTGAGGTCAAGAGTTACAGAAAACTCAAGTTTAAGAGGACTTTAAGAGGTGAGTGTAGGGTAGTGAAGTATTAGAGAGTTATGTGTTATGGAACGTTATGGTAACGACTATAGGATATTCTCCTACAGTACGTCGTAGAGTAAACCAAACCCCAGCTTGTGAGTGACCACGAATGGTTTTAAAAACACTTCCAAGTGAAGAATGGGTGCCAATTACCAGAGGGTAAAAGGGATGTGTGTGGGGTGTAGTGTAAGTAGGTAGGGTGAATATGTGTTGAGTAGAAGAAAGAAGAAGAAGAGAAAAAGTGAATAAGGTAAATAAATAAATAAATGAATATGAGTAGACTAAGCCTTTTCAAAATTCTAAAAAAAACTACCACTAGTACTTTCTTTTGGACTATTACCAGAGGGTAAAAGGGATGTGTGTGGGGTGTAAGTAATTACGACACTTTGGAAATGTGGTATTTCGCTATTTTAAACCACATATTTTAGTTATTTCACTGAGTGAGCTGGTGTTCTCACCTAATTCACACTTAGGTCTCTTAATACTTACTTCATATTATTCCATGCCAATACATTTTACATCATATACTTATACTTCGCATCCTTTATACGTTTGCATTATTATTCTGCGAATCGGTCTAAAACGATTCGTTTTCTTATAAAATAATCATATTTTTCAATGTTATGACACCTACGTCAGGTTGTCAAGCTGTCAATACTTTTCCTTTTAAATTTTCTGTCATAGAGCTTCTTACTAGCTTAGTCTATGAAGATTACTTTTGATTTATATAATTTAAATTCTTTTTATCAATATGGTTAGCTCAAATATTGTATTTTATAAATTGAAAATTAATTTACACGCTCTCAGAATTCATCGAAAAGGTTTTGGATTGAATATTACTGGCTGTTTTGAATAGGAACGAATAAAAACGGTTTACAGAGGCGCAGTCTGCCGCTGCCCTTATAATGAAAAATATAATGTGCAACGAGCTTAAGCTATAGAGAATGGTATCTTATGTCTATGGTTTAAGAAAATAAAATAATGACAATGTCATGTCAGATAAAAAATGTCAAGAGTTAAAAATAATATAATAGTTTTGGATGAATCAACAAATCTTATAATTTTCAGGATTACACCAATGTAAAGAATACATAAAAAAGGAAAACGTGAGATGATACAATTTCAAAAGTAACGGTGATGAAATTTGTAAAATATATTATAAAACGTAAGTAAACTAAAACATGTGGAATGAACACCACAATTGTTCATTCCTTGCAATGTTCCAGCTTCCAGTGAGGCACTGATTTTATACATTATTACCATGGTCTGTGCTTTGGACTAACGCTAAGTGAATATAAGGCTGTAGCATTAAAAACCCTCTTCGTTATTCTCTTCAACGACTCATTTAGCAGAGTTGAAGGCTCTGATTTCTATCTTCGCACCGCTACTGTCATTTTTATAGCCAATTAAGAGGTATGTACGTGTGCTCTGAGTAAGTAATAGCTGCTTAGGAAGGAGTGTTAACGTGTGGATCTGTGAGTCATCGACACTGTCTGCCACTCCTTTTTAGGGTTCCGTAGCCAAATGGCAAAAAACGGAACCCTCATGGATTCGTCATGCTTGTCTGTCTGTCCGTCCGTATGTCACAGCCACTTTTTTCCGAAACTCTAAGAACTATGCTGCTTCAAAAATGATATTGAGGTTTCTATTACATATTTTTTCTAAACTAAATAGTTTGCGCGAGAGACACTTCCAAAGTGGTAAAATGGGTCTCCCCCCCCACTGTAACTTCTAAAATAAGAGAATGATAAAACTAAAAAAAAATATATGATGTACATTACCATGTAAACTGCCACCGAAAATTGGTTTGAATGAGATCTAGTAAGTAGTTTTTTTAATACGTCATAAATCGTAAACCGCAATTTACCAAGTACGGAACCATTCGTGCGTGAGTCCGACTTGCACTTGGCCGGTGTTTTAATAAACAAATTGGATTTAAGTCTTATCGGGATTTGGTTGCAGACGTCTTGGTGATAGTTTGAAAATGCTATTTTTGTAAGTTGTTCAAGAAATATAAGGATTACATCTACGCTTGGCATCAAACTCGCTTGCAGTATGTTCTTAATTAAGAGTGGGGTTTTTAATTGGCCAATCTCTTCACATCATTATTGTATGCAGTATTTCGTAGTCAACTGATGGACATGAGATTAGGCTTCTACTTTCACACTTGACAACTGTGGTTTAATGATCACCAACATGACGTGTCAGGTTATAGGACCAATGAATTAGCTATAAAACGCGTACTTCCTTTTGGATCTGCAAAAATATTTAAACAATAAATCGACAACAGAGTGTGATGAATGGATTAAAGGATGGACTACCCACGTGAATCTAGGCGTATTAATATAGGCAACTAGTTAAGTTTACGATCTTTGCAGAGTGGCAACTGGATGAGAGTTGCCAAGTATTGAGATGTGAGATGAATGCCTTACGATTGAAGAGCACTATAGCCCGTGAACTCCTGTAGGCTGATGTATATGATTACGATGAAGAGGTACTTACATAATTATATTCCTCATTCGTAAAGTTCTTCTAATCTGGACCAGCGCATAATGAAGATCCTTGTAGATAATTAATTTATTCTTGGCTAATTCAACCACGTTGGACCCGATTCTGTACCCAACGTGACCGGTATTCATTAGTTAAATGTGATTACAATGTTTTTGCATTCGATTACCATGTTTTACTTTGCAACAGCAAATTACCGAGGTGTAAGAAAACATGTTTGATTGTAATCCTTCTATTGTCACGTTTTGGTCGGCTGATCTGAGTTGTGTTTGTTATCTATACGGCTGTTATTATCTTTTTCTGCAGTAGGTTGTATGACCGCGATGACATTGAACTTATCAAGAATATTACTTATTATTATTACTCCCTCTTATTATTATCTACTCCCTCACCTGTGTGAAAAGTGTTTTATTTTTTATTGATTTATTATATACAGGTGTACAGGTACACCACAAAAAATATACAGGACAAACATTTACAAAAACAAGTATTCAATCTTATCGCACTAGGCAATCTCTTACAGACAACCTTTGGATGGACGAAACTAGAGGGGAAGAATTTAGGGCTGTTAGAGTACAATATATATTAAATAATTAGCGGACGCCTCGCGGTTTCACCCGCGTAGGTATCGCTCCCGTAAAAAAAATATAAGTAGCCTATGTTACCCGGGGATAGTGTAATTTCCCAACGGTGAAAGAACTTTTGAAATCGGTCCTGCTGTTTCGTAGTCTATAATGAACATACATACTTTCCTTTTTATTTATATAGATATTACTTAGACATAATAACATAAAATCTATACATATAAAATGCTTTGTCCTGAATGATTGACTGACGGATCAACGCTCAGCCTAAACCGCTGATCGTAGAGACCTGAAACTTGGAGAGTGTTTTCTTTGTATGATGTAGGCATCCGATAAGAAAGCATTTACTGATATACTACCCCTAAGGGGGTGAAAAAGGACGGAAAAGTTTGTATGAAAAATCTAATTCATTCGGCTAATGTTCTTGAAACTTGGCATAAATAGTAATCTAAGTAAATGATAAAGATTGAAATTATTAGTTTTTTTAAACTATCCCCTCAAGGCAATTTAGGGGGTTTTGATGTTTGCATGGAAGAATCTTATTTAATGGGTTACTAAACTTGAAAAATTGCGCAAATACTAACCTAGATAAATAATAAAGGCTGTTATTAATAGTTTTACGAAATTACCCCCATAAGATGATTTGTAATTTTATGTTGAAGAATTGAAGAATAATTGAAGAATCTTGAGGAGCTCGTGGCTAAATAATAACTGCCGCACGGGTCGATCTTCAAGGTTAAGCAACGCTTGACGAGGTCGGTCCGTGGATGGGTGACCATTTTCAACATACCGAGTTTCCTCCGTGCCTCGGAAAGCACGTTAAGCCGTTGGTCCCAGCTGTCATTTGAAGATCTTTGACAGTCGTTACGGGTAGTCAGAAGCCCGAGATCTGACACCAGTCTTGCCAAGGGGTATCGTGTTACCCAGTTACTGGGTTGTGGAGGTCAGATAGGCAGTCGCTCCATGTAAAACACTGGTACTCAGCTGAATCCGGTAAGACTGGAAGCCGACCCCAACAATAATTGGGAAAAAGGCTAGGCAGATGATGATGTTGAAGAATCTTATTACTTGGGTTATTAAACTTGAAAGGTTTCTTGATAGTTTTTATCAGTTTTACAATTAAGTACTCCCAGAAGACGATTGGGTTGTTTTGTAGAATCTTACTTTTTTGGTCAATAAACTTTTAACTTGGTATAAATACCAACCTTAGTAAACAATACAGGTTGTCATCATTCGTTTTTTTAAACTTCTCCCAAAAGACGATTTAGTTTTTTTGAAGAATCTTACTTCTTGGGTTATTAACCTTAAAACTTGGCATAAATACCAACCTTAGTATACAATAACGGTTGTCATTATTTGTTTTTGTAACTACCCCCAAAAGACAATTTAGGGGGTGTAAAGGTTTTTTTGAAGAATCTTATATCTTGGGTTAATAAACTTGAAACTTGACATAAATATCAACATAAGTAAACAATAAAAGGTAGTCATTATATTTTTTTCGAAACTATTCCCAAAATACGACTGGACAAGGTTTCGTTTTTGATGTAGGGATCTAGGGGAGCACGAAGAAGCAATTTTCGGAAAATCAACCTTTCACCATCATCATTATTTCAGCCACAAAACGTCCACTGCTGGACAAAGGCCTTCCCCGAGCGTCGCCACACTGATCGGTCTGTGCGTTTCGCATCCACCGGACTACCGCAGCCTAGACCAGGTCGGATTTCCTAATTTGCGTTTCCCGGTACGCAGTCGCCACTCCAGAACTGTCAACCTTTAAGTATTTGTTTGTATGAAAAATCTCATTTCTTGAGGATAAAGTAACAATCAAAATTGGCATAATACGTTTTTTAAAACTACGCTGATATAATTAAAGTTTTTTGAGGAATCTTACTGAGCAATCTAACTAACATAAACCGAAAATAAAAAAGAGAAGAAAAGAGTGAATAAGTAACATTTGGGTTGTTAAAAACTCAACCCTCAATGGGGCAAAAAGGGGTTATTAGGTTTTTAGGGGAGGATTTTACTCTGTGCCGGTATTCTTTAAGTCAAATAACGAATAGTCCTAAACCAATAAACCGCGGAACTCTACGAAATCCCATTTTAATTTGGTTTAATAACAGCTTATTTTTGGTTACCTTCACTAACTTTACTTAAGAAAGCCGAAAAAAAAGTAGGAGGTATAAAATACGAAATCACGCGAAAGAAGTCGCGGGCGGAGTTAATATTATTAATGTGAATGTAACTCTGTCTGACTCTCTGTCTATCTTTTCACACATAAACCACTGAACCGATTTAGATGCAATTAGATTCGGAGACATTTTGAGATCCTGGGCAGGACATAGGATAGTTTTTATCCCGACAATCATATATCATATGGAAAACCTACAATATTATTCCGCGATATAAAAAGTAAGCTATTCGAATTACTAATGACGAAGACGACGCAGACGAAGTTGTCGGCAACAGCTAGTACATACATAAAATTCGATATAATATTCTACTAAATATTCGTTCAAACTTTAAGGCGTTTAAAGGTAACAAAAAATAAACAGACCGGTAGATAAGCGGAGTTACTACGCATTTATAATATTAAAATAGAATAGATATTCCTTCATCTTCCTGTCTTCTTACCGACATCAAAAAAAAGAGTAGGTAATCAATTACGACACGTATGTATGTAATATTGTTGGAACTGCACAATATTCACACATGTTATTCACACGTGTGCCAAATTTCATAAGTGCATGTTTGTATGTTTGCGACAAACAGCACGGATATGAAAATTTACCTTGGTCGAATACTACTTTGCAGAATGTATTGTTTTATTACAGTAGGTGGCATACGACCACGGTAAATTAATGGGAATATTTTCTTGTTTCATACTTTTTAGAGCATGATTTTTTATTGTTTTTATATGAATGTTATTAATGTAACCTATTTATATTGGTGAATGTAGCTGTTTATACGGAACCCTCAGTGCGCCAGACAGACTCGCATTTGGCCGGTTTTTTTAGTGTTGGTGGTACTAAAACTAAAATAAAGAAATAAAATCTTCACGATACAAAACACTAAAAAGTGCAAAATAACTTTCGTTTCGGAAGTTGGTGTCGAATACTGATAAAAACAAGAGGTACCAAAGACACACCACACGACACGACTATCTTTCTAGATTTCCATGTTTTAGGTATATCAATTCGGACGTGAGATTACGAACTAGGTCTACATCTCGGTATACATCTATAGATGAGTTTTCATGTAAGTGTTCATCTCAATGTATAGTAAGATAAATATATGGAAATCTGCTTTATGATGGACGATAACCATCTTTGATTTGATATGATATTGGGTATACGATTAAAGATAGTTGTTCATTTTAGGGATTTCCATTGTGTGGGTAGTAACTAAGCCCGGTTGTAAAGTTTCAAATAAATGATTGAGATCAACAATTATTTTTATCTAGCACAAAAATGATGGATAACTTTATAATTTTTGATGTACTTAATGGCGACTAGGAACACGAAGTTATTTGGTATGAAGTAACTAATTAAAACGGGAGCAGGGTTGAGGGAAGGGATACTGCGCAGGAAAACGATCACTTCAGAACAGCCATCAGGTTTCAGTTGACCTACGATATAATTATTAGGAACATTCATTATTTACAATTGCCTCTGTTTCGGAATTGACTTATCGTGGGAGCTAGCTATGTATGATATTAAATATTAAAATACTTAACAAACAATACACAAAATCTAAATAAATTTGCCAGCGAAACTACTACCAGCGGCGTTTAAGCCCATAGCCGGCTGTAGTTTCAGTTATTGAAACCATGAGTTTACATATTCTTTTTGTTTAATCGTCAGTAGATGTTGAGACCAATCACATTAGCAGAGTTTTTCTAGCTAATTTAGTTTGACCTTGTAGAAGTAATTTGACAGTAATTCACACAATGAAAATAACCTTGTAATATATTACCTATATTAGGTACCTACTTAGAGAACAATGTTTCCATTACCCATTTTGGAAATAAGCAAAGCATTTTAGGTCCCATTATTTTAAATTACATTGGTTTCTTAAACTAAGACTAAAACTAGTTTGAATCGGTTTGAAACAGTGCCCGAGTAAAATCGCAATACTCATCATCTTTTAATTGCATAGCCATTTCTCAACTATGTTTCCAGTCTTGCTAGTACTCAGGGCCTGATTTAGTGATCTAACCGCCCCAGGCTAACTTTTTTTATATTTCACGTTTTCTCGACTGTCTGAATTCTGATCGCGATAGTGTAATAAGAGAGCGTCATTGAAACAATTTTAATAGGCACGTTAGACGCTGTCAGGGAAGATAGAAAGAGTGAGAAAGTTAGGCAAAATTCTTACACTCTCGTTCTTTCCGCTCACCGTACGACCATAGGTCAAGGAATACAAAGACTTGGCATCCAAGGTCATGGAGTTATGCCAAACCAAAACTAACAAATATGAGAAATCGTTGGTTTGGCAAAAAAAAAATATGTTGATTGAAAGAGCGAGCTAAGCGAGCTCGAAAATTATTTCGCCTCAGATTGAATATGTTGTCGACTTTAAATGCAAAAAAGTATGAAGAGAGTCAATGCAATGCAAATAATTAAAATAATTTAAAATGCAAAAGCGCACAAAGTTAACTTGAAAATTTAAAAACCATTATTGAATACCATAATTTTCTATTAGCACTAAATATTTTCTTTTAGGTACCAATTGAACGCGCAGAATAGAAGTCGACTGTAGCAAAAAAAAAGCAAGACGCATGTAAGAGCGAGCGAAGCGAGCTCGATAATGTTGTCTCCTCGCCTCGGTTTGTAATTTTTTTTACATTCGTCTTATTTAATGTGTCCTGAGGATACTTCTATATTTGTTTCACAAGAGTATTTCTTTATTTTTTTAAACTTTTGCCCACACTTGGCATTTCTTCCAGGAAGTTACTGTGTGTCCGAACTAGCCCGAAAAATTGGTAAATTTAAGGGCAGGGCACATTTCTCGCAGAACGGATGGCCGATGGGGCAGAAAGGTTCTGGAGTGGCGACCGCGAACCGGAAGACATTGCGTTAGAAGGCCTCCCACCAGATGGATCGATGACCTGGTGATGGTTCCGGAGATCCACTGGAAGCAATACTCATGGGACCGGTCAATGCATCGACGCTTGGGGGCGGCCTAATGTCCAGCAGTGGACGTCTTTCGGCTGATATGATGATGATGATGACTTTGTCGATACATCCAAAACTCTTGGTAAAAAGATTTTAAGAGCGAGCTTGAAAATTTTTAGTACCCTGCCTCGGATAGCTAGTTTTCTCTTGACAGACAAGAATAAGGGGTAGTAGGCTAAACATGCTGCTACTGCTCCATAGGGCAATATTTAGTGTGGACAAAATCAAACTGGTTAATTTACATTATACTAGCTGACCCCCAGAGCCTCGTTCCCGTCAACTGGCTATCTACCTACCTACCACCTATCTAACTACTACGTAACATACCTACCCACCTACCTACCCACCTACCTAACCACCTACCTACCCACCTACCTACCCAACTACCTACCCACCTACCTACCCACCTTCCTACCCACCTACCTACCCACCTTCCTACCCAACTACCTACCCACCTACCTACCGACCTCTCCACCCATCTACTTACCCACTTACCTATTCGCCTACCTAACGCCCTACCTACCCACCTACTTACCCACCTTCCTACCCACCTCCCTACCCACCTACCTACTCACCTACTTACCCACATACCTACCCACCTACCTACCCACCTACCTACCCACCTACCTACCCACCTACCTGCCCACCTAACTACCTACCCAGGTGGGTAGGTACCTACCCACCTACCTACCCTCCTACCTTCCCATCTATCTGCCCGCCTACCTACCCACCTACCTACCCACATACCTACCCACCTACAACCGATTCGAACGATCACGATGCGATTATTAGTTTCAGAGAAATGCGTGGGTAATCATACATACAAACATACATACACTTATAAAAATTGGCATACATGATGACATTAGATGCCCACATATTATAGTATCATTATTATCATTATGTGAATATTGTGCAATGCCAACAATATTCCGTACATACGTCTGATCGAATTGATAACGTCCTTTTTTTTGAAGTTGGTAAAAATTTTATTAAAAAATACCTCGTGACCATGGCTTCTAATAAATATCCTTCACTCATTCCCGCATAGGTAAAAGTTTCCATTAACACACGCATGAGATAAATCTCAGATGCTGTGTACGATGAACAGATATGATTTATCAAAGATGATTTCTTTCCATCGGACACATACGGCCGATTTCTGATTTGAGTATTTGACGCTAAGTATGTGCTTATCTCGATTTAAGCATCTGTCATTCTTGATCATCTGTCACTTTAAGTTTTCTGCGATGCTGAGCAAGGTTTGAGTATACGTTGTCAAGTCATGCCAAAGTATACCCTATGTCATACAAAAAACCTTCATTGACGTTCAATTGGGTTTCACAACTGAGAAAAACACATTTGATCATTCTCAAATTCTCAAACCGTTGTCAACGTTACATCATCGGTGTAGCCAGATTGGGCGCCTTTTTGCCATTTAGGCTACTCGGAATGGTGCCGGGGCGACCAATTTTTACGAGCGGCGCCAAATAGGCTACCTCAGAAAAAAAATATGGGGCGATTTTATGCGATTCCGGAATGAGACTATCTAATACAACATTATGTGAGGAATGATGAAATTAACTGGAAACTAAAATGCTTTTAACAGTTCATCACTATTTTTCATTATACTTCAGTGCGCAACAACACAGGGAAATAAAGAAATAATAAATAATTCTTGTGATTAACGCAATTAAGTTTCGAAGAATGTTTCGTGGTTTTAGTGATGGAATGGTCGTCTTGAGTTTTTTTATAAATGGACATACGAAATTTTCGCCGACTTTGAGCTCGTCGAATCTGGCTACACTGGTTACATTTGGCAGTTGATAGTTGACAAGCCTGTGCTTAAACGGTGATCAAGCGAAATAAATACAAAATAATATATAAACTGATAAAACGAGTGACAAAGAAGACCTTGTCTTCCTTGGAGACGCCTCCACGAAGACCGATGCGTGGAAGAAGTGTTCGCCCTGAATTATCGAAAACATTAGATTGGATGCAAATATTTTACGCCTGATATATCTCAGATGCTCGAAGAATGGATGGTCAATGGGGCTGTTAAGTTCTGGAGTGGCGACCGCGTGGCGGAATACGCAGCGCTTTAAGGCCTCCCTCTGTAGATCGATGACCTGGTTAAGGTCACGGCAATCCGATGTATGAAAGACGCACAGGACCGGTTGATGTGGTGACGCTGGGGAAGTCCTTTGGCACAAATGATGACGATGATGAGTGAGATCTTCAAGAAAAATATTCAAAAAGTGCCAGTTTTTGTGTGTGTGGTCGCCAGTAGCTTTTCTTGCGCAAACACCTAGAGTTATTCAACAGGAACTATGTGAAAAGTGGAGATGGACCGGTCATATGATGCGCGATAACCAAGGGACATGGAGAAAAGTGACAAACTGGTAACCAAGAGATGGGAAAAGAAGCCGTTGAAGACAGTGTCAGAGATGGGAATGGGATATGGGAAAGACTGCTGGTCCAAGATGTAGGCAAAAAGTGTAAGCAATGGCGCGCTGTGGTGTTGGCGAGTAGGTCAGGACAGACCACAGTGGAAACTGTTAGTGTAGGCCTATGCGAAGAGGCACACTGAGATTAGGAACATTTTATAAACTATAAACATGTATTGTATAGACTTAAGTTTTAAATCTATGATTTCAGAATAAAAGGCTTTGTTATTCCGTTTATTTTATTATTATATTTATTTTTTGTTATTATGTTCTATGTTCTAATTCTGGTTATTGTATAATTGTTTTCCAAAGTATATACTTCCAAATACGTTCAACCATTGAAGTGTGATTAACAAATATCCAAACATACAGACTTTCATACCTATATAAAATAGGTATTAGTAGAATCCACAAGACAAGAAGAGGTTACAACGGATTATTTGGTTTAGGACAGCGATGAAATTGTGTACAGAATTTGGCTTTTGTATGATACGATTTTGGTATTAGAACAGTAAAAGATGATAAAAACAACATGACAAGTCTCATTTATTTATTATTTTACAAAATAAGTAGGCAGATATTATATTGCTTATAAACACATATTTAAACACAGTCCTCTTTCATAATATCAGACACATATCCAATGGTACCGACCCTGGCTATTATTGTTTTTCTTCGGAGGTTCTTCGATGGCTAGCAAAGCCTTCGGTCTTGAAAACCTAGGTTAGCCATTAAAAATTGCACCACAATAGTCCACATTTGTTGGTAAATCACAATTGCAATCAGATTCCAATGCAGATGCACAAGTGCCCTCTTGAGAGATCTTGTGAAATTCTGAGTAAAATACATTGAGGTAATAATGTACGTAAAATATTCTGTAGTTCTATGAGATATCACAAGAACCAGCAAGTGCTCGCTCTAAACACATTCACTTCTAGTAATTATAAGCTTCAATTCTTGATTTTGGAAATAACAAACTATATTGTATATTATTTTCTTACGATAAGACATCATTGACAAAATAAATACGGTTGCCATGACAATCTTGAAGTAATTGACTAGTACCTACGATTCATTTCATAGTTTCATAATAAGGTTGTATACATTTCAAATAGGTATCTATTAAATTGCTTAAATATGAAAAATCAAGTTATAATATCTTTAATAACTTGAGTTTTTTAATCTTGAATGATGAATATAATACTAACGTACTTTTTATAGCTGTATAAAATTTATATCAGTAAATTTTATGCAATCTTGTGATGTCTCTTTTTCGTTTGTAAAATGGAACGTAAGGATGAAAGAGAAAGTGAATGGAACTTTGACAGATCCATACATAAGTAGGTACTTACTTAACTGATCTAGGTAGATTCTCAATTGTGAAACGTAAAATACTCAAAGGCTTCCTAAATTATTTGACACTGACATGACAATACTCAACTGATTATTCCTGCTTTACTTAAATCAGAAATCGGGCCATAGCAACTAAGATTTATCCAATGATCATCTCGGCCAAGTTTATCTTGTTGTACTTACCATGTTCTTGAATGAGTACCTACACGTGTTGCAAGATCTGTCAAAACATTTACAAAATTATTGATATTATCTTTAACAGGTGTGAAATCAAAGCACTTGTTGTCAAGGTAAAAATAACATGTAGGTACATATCTTATGTTCAACATTGCCTAATGTTTAGAGAAGAGTGCCTGCGCCTTGGTCACTGGAAAAAGGCGGAGCAGAGTGGTCATAGATTTCATACAATAGTCATCAAAATAACCGTTTTTTTTTAAAACATAACCGCAAACAGGTGTGACATGACAACACAAAGACTCTTTGCATAGAAATAATTTCTATAAAAATGCGTCGTTGTATAATGGGGTATCCTTGACCCATCCCAAACTCAGTCCCATTGTGGAGCCTCTTCACAATACATGATGCGACACCATTCCTGCCCAGCATGTTTAACCACCTACACTTATCATGATTTTAATTAAGCCAAGGACAGAGCTATCCAGAATCTCTAAACAAGTGGCATTCAATGTCAGCGAAGGCAATAGTCGTCGTCAAAATCTAAGGGATTGATCACGTGATTGTTCGATATCGCTTGTCAATCCCATACAATTTTGCCTTTTTGACAATCGCTTTCGCCACGCTTTCGATGATGAATGTGAACTTGTCTAGGGTCTGAGCTATCCATCTTCTCAATTTTTTCACGACCACTATTAAAGATTTGAGTTGCCCCCCTCCACGCGTCGTGTTCCTTTTACAATATTATTCCACCTTTGTCTGTTCTTGGCATCATGGAGTCCATCGTGCAATTAGATGTTGAGCGTTGAACGAATTTAGTCAGACCATCTGATAGGGGCTCAACCTTGCCAGTTATCATCAACTGCTCAAGGTAAAAATTTGTGTTAAATGGACATAAAAAGAAGAAGAAACATACCTGCGAACCCGGCCACCAAAGCAGATTATCTATACTATGTCCTTGACTCAGAGTTCCTTGCGAAAGTCATTAAACCCCTGCTAACTTAAGTAAAAAAAAACAGTTAAAATAACATTTTGCGGTTTATTTTTTCAAAATATTTTATTTTTAATTCACCATTTCAGCCGAAATACGACGAATGCTGGACATTGGCCTATCCCAGGTGTCGCCACATTGACCGATCCCGTGCGTCTCGCATCCAGCGCATTCTCGCAACCTAAACTATCTAGTGTAACAAGTACTAGGTCATCGGTCCACCTAGTGGGAGGCCTTCCAACGCGTCATCTTCCAGTTTGCGGTCGCCATTCCAGAACTTTTAAGCACCATCGGCCATCCGTTCAACGAGCGATGTGCCCTGCCCACTGACACTTATTTTAATTTTATTATATTTTATATTTTAATTAATTCAGTGAAAATAATAGTAGTAGCTCATCTACATAGAAAAATGCATATTAAAAGAATGCGGTGACTTGACAGGGACACTCCTGACAGGGCGAAAAGAATGAGTCTAGACAGAATCCCTCCCCAGCGTTCTTTTAATCTTAAGATCTAAAGTAACAGTTTAAAAGCCAACTGAAGTTCTTAAAACTCAAATTACTACTCACCCCAGGAGGTTATTTAATTCAGTGAAACTAAACCCTTCTACTACTCCCTAAACTTGTAAAGTACTCTATTAATTAGCCTTCATAATTAATTCACTTTGTATGTGAAACTGAGGGCGTTTTAAGGAAGAGTTTATCTTATAAATTATAAAGGATACTAATGAAAATCTTCTTAGGTTCAGTTACTATCCGTTTACACAATATGTCCGGACTTGAAGTAATAACACTTTGAAGTTGTAAAATACACCAAATTTTTTCAATAAACTTGTCCCACATAATGGGTTCAATCACCACACCCTCAAAGATAGAGCAATTTTAGTACCTTTCTTCTACTTCTTATTCGTTTCACTCTTGACAGAGCGGTCGTGGTCACGATGAATTTTGTTCGATCGCTGGTGTTCTTGTCACTCGCCTCACCTTTCTTACTTATTACGATATCCACATAAAAAACCATAACTTTTGATCTAAGTCTCACACAAGCGTACATTTAATGTTATTTTTACAGTTATAGTATAGAAAATATTCATCTAACACGCAAAAGATATTTGTGTATTGAGCCACAAAAGTCAACCTTTAAACCTAATTACACACGTTTTTATGTATTACACACGTGTATGTGCTTTTATGTTAAAGAGGAATTCTATATGTTCTTGGTTTTATTGATTCAGGGTCTTGGTTTGATTGATTCAGGGTCTTGGTTTGATTGATTCAGGGTCTTTACATGTTTTGTGAATCAAATTTTAAGTAACTAACATAGTTTATAAGTATTTGTACGTACTAACAAAACTATGGATTTTATATCTGCCACAAATAAATAATAATAATAATTAATTTAACTTATATCTTTTTTATCTCATAATCTATCTTTTATGGGCGTTTATATTGGTCTTTGAATTGTTGTACACACTGACATTAAAATTAAAACTCTAAGCCAATTAGTTTTAATTTTATTGTTGCCTTAAAAGTACCTCTGCGCATTTTTGCCTAAAGTGTGGTATTTTTGTAAATAAAAATAAGTGTAAATAGCGGCCTTAAAGTTTTATTACTACAAGCCCGGACATTTTATGTAATAGAACGAGTTCTACTCTGTTGGATTAGCTGAAACCACAAATCCAATTTCAGAATCGCTAGTTCAGGAAGGTTATCTGTACATACCCAGAACATATTGATTTACCAATTCCCATAACTGGGCATGATTGCACATTGCCATTATTATTATAGCAGCCTGGGTCGAGATCATTGGTGGCCGCGACTTGCAAGTTGTAAGTCGTGGGTTCGAACCCAGGCAGGTGCTTTACTTTGTGTAAATTATTTCATTACCGCCTCTCAAAACGGTGAAGGAAAACATCGTGAGAAAACTGGAATGTCTTAGAACCAAAAATTCGAAGGCATGTGACATCCACCAAAACGCACTGGGCCCGCGTGGTGAATTACGGGATATTCCCTCTCACAGAGAAGAGGCCTGCACACACACCGGACCAAAGTTTAGTGCAGCAAAAGGGGTCCATCTATCCTCTCCTAGTGGCCTGGGTCTTCGGACAAAGTGAAATACTATCAAAATTAGTGGGTGTCATGTAACATTTCGGCAACCACATACAGTTTTGACGTTTCAACAATCGTTGTCTCTGATAGAACATAACTTTATCTAGATGGTCTTTCTACCCGACTGCCGAAGGAGGGTAATGTGTTTATCAGTCTATGTATGTATGTATGTATGTTTGTTCCTATGTGGCGTTCCAGAGACCAATCGCGTTGGCCGATTTTGATGATTCTATATTAAAATTGTAAGATAGAAAAATGGCGGATTTTGGGCGCCATATTGTGGGGGGCCAAATTTTTATTTTCGTCCTATCCCATCGTGTGTCGTATCAAAATAAAGGGCGAGGGAGAAACAAGGCGATTTCAAAAATATATAACACTTATATATTTATATGTACCAAATTCGAAAAAAAGGTAACTAAAAAGTTATAAATAAAAAAAAGTTAAATAAAAAAATCAAAAAACCCGACTGCTTAAGAAGCGAACTAAAAAGACGTAAACAAGAAGAAAATCATGCTGTGCTGTCGGAGGATACATCTGGTTTTGGTCAGCCAGCTCGCGAATATGTATCCTCCGACTGCACAGCATGATTTTCTTCTTGTTTACGTCTTTTTAGTTCGCTTCTTAAGCAGTCGGGTTTTTAGATTTTTTTTATTTAACTTTTTTTTTTGTCGTTTTTTGGTAACCTTTTAATAAGTTATTTTAAATTGTTCTTTTCTATAAATCTGTTAAAACCTTAAGAAATTTCAATACACCTTGTACCTTGTACCCTGCATTTAGGTAATAAATGTTTAGTAACATTGAGAAAGTGGAGAAACATAATCAAGGAGAAGATTTTGAAACCATAATATGATCACGAGTCCCAGCGTCAAGGAATAGACGCAAGAAGGACGAGGTACATCACACCAATATTACAAAGGCAAAATTTAGTGAGTGTGTGTCTCTTTCACGCAAAAACTACTGAACGGATCTGGATGAAATTTGGCACAGAGATAAATTACTTTTTATATCGGGAATTTGTTACTTTGGGATGATTTTTGACATTCATTCGAAGCCACTGGCAGAAGCTAGTTTAGGTATATATGGCTAAGAGTAATGATAATAAGCACAGATAAATCAGTTAGAAATCCTTAGCCCAAAAACCTTGGCACGGCAGCCTAACAACATTTTATTATTGTACTTGTAAGTTTACCATTCAATACAAACTAGTTCTTTACAGCTTTGTTAATGATTATAATTTATCTTCCAAATAAATTAATATTCTCAAGTACGATTTTTAACCGGCACAGACTTTACCTACTATCACTAACCCATTCAACAGTAGGCCCAGTTTGGCTCGTATGAATGTAGAATAATTAGTTTACGGGCAGTTGTCCCACCGCCGACGATCACCGGGTAGCGAGTAAAGCTAGAATGAGTTGGCCAGCAGCGAGAAGCGAGTGCGTAGTTCCGATAGTTTTGTCACTCGCCTGTAATAGCCGAGTGACAAAGCGAACGTTCTTTTATGATGGGCGTATACTCGCACCACTCGCTCGGGGTGGCCGCACTGTAGATAGAAATGAACGCCGGAAGGTCTCTCGGCGTGAGTTCTGACCGCCAAGCGAGCAAGCGAGCATCGCTGAGCGATTATAAATTTGATAGCTCTTGTCGCTGCGACAAACTTGTGGTGAGAGAGTACTAGTTGGCAGTGTGGATAACCAGCGATCAACTATTACGTAAATATTGTGAACTAGCTGACCCCCGCGGCTTCACTCCTGTCAACTGGCTATCTACCTATCTACCGTACCTACTTACGCTACCTACGGTACCTACGCTACCTACGGTACCTACGCTACCTACGCTACCTACGCTACCTACTCTACCTACGCTACCTACGCTACCTACGCTACCTACGCTACCTACGCTACCTACGCTACCTACGCTACCTACGCTACCTACGCTACCTACGCTACCTACGCTACCTACTCTACCTACGCTACCTACGCTACCTACGCTACCTACGCTACCTACGCTACCTACGCTACCTACGCTACCTACGCTACCTACGCTACCTACGCTACCTACGCTACCTACGCTACCTACGCTACCTACGCTACCTACGCTACCTACGCTACCTACGCTACCTACGCTACCTACGCTACCTACGCTACCTACGCTACCTACGCTACATACGCTACATACGCTACCTACGCTACCTACGCTACCTACCCTACCTACGCTACCTACGCTACCTACGCTACCTACGCTACCTACGCTACCTACGCTACCTACGCTACCTACGCTACCTACGCTACCTACGCTACCTACGCTACCTACGCTACCTACGCTACCTACGCTACCTACGCTACATACGCTACATACGCTACCTACGCTACCTACGCTACCTCCGCTACCTACCCTACCTACGCTACCTACGCTACCTACGCTACCTACGCTACCTACGCTACCTACGCTACCTACGCTACCTACGCTACCTACGCTACCTACGCTACCTACGCTACCTACGCTACCTACGCTACCTACGCTACCTACGCTACCTACGCTACCTACGCTACCTACGCTACCTACGCTACCTACGCTACCTACGCTACCTACGCTACCTACGCTACCTACGCTACCTACGCTACCTACGCTACCTACGCTACCTACGCTACCTACGCTACCTACGCTACCTACGCTACCTACGCTACCTACGCTACCTACGCTACCTACGCTACCTACGCTACCTACGCTACCTACGCTACCTACGCTACCTACGCTACCTACGCTACCTACGCTACCAACGCTGCGTACGCTAACAACGCTGCCTACGCTACCAACGCTACCTACGCTACCTACGCTACCTACGCTACCTACGCTACCTACGCTACCTACGCTACCTACGCTACCTACGCTACCTACGCTACCTATGCTACCTACGCTACCTACGCTACCTACGCTACCTACGCTACCTACGCTACCTACGCTACCTACGCTACCTTACCTACCTACCAACCTACTCACCTGTCCTATAGTTCTCGCCAAACTTCTTGGCCGCCCTGTTGGCTACAATAGCTGCGCAATAGTACATACAAAAACAGCACCGTTTCGTGCCTCGCGTTTGCTGTAAACCAACTTCAGGGCGACCAAGAAGTTTGGCGAGGACTATACTGATCAACGTACCCTATCCTACATACCCACCTACCCTACCTACCTACCCACCTTCCCTACCTAACCAACCCTATCTACCTACCTACCAATTTGTTAAACTATTTATTTGAATAAGAATGAATACTACAATACGAATGTAACCAACTTTTGTTTCTACCGGCGATCTAATTAAATTTTAGAACACAAAAGATGCTATTGTGACTTAACTATGATAGTGAGATATATTCTCTTCTTGACTTTTTTGTAGTTATTAATGAGTACTTTAATCATGTAGTACATAATTTTTCTGTATCATCAACAGTTTTCTCAGCGCACGCTTAATAATGAATTTTATAGACAAAATGTTGGTACTTTGGGTTACCTATGTGCTATTCCTGACTATAATCTATCTCTGTGCCAAATTTCATCCAGATCCGTTCAGCAGTTTTTGCGTGAAAGGGTAACAAACATACATACATCCATCCTCACAAACTTTCGCATTTATAATAATATTATTATTATATTATTATTATATATTATATCATATATTATTAAGTAGGAAGTAGGATTAACTATAAATAAATAATAAATTACTATAATTATGGTGTATGGCTTTTTCTGACACGGGATCTACATCGTTTGTACGTTTCTTCAGCGAGAAAATAGTCGATAGCTAATCGCTTACTCATCGACGATGGGACAAGTACCTAGAGGATCGTAACACTGTAATAAATAGTATCATGTTCTAATTAAGATCAGAGACTGGGACACCAAACTAATTTTATCCAAATCTGTTCAGCTGTTGATGAGTATTTGATTGTATCAAACATATAAACATACTTTTACATTTATAAAACACTAGCTTCTGCCTGCGGCTTCGCCCGCGTGACAAGTGTTTTCTTATCCCAAGGGAACATTATACCGAAATGAATAGTATTCTGGCGTGATAGAGTAACAAGCATACATCCATCCATTCTAACTTTCGCATTTATAATATTATTATTATTATATTATTATTATTATTTTCGAAAAACATGGACTGTTTCTTAGCTCGTTGGCTAGTTTAAACTACATCAACGGGACAAAGCCAAGTCAATGTAGCGTGTGGTGAATTTTTATGATGAAGACAGGGTGTTATGGACAGAAATTTCGTTTTCTTCAATTTGCATGAACTTTCTTACTATTCTACAGGTGTTTAGAATTGCAGCCTTTTGAAGGGTAATGTAGATTGAATCGTTCAAGTTTATTAATTTGAGGCTATGGTGGAGATGGTTTGGTATAACACCTGTAGTGGAGACAACTATGGGTACGATGTAAACTTTTTCTTGCCTCCAGATTCTGATCACTTCTTCCTTGAGTTCCGCATATTTACTTATTTTCTCTCCTATCGTCTTTTGCAAATTGTGTGTGTTGGGGACTGCAATGTCTATCAGGTAAGTAACTTTACTAACTTTATCTAGGAGAATAATATCTGGTCTATTGAAGTGAACGGTTCTGTCGGTTAGTATAGCACGGTCGTAGTAGAGTTTGTGTGTGGTATTTTCTAGAACAGTTTGTGGGACGTATTTGTAGTAAGGAGTGTTTGTATCTTGTATGAGTTTATGTTTGATTGCTAGTTTTTGGTGGATGACATTTGCTACCTGATTGTGTCTGTGTGTATAGTCAGTCTGAGTGAGCGTTGTGCATGCTCCCGTGATGTGTTGTATGGTCTCTGGCTGACTGTGACACTTGCGGCATTTGTCATTCGTTATTGTGGGGTCTTTAATTATGAATTTCCTGTAGTTTTTAGTATTGATGATTTGATCTTGTATTGCTATAATAAACCCTTCAGTTTCCGGGAATAAGTTACCTACCTTAAGCCACTTATTTGAACCTATCATATCTATGTGGGATTGTTCTAGATCGTGTGGGTGTCGTCCGTGCAGTACTTTCTTTTTCCACTCTTCTACCTTTTGTTTTTGAGGGTCATTATTAATATCGTAAGTTGTGTTTTCTTCGTTTAGATTAAGGGGGGTGTAGTTAATATCGTTTGTGACTATGGCTTTATGTATACTACTTGTTTGAGATTTTGTGAAAAAGAATGACTTTAATCTAGTGATTTGTTTTTGCCAAAGGTAATGAATGTCTATCAGGCCTCTCCCTCCGTTTTGTCGTTTAATTGTCAGTCTTTCTATTGCCGATTTAGGGTGAAGGTTGTTGTGTTTAGTAAGTGTGGTGCGTGTAGTTCTCTCGATCTGCTGGATGTCAGTTTTCGACCACTTGATCACTCCAAACGAATATGTTAGTATAGGTATCGCAAAGGTGTTTAATGCCTTTATTAAATGTTTTCCTGAGAGTTGTGTTTTACATACTGCGATCACTCTCCTCTTGTATTCGGTGTTCAGTGTGTGTTTAATTGCTGTGTGATCTAGTCCTTTGAGCTGCCTGTATCCTAAATATTTATACAAATCTATTGGTTCCATTGCTGTGATTGTTTCATTATTGTTGATTGCATAGTCTCCAGGTTTAATTTTCCCTCTTATTATGTGTACTGTTTTGCATTTATCTAGTCCAAACTGCATGTTTATATCTTTACTGAATTCTGTCGTGATATCTATTAATTTTTTCATATCTTTTTCAGTTCTCGCGTATAATTTTATGTCATCCATATAAATAAGATGAGAGATAGTGGTTACTTCTGTTGTGTGTTTAAGGCAATATCCGACGTGACTGCGTTGCAGTAGATGAGACAGGGAGTTGAGAGCGAGACAAAACCATAGAGGGCTCAGGGAGTCTCCCTGATAAATGCCTTTTCTTACGGCAATGTGTCGTGTTGTTACAACCTTGTCTTGGCAATTTAGCTGTAGTGTAGTTTTCCATCGGGACATAATATTTTGCAAGAAGCCTATAATTGTTGAGTTTATTTTATATATCTGCAGTATTTGGATAAGCCAGGAATGTGGAATGCTATCAAAAGCTTTTTTATAATCTATGTAGGTGCAGTGTAGGTTTCTATTTTTTGTGGCAGCATGTTTGTTTATTATGGAATCTATAATAAGTTGTTCCTTACACCCCATGTGGCCTCGTCTACACCCCTTTTGCTCTTCTGCTATTATGCTGTGGCGTTCTATATGTTTATTGATTTTTGTTGTGATGGCTGACGTTAGGATCTTGTATATTGTGGGTAGGCATGTTATTGGTCTGTATTGGGACGGCTGTGGTGAGTATTCAGTTTTTGGTAACATGTAGGTTATTCCTGTAGCGATAAATTCAGGTATATTTTGTTTTCCTAGGACAAGGTCTGTTAAATTTTTAGCTAAGATTTTGTGTAATGATTCTAATTTTTTAAACCAGTAATTATGTATTTTATCAATGCCGGGGGATTTCCAGTTGTGGAGTCTTGCTGTTATACTAGTTATGTCAGACTCAGTAAACTCAACAAATTCCATTTCTTCTAATAAACTCCATCTAGTTTCTTCATCTGTTATCCAATTAGATTTATCGTTATGTTGTACCTGTTCTTCCCATATACCAGACCAAAATGTTTCAAGTTGTTCTACTGTTGGTAATTCCACGGGTAATGTGTTACTTTGTTGATTAGTCTGTAAATTTCTATAAAAGTTCTTTTCGTTCGTAGCAAATAAAGAATTATCATTTTTACGTTCCGTTGCTTTCTTGTATCTTTTCAACCTATGAACTTTTAGTGCTAGTTTCTGTTTCAGAGTATCTAAAAACTCTTCTGGTTTCCTATTGTCGCCTTCATGTCTAGTGTGAATAGTCACATTCCTAAATATTGCTTCTACCCTTTTCACTACCTTGTTTGATCTATTGTTGTTAATGTATTGTGTTAGTCTACCACAGTCTGCTCTAAGTTTTTCTATATCTTTTTCAAGCCTCTGCTGCCAAGCTGGTTTGTTATTATTTCTTGGTCTAGCATTGCCTGTGTATTCTGTAATTTTATAATTAAGTTCTTCTGAAATAACTAATGCTGTGCAGTATATCAAAGTGTGTACATCTATTAATTGTGTTTCTTCGCTAATGTATTGGTTGAGAATATTTCCATTAAATAAATGAACAAGTTGATTTAGTTTTGGTGTGTACCTAAGCTTGGGCAGCTTTGGCCGAGCTACCGGGTCCATTCCAGAATATTGAGCAAGAGCTGTTTTAAATTTATCGCGTAGCTCTTGAATAACCGTATCTGTGGGATGATTTTCATCGATATCGGTTAGTACCTCAATGTCATTTTCTAACATTACGGTTATACTATCGGTTTGTGTAGATGTATGCGTGGTCTGTGAATATGCTTGTGACCTATAGTATGTTTGAGATTGTGTGCTAGGATCTGTATTAGCGGATGACTGTATTTGTTCGTGTTGTATATTTTCTGTTGTGTTTTGTGTTAATGCGATATTGATAACGTTCTCATTAGTTTCTGTTTCTTCTTGTAAATATATGCGTACTTCTTCTCTTAACTGATCTATTACTTCTTTTGACAGAAGTTTGTTCCTAACTATAGTTCTTCTTTGATCTGAAATCCTTTGTTCTGTCACAGTAATCTCTGGGTATTGGCGTGTAAAAAGTTCATGCAGTTGCTGTCTGTAGGTGGTCATATCGGTCTCTAATTTAGTGATGTATAGGTAAGTTCGCATGATAAAAAGGTTTACTTCTTTGCTCCATTTCATGCGAACTCTTGCTTTTCCAGCCTTGGTGGACGCGGGTAAAAAGGATCTAACCTCCCGCGCAACATTCAAGGTCGGATTGGGTGGGACTGTATTTAAACTTGTAATGGGAGATGACGATGGTGATGGCTTGGGTGACGATGGTATGGATGGCGATGATGGCCTAGAAGGTGTGTATGAGACTGTGCTTGGACTGTACGGTTCTACAGGGGTGTTTGTCCTGTCCGTCAGTCTGTCGCCATCGTCGATGATTGCGGCTGTAGCATCTTTATCGGTTGGAGCCCGCCTGTTCAACTCCTCACCGCTGACGGTTCGCATGCTGTGACACCCAGCGTCAGCTCCAGGTGCGCCCCGGCGATTGCCCCCGGGCAGCGGTCCTATACGTTTTCTTTTTGAACGTGTCTCCATGTTGAATGGGTTTCCAGAGCCACGTTAGCCACGCCAGTAATTTCTCAATCGTGTGTCCGCCCCCCACGTGATTAGATGGTCAATCAGGACGTGTGGTTGTTTAGGGGGCTTATTATTATTATTATTATATTATTATTATATATTATATTATATTATTAAGTAGGAAGTAGGATTAACTATAAATAATTAATAAATTACTATAATTATGGTGTATGGCTTTTTTTGACACGGGATCTACATCGTTTGTACGTTTCTTCAGCGAGAAAATAGTCGATAGCTAATCGCTTACTCATCGACGATGGGACAAGTACCTAGAGGATCGTAACACTGTAATAAATAGTATCATGTTCTAATTAAGATCAAAGACTGGGACACCAAACTATTTTTATCCAAATCTGTTCAGTTGTTGATGAGTATTTGATTGTATCAAACATATAAACATACATACTTTTACATTTATAAAACACTAGCTTCTGCCAGCGGCTTCGCCCGCGTGTCAAGTGTTTTCTCCAAGCTAAAAAAAAAAAAAAAAGTCATACTATAGGTATCAAACAGACAGGGCGTATTTATAGATTCGTACAATGCGTAGGAATTAATTTAATCTTCGTATGGGAATTACCTAATTCCCATTGTAGATAATGAAATCCCATGGCATGTTTTCAGGACGTAGGTTTTTGTTTATAAACGAGGATAAAAATATATTTGTATTTTTACGTAAACTGTAACACTTTTTTTTGTGGTAGATAAAAGTTTTGTCAAAAGAAAATTAGTTACCTCTTTCCGCCGTATTTGTATTGCTCATTCGCCTTAAAACTGCCGCTGGGTGGTGGAACCACTTTGGAACCGCACCCTGGGACGTCGAGTTCCCTATAAACACTCTCATTTCACCAAAATAACTTAGAATCACTTGATATCCGTGCACCGAAGCTGTATTCTTTGTTTGTTTTGACGGACTGCAGCTGTCATTTGGACGTACTGCGTTTTCGTTCGGAAACGCGCCCGTCTCCGCTAAGATTGGCTTATTTATTTCTTTGGACTAGCACACGGGTAGGATTCGAGTTTGGTTTTGGGATTGTGAGGACGTTGTCCCGCTTCCGTTGGCGTGCCTCAAGGAATTGCTTATGTGAATGATGGTAGCCTTTGAGTTCAGAAGATTCGAGAACGATCGGATTTCCTGAACGAAACGCGGGAGCAGGGGTGCGTTCAAAATTCTCATCCGGGCTGTCAGGGATTGATAGTGTTTTATTGTAGTCTGATTTTAAGTCGGGTTTTGGAAAGTTGTAGGGTGAGGCGTAGGTCTGGGATAGTGTATTTCTTTGAAGGAAAATTGTTCCGCGTAAATTCTTCGAAAACGGAAATTTTAGGAAACAGTTTATGGGATTCGGTGTTTTAGGTTTTCGGTTCGAGAATGATGGTATGAGAGCGCACCCGGTGAGAGAGTTTTTCTTGGCGAAAGGCGAACTGCGTAGAGGGTTCTTTTCTTGGGCTGACCGGCTTGAGCAGAGCCTGGAGATTGCGAGTGGGCTGGAATTATCGCGTGGGCGTCGGCCTCTGTGCGGCAGAGCGTTTCCTGTATGTGCCTGTCGTGATTGATCGGAATACGTGAAGTCAAAAATCGCCGGTGACCGCGTGCGTGATTGTGGATACGCGGCCTGGAAGCTGCATGTAACCGTCGTGGTGTGATACCCGGCGTGATTGTGTTCCCAAGCTGGGCTCATAATCCCTCACGGTAAGTCGCCTTGCTCAGGGGATTGACCCCATCGTATTTCGTTGTGAGTTCTGTGTGCTGACTTGCTGGTTTCTTTCAGAACAACGTGGCGTGGGGTCGAAATTGGGCCGACCTATCTACCCTACGGGTTTACTTCCTCCGAAAGGTACGTGTTTGACTTCCTAAAGGCTCTGTCAGTTGGTATTCGGTTTCATAGGGCGGCCGATACATTTATATTATTTGGGCTGGCCTATCCTTTGTGGGTGTTTGTTGACAAGCTCCATACAATTATACCTATTTACATACACCTTAGGCATGATTTCCATATACTCAGGAGGGCCATCCATTATGTTAGCCTATGTAAAGCCCGGTATTTAAGATAATATTCCCCGTATCCCAACGATTTGTCTGATCTGTATAACAATAAAATCTGTGTGTTTAATCATGAAGAGTGCGGGACAGCTCATCCATTGTGTTCACTTATTTAAAGCCTGTGTGTAAGATAATACCTTCCATGTGTAGCGAATTGTCTGCTCCGTCTAACCCTAAATTCTGTGTGTTTAATCATGAAGAGTGCCGGACGGCTCACCCATTGTGTTCGCCTATGTAAAGCCCGGTGTATAGGATGTTACTTTCAGTGTTTTAGCGACCTGTCTGTTCTATATACTCAAAACCCTTTGTTTAATTTGAGTTTTTGTGCTAAGAAGTTTTTATTCTGTAACTTCAGGAGGTGTCTGGTTGGGGCTGATTGTCTGGTTGGGGCTGATTGTCTGGTTGGGGCTGATTGCCTGGCTGAGGCTATCTGCTCGAGGCAGGCTGTCGCAGTGTGGAGTTGGCTGGCTACGCGACGGTTCAGGAGACGGGTTTTCTGACCCTTCCGTTTTATTATTATTTTTATTTTTTGTTCTTCCACCCTCCACTATAAATTAGTTGGGAAATATTTTGATACGGAGAAAAGTTGACCAGCCAACTGCAACCAGCGACCCTTTTTAAATTTATTTACTTTGGTAACGTGTTCAAGGGTTACATTTAATAAACATCGTTCTCAGTATATGGTGCTTTATTGTTCCCAAGAAAAAAATCCCGTTACATTGGCGCCCGAACAGGGACCTTGTTGGTGCAGGTCCTCGGCCCTGGTCTTATGCTCAGGGACGAATTGGCTGGTCAATTTTTGATGTGTGTTTGTGTTAGTCTATAAGTTGAATTGTGTAACTTCATAACTTAGACTGGTAGTTATTTATCGAAATGGAGGAACGCCCCATTCGTTTTCATATCCTAAACAAAGATGAGCTGCTGTACGAGGTTGCCATCCGTGATGGTGTACCTGAGGCCACGGTTGGTCGATTGCGTACTCAAATCAAGGCTCTGTCCAAAGAGATACCCACTGATGAGGTTAATATGTTTGAAGGCGATGTGCATTCGGAATTACAAACTATTAAAACTAAACTGGCAGAGCTGCAGGAACTGTTAGATAAAAAGCCACTTTTGCTAAAGCGGTTATACCGCATCCAAGGTTTAGGGAACCACTTGTTTCATAGGTTAACCCGTGTCGAGCCGGTGGAGAAGGGGGACATGGAGCTGAAGACGGAGCTGGATGCAAGCCTTCTGGTTATTCTCCGGCGAATAGACAAAATGTTTCATGCTTTTTCCAGTACCTTTGAGTTTAAACCACAAGTAGGCGGATCCGAGCCGACCTACCCCGTGGAAGCCGCTAGGGGTGCTGACGTGGAGAAACGTTGTGTCACGTGTGATCGTACGGCTAATATCCATTCCCTGAACATTAAATTCAATGGTAAGGTTGGCGTCCATGAGTTTCTGGAGAGAGTTGAGGAGCTTTGTTTGTCGCGTGGTATCTCTTCGGATCGATTATTTAGGTCTGCTGTTGAGCTGTTTGTTGATGATGCATTGTACTGGTACCGAGGTATCAGGGATGAGGTTGAGAATTGGGAACAGTTAAGGAATTTGCTGTTGGAGGAATATTTGCCTTCGGATTATGACCACCGCTTGCTGCAGGAGATCCGATCCCGGACGCAGGGTCCGGATGAGTCCATAGTCCATTACCTCAGCATCCTACAAAACTACTTTTCCCGTTTGAGGTGTCCCCTGAGTGAGAGAGAAAAGCTGAGCATCGCGAAGTTTAATATCCGACCAGCATATACCCTCCAACTGGCCTTAGTTGATATTGATTCGTGGTCGGAACTGAAAAGGCGCTGCCGGCAGTTGGAAGCGGCGAAGGTTAGGTCGGAATTTTTTACCGAACCCCCACGCAATGTTCAACACGCTGTTGCCCCCGATCTTGCGTACAAGGCTAGTAAGGGTAATCGCCCTGTTTGTGAGACTGTTGAGACTGCGGTGGAGAAGTTTTGTGTACGGTGTCGGGTGGAGGATCATAACCTCCTTGAGTGTAAGGCGCCCCGCGTCATGATCTGTTATCGCTGTGGGGAGAAGGGTGTAAAAACCAAGAATTGTCCGAAGTGTTCTCCTAAAAACAAGGTGACTCCGGATGCAAAAATGCAAGTAGCGACGGTCCGTTCCTCTGGTGATGATACCCGTCCTTATTTAAACGTAGATATTTGTGGTTTGTCTGTTTCCGGTCTTTTAGATTCGGGTTCGGAAATTTCGATTGTTGGTGGTTCTGTTGTGGATCATTTTTCGGGTATGGCCCAGATCCATAAGTTGAATGATGTAGATGTTGTGAGAACCGCGAATGGTTCAACTTCCCCTGTTCTTGGGTATATGTATTTGCCGGTGAGGGTGAACCATGTCTTGCGGGTGATAAAGTTTTTTGTGATTCCGGAGGTGTCCAATCGTCTGCTTTTCGGAATAAATTTTTGGAGGGCCTTTAATCTTGCGCCTGGCGTATTGAGTCTGACGGGTCGGGCCGATTTATCTTATCGGAAACCCAGTGAAGTTATAGTGTCCCAAGTGAGTCGGTTGCACCCTTTTGATGCGTTGACTGAGGGGCAGAAAAAGTTAGCTAGTGACGGTTGCAAAAGGTTTGAGGATGTTTCTGTTGAATCCAACAATGAGATTGATACTACTTCCCGTGAAGCCTACGTTGACAAGTTGGGCACCCTGAAAGAAGTGTTCGTGAAAGTTGACCAAGAGTTGAGAAAATCCCATTGGCGTAATGCCAAGGATTACAATCAGTGTAGAAGGGATGCTGTTTTTGAGAAGGATGATTTTGTGTGGCGGCGCACTCATGTTCGGAGTGATGCCTCGAAACATTTTTCCTACAAGCTGGCTCCACGGTTTGAGAAATGTAAGGTTGTGCGGAAGTTGTCTAATCTGGTTTACTTGTTGGAAGATGAGAATGGTAGAAGGAGTGATTGCCATGTGAAAGACATAAAGAGTGCCGATTGATCCTCCATTTGGGCGTTTTTTTTTATTTTTTGCATTTGGCGTCATCATGTCCAGTACTGTGGGCCTCAAGGGGTGTTGATTATTTTTTTGATATGTATTGCAGAGTAGCTGGCATGGGGGCTACCCTTAGTTTCATGTGTTTGTATGTGTGTATCCAAAGACGGGCTGAAGAAACAGTCCCGCAAATTAGCAGGCGCATACTGTGCCATGCCTTATGCCTCCACCGGGTCATAGAGCTGGGGACCAGCTCGAATTTCGCTTGTTACCTCGCGAAATTCTGGCGGGTGAGGGGATACTGTAACACTTTTTTTTGTGGTAGATAAAAGTTTTGTCAAAAGAAAATTAGTTACCTCTTTCCGCCGTATTTGTATTGCTCATTCGCCTTAAAACTGCCGCTGGGTGGTGGAACCACTTTGGAACCGCACCCTGGGACGTCGAGTTCCCTATAAACACTCTCATTTCACCAAAATAACTTAGAATCACTTGATATCCGTGCACCGAAGCTGTATTCTTTGTTTGTTTTGACGGACTGCAGCTGTCATTTGGACGTACTGCGTTTTCGTTCGGAAACGCGCCCGTCTCCGCTAAGATTGGCTTATTTATTTCTTTGGACTAGCACACGGGTAGGATTCGAGTTTGGTTTTGGGATTGTGAGGACGTTGTCCCGCTTCCGTTGGCGTGCCTCAAGGAATTGCTTATGTGAATGATGGTAGCCTTTGAGTTCAGAAGATTCGAGAACGATCGGATTTCCTGAACGAAACGCGGGAGCAGGGGTGCGTTCAAAATTCTCATCCGGGCTGTCAGGGATTGATAGTGTTTTATTGTAGTCTGATTTTAAGTCGGGTTTTGGAAAGTTTTAGGGTGAGGCGTAGGTCTGGGATAGTGTATTTCTTTGAAGGAAAATTGTTCCGCGTAAATTCTTCGAAAACGGAAATTTTAGGAAACAGTTTATGGGATTCGGTGTTTTAGGTTTTCGGTTCGAGAATGATGGTATGAGAGCGCACCCGGTGAGAGAGTTTTTCTTGGCGAAAGGCGAACTGCGTAGAGGGTTCTTTTCTTGGGCTGACCGGCTTGAGCAGAGCCTGGAGATTGCGAGTGGGCTGGAATTATCGCGTGGGCGTCGGCCTCTGTGCGGCAGAGCGTTTCCTGTATGTGCCTGTCGTGATTGATCGGAATACGTGAAGTCAAAAATCGCCGGTGACCGCGTGCGTGATTGTGGATACGCGGCCTGGAAGCTGCATGTAACCGTCGTGGTGTGATACCCGGCGTGATTGTGTTCCCAAGCTGGGCTCATAATCCCTCACGGTAAGTCGCCTTGCTCAGGGGATTGACCCCATCGTATTTCGTTGTGAGTTCTGTGTGCTGACTTGCTGGTTTCTTTCAGAACAACGTGGCGTGGGGTCGAAATTGGGCCGACCTATCTACCCTACGGGTTTACTTCCTCCGAAAGGTACGTGTTTGACTTCCTAAAGGCTCTGTCAGTTGGTATTCGGTTTCATAGGGCGGCCGATACATTTATATTATTTGGGCTGGCCTATCCTTTGTGGGTGTTTGTTGACAAGCTCCATACAATTATACCTATTTACATACACCTTAGGCATGATTTCCATATACTCAGGAGGGCCATCCATTATGTTAGCCTATGTAAAGCCCGGTATTTAAGATAATATTCCCCGTATCCCAACGATTTGTCTGATCTGTATAACAATAAAATCTGTGTGTTTAATCATGAAGAGTGCGGGACAGCTCATCCATTGTGTTCACTTATGTAAAGCCTGTGTGTAAGATAATACCTTCCATGTGTAGCGAATTGTCTGCTCCGTCTAACCCTAAATTCTGTGTGTTTAATCATGAAGAGTGCCGGACGGCTCACCCATTGTGTTCGCCTATGTAAAGCCCGGTGTATAGGATGTTACTTTCAGTGTTTTAGCGACCTGTCTGTTCTATATACTCAAAACCCTTTGTTTAATTTGAGTTTTTGTGCTAAGAAGTTTTTATTCTGTAACTTCAGGAGGTGTCTGGTTGGGGCTGATTGTCTGGTTGGGGCTGATTGCCTGGCTGAGGCTATCTGCTCGAGGCAGGCTGTCGCAGTGTGGAGTTGGCTGGCTACGCGACGGTTCAGGAGACGGGTTTTCTGACCCTTCCGTTTTATTATTATTTTTATTTTTTGTTCTTCCACCCTCCACTATAAATTAGTTGGGAAATATTTTGATACGGAGAAAAGTTGACCAGCCAACTGCAACCAGCGACCCTTTTTAAATTTATTTACTTTGGTAACGTGTTCAAGGGTTACATTTAATAAACATCGTTCTCAGTATATAGTGCTTTATTGTTCCCAAGAAAAAATCCCGTTACAAAACCAGCATAGTTTTTCAAGTGAGCGTGGAAACAAACCTTATGCGGGAATCGGTGGTGCAGGTTTAAATACAAGGACTTTCTTCTATTTTTAAATTTATTAGTGATCCACTAATGGCTATTATTACACTGCAAATTTGTATATATTTTATGTGCCACATTGCAGTGTTACTAAAACCTATAAAAAAGATTTTTCACAATCCTATTCAGTAAAAGTATTAAATAAAAAGTTATTTGGGCAAAATTTCGTTTAAGTAATAAAATTTTAAAAGTATGCAAATAGTAAAAAAGTTAAATGCATAATATTCAGGGTAAAAAAGTTTCATCCATTCCATCTTGTTTTTCTATTCCTGAGAGAAGTTGGCATTTATAATAAAACGCCTTACAAACAAGCAAAAGCAAAAGTTTGTCAGATGTTAATAAATCAGTTTTAATACTTTTCTCCTCTTAATATTATTATATCCTTTCTTCCTCCATCATAATCTTCCTTTTAGTTAATTGGTTGTTACAAAAAAGCAAAAGCAAAAGTTAAAAGTTAAATATGAAAATTAATTTTGCAGTGCCTTTCAGTTGGCAATTATAGCAACTTGAACAAAAATAACATAAAACTTCGTTGATCTGTCGGCAAAGTCTTTCAAAATATTTTTCTTTATAAAGTTAACGTAAAAAAAAAGGAAAATATAATAAAGGAAAGACACTGGAACGTAGGCCTTCCAAGATTTTCGCCCTGAAGCTCGTGGAGGAAACTGTCTGTTAGAATCTTTAGTAACTAAAACTACCAGGTTCCCGTTCAATCACCTTTGGCCGGGCAACGGTAGTTGTTTGAGTGTTGTTGTGTGTTATCCTGAATTTTCCTTGTTAATATTTTGTTTCTTTTTATCAGAGTTATGGTTTTCCTGGCTCCTGTTTTAATTAAACAAGTGACACGTGTACAAAATATGTTTAAGGTAAAATTTAAATGACTCTGTTTATTTTTCTATGGTACTGTGCTTCTGAAAGACGAATATAAAGGAAGAATAACAATTATTTGTCTCAGTTGAGAAATGACATACCTACAACTATTAAAGAATAAAAAAAAACAATGAAAGAATGAAAAAAAAAATATTTATTTGTGACCCGCACAGGAGACACGAGATAAGAAAAACACAAACAATGATAAAAAATAAATAATCCCGTGCGAGACCAAAAAGGCTCCTATCTCAGCATGTGCAACGACATTAAAAAGAAAATAACGCTGCGCTGATATTCTGATAGACACACTGTTGATGCCACGGACACATTCACGGAAACGGATCATATTTAAGAAATAAAATAGAACAAGATAAATAATAACAAAATAGTATAAATAAACACAGAAGGTGAGTCACAATATGTATGTGTATAACGTATAAAACAAATATCTAAATAAAACACAATAAATATACGACCAAAATTCCGAAGGCTCAATGAACATGTCAAAACCGTAGAGAGAGCGCGTGTCAATCTCTGGTCGGCGTTACGTCGGCTGTCAAAATGAAAAAATATTTTGGCACATTAATATTTTGGTACGTTGGCTGTCAAAATGAAAAAATATTTTAGAGTATAGTGCTCGACAGGTGTTGTCCGACGCAGTCATCCAATGAACCTTTAGGGATACTGACACAACAAAGCAGTTACTCTTTACCTTCAATCTATGGACTAGCCATATATTGTAAGATCTTCTAGTCGTTTAAAAAATATTTTCTAATTGTAAGGCATTATGTGTGGCCCAGTATTCAGTTACTGCAACCAGGTGCTGTAGTTTCGGCAACGATAAAGTCTTCTCACATGTACAGCTGACTGTCCATGTGATGCAAGATGTAAGTGAACTGAAATACCGCAAAAACGTCTACAGATAAGTAATAGTGTGGCATAAACGCCTACCAAAAACATGCTAGCTATCTGTCACCAAATAGAGCTTGGTTGACAAATTACCGCCACGCGCCAGCATAATTGTAAGATCCTGGAGGATCATGTAACGTGAAAATGATTTAGAACACTGTCAGAAAAAACCTTTGTCAAAATAATGATTATCATATTGTTGAGAAAAACTGATTTACGTAAGCGCCTGTGTAAAGTGTGACAGCAAAATGTGACGAAAATTTTTTTTAATTTTTTTTTTGTTGTTATGTTTGGATGCGGGTTTGATACGTGTTGTACAGCTTTTGGTAAGGCCAAATCTGCGATTAGTTTGTAGATGGCGTCATTGCATACGCTCAACAAGACGACGCGTCGTTTTGCACCCAATGCGGCCTTTTTTGCATCGATGTCATTCGCCAGGACCCATTGGGATATGCGGCCTTTGTATTATCGCCAGTCGTGGACAATATGGTCGAACGACCAGTATTCCAAACGTCGCGTTCATCCTCGTCTCCACGTCGTTTTTTTTTCATTTTGTAAAACAAGGGTTTACAAACAAAATTCCTCAGTAATAAAAAAATTTACATCAGCATATAGGAAGCTGTCGCAGTGTTCATAAAAATGTTGGATAAAATGAGGCTACCTCAAAGGGACAGCGGCGGGGTGTGCCGAATCGCAAACCATGATCCACATTCTGTCCTGTCCCCTGTGCCCCCAAATATGCAACCATAGTGAACTATGCACTGCCACTGACGAAGCCATGAAGGTGGCTAAATTTTGGTCCAAACCAAATTGGACGACTGTCAAAGAAAGGTTTTAAATCATTTCTAGACAGGTAATTAAAATGAAGTAGTTATGCCTTTTGGCTTTAATTGGCCTTTTTAAGATGATGCTCTTATTCCTGCCTACCTCGTTAGTATAGCGGTTGCCATCTCTACCACCATAGGGGTTTGATTTTTGGTCAGTCATTAACTCCTTCCATATTGAATTTCTCAGTAGTAATCCTGAGTCTAGATTTGTACCTAGTAGAACGTAATAGACTCGTTCCATGAATAGGACTTAAACCCAACTGGCATGCTCTGGGTGTACTACCAGGTTCACCGCTGCCTACACCTTCAGGGTACACCGACGTGATGTTATTATTTTTCAATAAAAAGCTATCAATAAACAGGTATTGATAGACTTTTAGCAAAACCAAGTAAGACATAAAAATACTTTATTGCAAAAAAATACTACCGACTTCCAAATAAAAAACTACAAAGTTATGGACACCGACTTATTACCGAGTTATTTTTCACTTTGTAGTTTTTTATTTGTAAGTCGGTAGTATTTTTTTGCAAAAAAGTATTTTTATTTTTCACTTTTTAGTTGTACCTACCTAATAGGCAAGTTGTTTAGTAAGGTAGCTATAACGGCAGAATAGATTACCTGAATATCATGAAACTTGAACATAACCGGTGAAATGAGAGATCTACGTATCCCTTAAGAGCGTACTGGCGTGATTTTATGTTATGAAATGGTATAAACAATGAACATGCGATTGCAGCAATCCCGAGAGGTTTGCCGTTATTTATTGAAGAGTTCTGTTGTATATCTTCGAAGTCCTTCATCAGATCATCACCAAATTAAAATGGGACCCATTTGAGAACATATTCCTTGAAACAAAAAAAATAATTTTCAAAATCGGTCTCCAACTGATGGAGACATCGGTGAACATAAAAAAAGAAAAACATACATTAAGTCGAACATAGAACCTCCTCCCTTTTGGTAAGTCGGTTAAAAATAAAGAGCTAAAGTGCAGGTGGTAATTAGGAAGGCGAAATATGTAAAAGAGGAGGCTCTTTTAAATATTTCACGTTTTAAACACCACCTACACTTTAGCCCTTCTTTTTGTCTTTCTTGGTTTGCCCCTACAATGTCATCACCATATATTAAGCCTAGCATTGACCCCAATATGTTTTCTTATATCTCTCGAAGATTGGTGGGACGTCGCCATAAGGAAGCGAGCCGAAATAATGTCCTGGATTCAGTCTAATTTATAGCATCTCCCTTATTGGTGTTCGTTGATCTGGAAAAAAAGAAAATTGTTTTATTACTGGTTGTAGGAAGGGTAGGTAAGGTAAAGAATATTCTATTAATTATTTACCGGTATAGAATTTATCTACTGGGCACTATTCTTTCCGAATATTAACCGTTGTATATTGTACTGGTTATAGTCAAAACATAAACTAATTTTATCTACACTCACAACGTAATGTTCCAAATATGAATTCGAAAAATATTGTATAAACACGTACTTTATATTCGTGGATAGGTAAAATTAAAAAAAAAACCATTACAGTTCAACATTTGCCTTCGATTTTTAAACAACTGCATCATAAAATAACTTTTTAATTTTTATAGCATACTTTTACTTTTTAATTTATTGGCACTTATGGGCTCATTGAAGTACTGTCATTGTCTAAGGAGGCGTGCGCTGCGCAGTTATGCGCAATGAGAATCTAAATTGCCCGCCATACCACATATTTTTCCGTTTCCACTTTTGTTTTATTGCAACTGTATGAGTGAAGATGAAGTAGTGTATGCAATAGCATATAATTAGGTATTAAAACACTCGCGTAATATTATTATCAAATTCGGCTTCGCCTCATGTGGTAAACCTACGCTCGTGTTTTAATAACCCCTATTATATGACCATTGCATAAACTACTATTAATTTACTGACAATGTTTCAGGGCGTGAAAGTACTCATGAATATAAAAAAAAAACTTTTACTATGGGACAAACAGTTAAATCACGAAAAAACTAATAGTTATTCTTTACATTGTGTCGAGTGAAACAAGTGAACGCAAATATATAGAACAGAAGGTTATATTTACATCCTTTGTTACAAAGTTCAAGTGATTTTCCCAAGTCAAAATTTACCGGTAACGCTTATAAATATAATATGTTCCACTATTATAAAAGTATATACAGTGTATAAAATACTTAAATAACTAAAACTACACTTTAACCAAAAACTACTCACTAACTAAAACTAAAAATATACTTAACTAAAATATGGCGTCGAAAAACTCTTCCACATCGTTCCCCACTGGTAATGTACCCAAAAGGCTGGCAGCATTGCCACGTTGTATGGCAATGCTTGTTCTCCGACCAAGGTAAAAGCCAGCCCTTGGGTCACGCGAAGTGTCAACTAAGCTTTTTGAAAGATCTTTAAACAAAGCGTGAGCACTCGGACACCACGGACCAAGAGTTACAACCCCAAATGGCTCGAAAATATAACTACCGATTAGGTTATTATATTTCCGCCGCTTGAGGTTCTCTGCAGCCGTAGCGGCAGCGCCAGCACAGCATGATGAACTCGGAAGATGGGATGGCGCAAGAGTATCGACACAAGTAGCGTCCCACACTAAAGGCCTACCCATCTTCCATGGAAACAATTCACATTCAATTTCAATTCATATTCTTCCACTATTTGTATTCGATTTTGTGGAGATCCGTGTTGTGATTGAAGAAAGACACGTTTTGTGATTCAAACAAACTATGTTCGAAAACGGGACATGTTCAAAACGTAATTAATATTGATAAAGAGGCTCTTGGTTTGGTAGCCGTCTAATTATTTTCCGTCCACACTGAAATTTCATCCTTATTGTCTAAGTAGCAAAATTTTAATTCCAACAGAGTTATAACTCATCAAAATTCATGTGTGCATAGGTCATACTTTACACGCAGTTATGAAGCCTACACAAGCACCTTTTTATCTACTTCCGTTTTAACATAGACTAAACTTTTACTTTTTAATTAATGATATGATATATCTTTATTAATGACATGTTTATGAGTGAAATAGTCATACATGTCTTAATTTGTATAATAGTAAAAGTGTAATTATTGTTTATGTAACATTGATCACAGGTTATTTATCAATTGTTGGTAATACAAATAATCAAATAATTAATTCTCCAACTTATTAGACCATTTGTGAGGCTAAAAATGGAATCGAATTATAGTCTTGACATAATTTTTTCAGACAACCCACTCGCTATAATATATTTTTGATATAAAATCCTTTTTATGGAGTTTCTTGTGCATTCTTCTCCATAATAAGCTACTTTCCGAATGCACGGTAGAATCATTTTGATGTAACGTTCGAAAGTGCCGCTTGGTGGCCTAGTTGAAATAAAATATCTTTGTCTTTTGTCCTTGTCTTTGTCTTTATCTATCCCACAAATGAGGGTGAGATCGCTCCTTATTCGGATCCTCTACCAATCATGAAGCTTTCGTTGAAAGAATGTCACTGGTCTCTCTGGCTCTCAGCCTCTTAGGGTTCCGGGTTCTACATTTTTCATCTATGCTCCGCTCGTATTGGTCGTAGCGTGATGTTATATAGCCTTTTAGGGTTCCGTACCCAAAGGGTAAAAACGGGACCCTATTACTAAGACTCCGCGGTCCGTCTTTCTGTCTGTCACCAGGCTGTATCTCATGAACCGTGATAGCTAGACAGTTGAAATTTTCACAGAAGATGTATTTCTGTTGCCGCTATAACAAAAAATACTAAAAACAGAATAAAATTAAATAAAGTGGGGCTCCCATACAACAAACGTGTTCGTTTGCAGTTTATTTGCGATAATGGTACGGAACCCTTCGTGCACGAGTGCGACTCACACTTGGCCGGTTTTTATTGTCTGTCTTTGCAGTTTGCATGTAAAATGATTTGAATTGAAGGCAGTAAAATTTGTGGTACAACTAAAAAACCCCAAAACAATTACCCTCTTACTAATAAACGCGGAATAAAGTTATACCAGGTATAACACAGGAATAACCATACATTTTCATAGGTTTATACTTGGTATAACTGTATTCCGTGTTTTTTTTTATTTTTTTTTTATAATACTAATCCCGCTCAACAAAGTTGGCGCCTATTCTGTGCAAATTCTTTCATTCCATTCCTCTTTCATGCCTCTCGTACTTTCATTCTTCATACTAATTGTTCTTCTTGCTTACATCTCTTGTATACGGTGGGTGGGAATCCCACTTTCTTTAATTACGTAAAAGGCAGCTTTATTTATTTAAAATTTGGGTATAAGACAAAAAGTGCTAATATACAAGGTTACATGATACAGAAAATTACAAATGTGCAAGAAGTGCTGTTAATAAATACAATGTGCAAAAGTGCTATTTATCACAGTCAGAATATAACTAAATATCACAGGAAAAAAGATCAAAATTTTATAAATAGTGCCTTACAATTAGGGATGAGAAGCAATACAGTGCTTTTCATCACACAGACAATCTGTTGTTGCTAGGTACTACCCCAGTGCACCGTTCGTCACTGCAGTTTTGTGCGTGCTATTCTATGCTTCTTACATATATTCTTATAATACTAGTGAAGCATAGTGCCGCTTCAACTTCGGTTTCGTGCAATGACGGTGGAAGCCACATTAACACAGTACACCAGGAACTTTTCCCTGTGTTGCTTACTCATGAGCCCATGCAGGCTCTCCTTCGTCAGTCTCCTGTCCAGCTCACATTCGAGTTGGTAGCGTTCCCTGATAAATAACGGGCAATCTACAAGTATGTGCTGGACAGTCTCTGCCACGCCTGGATCGCAGACACACGATGGGTTATCCTTACACTTGAAACGATTCAAGTATTCAGAGAACCCGCCGTGCCCCGTCAAAACCTGCGTGAGAACGCCTGTGGGCCGCACCTGTTTTATAATACGGAAAGCCGCTATGGCATCCGGAAGAAACATTTTCGTCACAGAGGCTGTCTCGCCCGACACATATCTTCGGTTCCATTCATCAAGCGATTCCAAACGGATCTGTCGCTTGATAAATGATACCGGACACTGGTCGTAGTCCGGCTTCCTCCGTAACGACAATGCTGCCTCCTTTGCCAACTCGTCCGCTCGCTCATTCCCCGGCAGGCCCGCGTGGGCTTTGATCCAGAACAAAGACACAGCTTTGCTCTGGCCCAGGGCTTGAGCCAAATTAGCGCGCGCGCGAACTGCCAGGGGATGGTGTATTCCGTGTTTATTAGTAAGTGGGTTAGTGTAATACTCAAAGGATGAAGACCTAGAAGAATATGGTTTGATGATTTATATCCAGTCCATCAAGGATATAAATCATCAAACCATATTCAACTAAACTTTGGATACCTAAATTAAATATTTCCATGTACAGTAAAGTATATTCTGTTTATCTACATATCTGCAAAATAAACTGTAGGTATCTCTATCGCTTAAAGCAGAATAGCGGCTTGCCAGTCAAGTCAAGTTATACATATATACTTAAATAAATAAATAAGTGCCATCCACTTGACAGTGGATTTATACCGGCCACTTTCCGTGAAAACATTGTTGAATTTGACAGTTAAACGCAGACGTCAGTTGATCGAGTTCGCTCCGAATAATAAATAATTTATTGAATTGGACGGAAGCAAAATAAATAACTTTGATTTCCGAAATAATTTCCTAAGAAAATCACAAACATTTGTTCATGAAAGCTTTTAGTTATCTCTTTGTGGTTTTGAAAATATTTTAATAAATTAGTACTTTCGAACTTTATTGCGAGCATATAAATATTAGTTGTTACTTGTGATATTTATTCAAATTTGATGTAGACGAAGTCGTGACGAGAATCTAGTACCTATATCCTAAGTATTATTTTCAGATTTCAGAACTTTTCCGTGTTACATTTAATCACGCAAACATAATATACTAAACAGCCGGTAAAAATCATCACAAAAAAACTATTCAACATCAAAAGTACCAAGGTATCAGAACTCCACAAGACGTCGAATATCAAATCATAGGTACCGGTCATCGCACAAGAGACTCTTATAATAAGCAGTGAAAGGCGGCGGAATGCCACTTGCTTTCGACTCTCGTTATTGCAACACCAGAACTTGTATTTAGTGGGGCCACGTCCAATTAGACGCACAAGGGCCTTCGCAAACTAACCGACTCTGACCGAAATCGGTTTAAACTGGCAACAAATGGGTGAATTGATTAAAACGACCGCAGTTTGAAATGGATGTTAGGGAGCTTTTCTATCTAGTTAAATGGTATAGATATTCAGTGACATATTTTTGCTATTATGTGGGCACGTTCAAACTTAAAAGTTTACTGAAATAGTTACTATAACTTTAACTTCGGCAAATTGGTTATAACTTAAAGTAGCAGTAGATTTATGTTATAAATTATAATCTGTTTTATGAAGACACGGTATTTATGAAATAGACCATAGCTGTATCTGTATCTTGTAAACGATTACAAAATAAAGTGATATTAAAAACCAATTGAAGTTATATTTATACAGCTTCGTGATTTTGTTGGATAAACGGCCAAAAGCTGTAAGTAGCTATTTATGGTTAACGGCAACGTCAGCTACCGCGCTGTGGTTGGTCGCCAACTTTTCCACGTCGGTCAGTTTGGAAACGCCCTTAAGGTAGGTAAGATATTGACAAGCGGTTTGAAGTTGGGTTGAAGTGCATTGCCAAGGTTTGTTCGAGTTGGACACACCTATGTATAGGTCGATTCAAACTTAATGACGTCTGTGAAGTTCTCGTTTAACTGCGCAGTACTCCATCCCTCCACCCGGAGACACATGAATTTGTCACTGTGCAGTGACTCGCGGCGTGTTCCGAGCTGTCATTAGGTTTGTTTCCACCTGTATTCTAGATTATAGCAAAGAAAAATGTAAATTAAAAAGTGAAATGGACCCAATATCGAGCCTTGAGAATCGCCTGTTGAATTGTCATTTCAGACCCTTGTCAGTTTACGCCACTTACCTGAACTTTAGGCTCCTGACTTACCTTAATAAATTCCATAGATATTTCTCGGTATAACATTTGGAACCATCTATTCTATAAGGAACGGTCAGTGCAGTTTGGCCTTGCTATTCAGTCCACGTGGCTGGTATACACGTGCTTCAGAAATCCCAATAGGTCAAGCATTCAAGGTCTTTGATTTACAAAATACCAAACAAAAGAAAAATTTACTGATAGGCTTCCTTTTCATCCTTGTTTGAAAATTCATGGAACATTTCCATTTCACTTAAAAACTTAGCGAAAAATAAAGTAGATTGAGGGCCGATTTCAGAATTAAGTATTTGAGGTTAAGAACGTATCAAACCCTACTTTAGTGCCAGATTTTGGCAGGTTTTCAGGCTAAACTGTAATTTGACAAATACTCAACTTGTTCTTAACTTCAAAATAATGAATAGCAGCCAATTGACAAAATATGTACAAAGGTATAGGTATCTTAACCACTAAACAAACCTAAACTGTACTAAGTTATACGAAACCTAACTACTTACATATATACAAACAAAAGATACACCTAGGCGTCTGAGTACTTCAAATACTCAATTCAGAAATCGACGATAAATATTTAATTCTATAACTAAACTTTGCAATTTAGAGTAAGATTTTGAAGTATAGATGTTAACTGCAAAGAGAGCAATACTTTTCAATTTAGGTACTCAAGCGGATCAAACTTATAAATAGTTATTTGGGGCTACTTTTAAATGTAATGTGTTTTTCACTTTAAGAGTACTAGGTACTCGTATTTTTTAGCGATGGCTTTCGTACTATTAATAAATTGTAATCTGTGAACTAATCTTTAATTATTTATAAATCTTTGATGAATTAGTATCCTTCTTTACAAAAAAGTGACAAGTGGCATTTTCCCATGAGTGGAAAAGCGTAGCAAAGAAAAAATAAATGCTACCATAGCTAAATAATATAAAGGAACTCTAACTCTACCCGAGTTAGAGTTCCGCTAGACTTTTTCTTGTGGGGTTTTCTGAAGTCGCAGGTCTATGCCAATAAACCACATTCGACCGTTGCCCTGAAAGCCAACATAACGCAGGCCATCGCTCGGATTCAGCCGGATCTATGCAGCAGAGTCATTAAAAATTGGACCTCTCGGATTCGTGCCACCATACGAAGCCGCGGCGGACATTTGAACGATGTCATATTCCATCCATAATGGCATAAATGGGCCTTTCAAATAAAAAATAAATTTCGTTAATATCTCACACACATCTTGTTTTATTCAATTTTAACATCAACCCGTCCTTGTTGAAAGACCCTTTATAAGATATTTGTGTATTAATCAATAAATAATTATTGTTGTCTGTTGTTATAACACAATACTGATTTCTCAGACCCAAAACAAACGTTCTTTGTTATAAAACAAGACAGAAAATTATAATAATACAGAACGTCTTAAAAGATTAATTTAGAGATAAGTAATTCTAGACATGCAGACTATGACTATTATTACCAATTCGCCTTAGGCAACCTCTGACCGAAGACGCTTTCATATATTTTATTTGTTCGCCAAAATCTCTAATGTTATACAATACGACAGACAACAATGGCAAAAATAATATATCTTTAATATAATACTTAGAAAACAAAATCACTTTTCGTTCTTTGTTATTGCGTAGATATTTTGTTCTAAAACGGATTTCGACAGCTGCAGTAGTTTTCACCACATAAAACTATTTGGAATAAATTCTCTCGATAGAGAGAACCGGATAGTTGTAAAAGGTTCGCGTTTGACGACTATTGCTCCTGACGGTAAGTGCAGATGTAGTCAACGATGGAGCAAACTTGCCTAGAAATAACATATTTACTGTTGAACAGAATTCCCGTGGCTCCAGACTAAGAGTCATTCGAAGTCAGCGATGGCGATGGTCGAAATGCCAAAATGTGTCAAGATACGGTTCTTGACAATCCTATACAATTTTGACGTTTTTCCAACCGCATTCGTTAGTAAAATACCATTTGTGTAGCATCTTAAATTAAATTTTAGCAAAATGTATTGTAATTTTATTATAAAATACATTTTTAGCTTAGTTACTGAAAGGAGATCAAACCAATTGGTACCACGTAGTACCACAGAATAAATAAGTAGTACTTAGTTTGGTTTATGGAGTGGGCACGGCACCGAGCTGTAAACGCACCGGTAATATTTTTTGACGACGAACTTGTAAGGGAAGTTATGGAGAATGTGAAGATAATAAAGTAATATTTATTATTTTTGTGTTTTATTTGAACATTTGTTATTACTTTTTCATAACATTCCCCTTGCACAATCTTCTTAATTAAGCAATGAAACGAGAAATTCATCTCTGTCGACAAAAAATATTTCTGCAGGTTGCCTTAAAACATAGTTGACTTAAAATTATCTTAAGTTGTTCCTAATAAATAACGAAATGCATTTTGTCTTGATATTAATAATTATAAAAGATAGCTATTTTATTTATATCAATATTCGAATCAAGTTATCTATTAAATCCCACTAGTTATCAAAAAGCAAGTTAATTCTGCGACTATTAATGTACATTAAGGTTTATATTGACATACATTTTGTTGTACAAAGAACTTAACGTCAGTACCAAAGCTCTAAAGAAAGTGGTTGATCTCCTTTCTAAAATTCGATCAAAATGCATACGTTTAATATTATGTCCACATCAAGGCACGTGTGGCACAGGGGCGAGTCGTTATTATTTAATGGGACATTATATTATATATGAGGTTTTCAGATCATATGAGAATTTCCTGGAACAAACCAATATTCTAAGTTCAAGAAGTTCAAGTGTAGAGTCTATCTACATGATATTGGTTATGAACTTAGAACTGTTCCAATTCTAATAACGGTCAACTATGCCCGGCATTGGGTAGACTTTTTCTTTTAATATATTTTGGGGCTAGCCTAATAGTAAAATACTAGGAAAATATCTCAAAAACTTTTTTATCTTCTCTCACGTAATATTTTAATTATAATAGTAGTTTATGCAATGGTCATATAATAGGGGTTATTAAAACACGAGCGTAGGTGTCGGCTTCGCCTCATGTGATAATAATATTACGCGAGTGTTTTAATACCTAATTATAAGCCATTGCATACACACTCATACAGTTGCAAAAAAACAAAAGTGGAAACGGAAAAAATATTTGGTATGGCGGGCAATTTAGATTATTATTGTGCATGACTGCGCAGCGCGCGCCTCCTTAGACAATGACAGTACTTCAATGAGCCCATAAGCGCCACTAAATTAAAAAGTAAAAGTGTGCTATAAAAATTAAAATATTTATTTATGCTACAAGTGCGGAAGGTAGGTGATTACCGATGAGTGGCATTTTGTGGAATCGACACGAGTCGGAAATCATCATACGTACATGTATCATACAACATTTTACTATGCATTGTGCGAGGAAATAAAAAAAAATATCTGAACCAAGCAAAAATTAATAAAATGTCGGGCTTATTCAAGCGCGCTCAGCATATCCACAGATTAACTAATAGTTCCTCGGGCATATCTACTGCGCATGTGCAAATAGCTGTCACGTCGTAACGCAAAAAGGCACGAGTAAAATATACGTTATGCCAAACATATTTAATGTATATTTAAAATTAATAATTTATTGATCAAAATCTAAATCTAGAGTAATTAAAACGCCTTTAATGAAGTATTAGTTTTCTTTTACCTTTTATATGAATGGTAATCTGTACTTAACTAATTTTTAAAACTTTTCTTAAATAATAAAAACTCTATGCGTCGGGCTGACGTTGGAGTTAAAAATTAAAAAAATACAGAAAAGTAAAAAGCACTAGTGAAAAAAAGTGACACTTTCCGCTCAGTTTGGCTGCTTGGAAAATGCTCTTTTCGAGGACATGCATTGTAATAGTTATTTATGCTACAAGTGCGGAAGGTAGGTGATTTCCGATGAGTGGATAAATCGACACGAGTCGGAAATCATCTTACGTACGTGTATCATACAACATTTTACTATGCACTGTGCGAGGAAATAAAAAAATATATCTAAACCAAGCAAGAAATTAATAAAATGGCGGGCTTATTCAAGCGCGCTCTGCATATCCACAGATTAACTAATAGTTCCTCGGGCATATCTACTGCGAATGTTCAAATAGCTGTCACGTCGTAACGCAAAAAGGCACGAGCAAAATATACGTTCTGCCAAACATATTCAATGAATATTTAAAATTAATTTATTGATCAAAATCTAAATCTAGAGTAATTAAAAACGCCTTTAATGAAGTATTAGTTTTATTTTACCTTTTATATGAAAGATAATCTGTACTTAACTAATTTGTAAAACTTTTCTTAAATAATAAAAACACTATGCGTCGGGCTGACGTTGGAGTTAAAATTAAAAAAATACAGAAAAGTAAAAAGCACTAGTTAAAAAAGTGACACTTTCCGCACAGTTTGGCTGCTTGGAAAACGCACTTTTCGAGGACATGCATTGTAAAGTTATTTTATGACGCAGTTATTTAAAAATCGAAGGAAAAATAGAATATAGAATATAAAGTACGTGTTTATACAATATTTTTTGAATTCATATTTGGAACATTACGTTGTGTGTGTAGATAAACTTCAAAACGAGATTATATCGACATACTATAAAAACACAATAGTCGGTATTGTATTTAAAAATAGAATTTTATTATAACACTTTATCTCCAACAAAATAATGCTATAATTTTTTTTTTTCTATTACGATACAGGGCAATAAGGTGTAGGCTGTGTTAGATGTTTCTTTACGCAGGGTGACCTCTCGTCATCAAGAATTACAAGTTGTGACTTAAAAATTATTTGATAATTTGCACCTCTTAATCTATACTAATATTATAAAGCTGAAGAATTTGTTTGTTTGTTTGTTTGAACGCGCTAATCTCAGGAACTACTGGTTGGAATTGAAAAAACTTTTTGTATTGGATAGCCCATTTATAGAGGAACATCACGCTACGACCAATAGGAGCCGAGCATAAATTAAAAGTGTAACAAAAACGGGAAAGATTATTCCTTTTTGAGAGCTTCCGTTGCGTGCGCTGCGTAAACAGTTTATGTTACGCAACTGTCATATATGTAGGTTAGGTAGGGTAGGGTAGGTAGACCCAGATGGGTAGGTAAGTAGCCAGTTGACGAGAGCGAAGCCGCGTGGGACAGCTTGTCTCATATACAATTATTAGCTATTCAATACATTTTATCGTGTGAATCTGTAGATTTATGGTGCAGCCGATTGCCTTAAAAAATCATTTCACACTATTAGTCAATGTTACCTTAATTTTATTATTTTATCCGCGCCTGCAATATCATAGATATAAGATATCAAGTAAACACGAATGTAACTAAATAGCATACATATGAAAGAAAATGTTTTGAAGCTACCAAAAAGTAGTTTTCAACTAACTGAATCGCAAATATACACAACAAATCAAAGTAAACCGAAGTGAGAAATATCAAAAAACCGCATTATTGTTAGACGGATACGTTGATATTTGAACATAAATGTTTGTGAATAACGTAATAATTTGCATGCTTTAAGTGAAAATGAACACGTTGCGAGTAAATACGATACATAAACGTTTGGTGGATGGTTATATGGAAAATGTATATATTAATATTAGGTTTATGTGCTGAAATTTTTGAGACGATAGAATGAATGTAAATGCACTCATGAGTGATAGTGTATGTTGCTCTTATGCAATATAAATTACTAGCTTCTACGAGCGGCTTGGCCCGTGTGAATGTCGAAAATTATCCCGAAGGAACAAATTCCCCGGATAAAAAGTATCCTATATGCCATTCCTGACTACTACTCTATCCCTGTGTCAATTCCGTCCGGATCCGTTCAGCCGTTCTAAGAAACTCTCGAAGTTACAAATATGCTCACAAACTTACGCCTTTATAATTTTAGTTACAAGCTTCTGCCAGCTGCTTCACCCGCATTAAAATTGTATTCTTATCCAAAGGGCACATTATATCGGGATGAAAAGCCTATGCGTAGCCTATGTGCTATTCCAGACTATAATCTATAACTGTGCCAAATTTCATCCAGATCCAATCAGCTGTTCTAGCGTGATTGCGTAACATACATACATCCACATATACATCTGGATAGATGTAACTTACACATTTATACACATAAAACAGTGAAGGAAAACATCGTGAGGAAACCGGCATATCCTAGAACCAAAAATTCGAAGATATGTGACATTCACCAACCCCAGTGCGGGTTGGTGAATGTCACATGTCTTCGAATGCCCGCGTGGTGGATTAAGGCCCATTACCCCTCTCACAGAGAGTATGCCTGTGTCCCAGCAGTGGGAACATTACTTTATATGAACCGAAAGGATTTACCGAAGGGACAGAAGACTTTTAGACCATTCGTTTATTTTTATTCTTATTATTATATTGTACCTATTTAATAGTTCAGGCACCGCATATCCTTAACTCCATTCTGTATGCCAAAAGAATTGGTAGGTACCGATTATGCTTGTCAACCCATTTCAGCATCCAATACTGCCCGCAATGACAAAACACAACCGAGACACTTAATAATACCAGATGTTAGAAAGTTAAATATCTCAAAAGGTGTCTTCAGAATCACAAAGCATTAGACCATTTGGAGACCCATTGCCGAAATACACAAAAATCTCTAAGTCATCAAAGCTTAATGATAATCAAGCAATGTAGGTTTTCCGTGTGGTTACATAATAGCTAAGAGAGATTATTTTGTTCAAAGCGCAGTTTTGTGTACGTAATGTTTTTATGAGTCACATGTAGTAACAGAATGAGCGTCGATTTGGATGTAGGTATAAGATAAAGGAAGAACCAATTTGCAATTTTTTTAAACTTCTGATGGCAGTTTGGCAATTTTATTCATTCTTATGATGGAAGAAGTAATCCAGTTGTTGGTTGTTGTATAAACACCCAGAAATATTGTGAATTTCTTTAGTAATTTATGTTCTCATACACATTGTACTGTTCCAGTATCTTTACAAGGTTGCTTCTTATACAAGCTCGAATACATAGTTAGCATGATAGGTTAGTTAATTAAATATTTATTTTTGCCAGTGCTTGTGTTCCCTATCACTTACAAATACAGCATCGCAAAATGGGGCTACCTCAACAGAGCAGCAGCAGAGTTTGCATTTGGCGCCGAGTTGCAAACCATGCCCCACCTCCTGGCATGTCCCCTGTGCGCCAGAATATGCAATCAGAGTGATCTATGCGCTACCACCGACGACGTCGTGGAAGCGGCTAAGTTTTGGGCCAAACAAATTTGAACGACTATCGTGCTAGCGATACAAAGAAAAAGAAGCACTTAAAGGGGAAATTATTAACCAGGCGAGAAATATACTGAATGGGCGACTATTATACTAGCGAGCGAACTTAGCTCCCGTCATCTCCTTCGTTAGGTTACTTTAGACCCTGCAGACAGAAAAGCTTTTATTTTCAGGTCGCTGTTTTAAACATTTGTATTCGCCCACTGTTTGTCGCCCACTTAGTATTTCAGTAAGCCATATTCTGTATTTTTACATCTTTAATTTGAATTTATTTTCGCTCGTTTAAATACTTAAACATTCAAAGCAATCCTGAACAGGCGTCTCTTGGGCACGCTCGTTCCATTGTATTCGTCATCTATCACCAGCAGTCGGTCATCTGCCCTCCTTACAAAAAGTGCAATAACTCGGGGTTTGGACCTCACAAAGTTACTTACATTTCCGTAATCAGCAAAAGAGCAGCACTTCATTTCTAGTGATTAGCGCAATAAGTTTAGGTTATTGCAGATAATATTTTGGAGCATACGAGTAACATTAATAATTTTTGAAACAAGAATTAGATATTTATCAAGACTAGCAATTATTACTAATAAATACCGCAATAAGTAAGATGCTTATTGTACTTATGGTTATAAGTCTGTATGTAAAACACTAATTATTGCTGATCAAAAATCCAATATGTGGATTAACTAACGATTACTGCACTAAGTAAACTACTTATTGCGAGTATGTCTATTAAACTTTATATCTATGTAATAAATTGTCTTAAACATAAGTAAATTATTGTGTTTTTAGAAGCATTAATATCACATCATCATCACATCATCAGCCTATTAATGTTCCCACTGCTGGGACACAGGCCTCCTCTCTGTGAGAGGGAATAGGCCGTAATCCACCACGCGGGCCCAGTGCGGGTTGGTGGATGTCACATGTCTTCGAATTTTTGGTTCTAGGACATGCCGGTTTCCTCACGATGTTTTCCTTCACCGTTTTGAGAGCAGTGGTGATGAAATAATTTACGCAAAGTAAAGCGCCTGCCTGGGCTCAAACCCACGACCTACAACTTGTAAGTCGCGGCCGATACCACTGGGCCACCACTGATCTCTCAAAAAGCATTAATAAAATAACATATTTTAAACATAAGCAACTAAGTAATAATTTGTTTAATTTTATTCATAATATTGTAAACTTTCATGTTGATAGCATGTTTAATGATGGAGAACAAAAATTAAATGCATATAAACGCATTTTTCTCGAAAGTTGCTCAAATCTAGTTATTGCACTTATCGTAAACACGGCAGAGCTGTGATCGAGGTCAAGAGCGGTCTTAAAATTGTACTGGGTAGTATCTGTGCTGCTTCTCAGAAAATTACTCAAAGGTAGATATCCTATATTAACATTTAAACTGATGTCAGCAACCGGTTTCGCCGCGCCTTGAACGAAACAGATCACGATTTGCTGCATTTTATTATAAGATGTAAAATATCTGGAGCAGTGTTTCGAGTCCAGTTCATTATATTCGAAAATTTTGGTCTCAGGTTGTTTTTTGTATGTTTATTGTATGTGAAAGTAGTTCAAGTTTCACACTGAACGGACGTGAAATCATAAAATCTTTCCTTTTAATTAGAGCATATTTATTGAAAAGATATCGTTTCAGTATCTATAGTTTCACATATTCATTTGGTATTATTACTGCTTTAGTTTCCTGACGCTCAAGTCTTATCGATTTGATTTACTGTACCAGAATAAAATGATAAATTTACATGATGCATTGTGTGGCTTCACTCCTGTGGCCTCGCCCAGAGGAAGCGTGTATTTTTCCGGAACAAAAAATAGGATAGAGGGGTTCTGTCTATCAGTGTATTTTTTACCTCGTACCAATTTCATTTCATTAAAAATATTGGTTTCGAACTGTAAAAAAAAGGCGAAGTTTCATGGGTATATGGATCTTTTGGAAACTTTAAATCTGCAATCTGGTTTGACGCCCCCGTCTAGATGGATTGATGTACTGAAGAATATTTTCGATGACCTAAGTACCTAGTAGTCTAGATAGACAGAATTGATTGATTGAGATTGCAATTAAGTATTCATAAAGCCCAAACATGACTGTGAACGTTCATTATGCTTAAAACCTAATCAATCTCTCTAAAACGATTTACGCTAGGCTAGTCTATAAAGACTTACCAACTGAATACAACTGACTGCACCATCTAATCTTCAAAATTAGCCTTAATTATTACTTTTTAGCCGCATTATTGGCTTTGCTATAGTAATGACCATGTATTATTAAAATATGGTATTATTACATTAATAATCTTGTCAAAAACTTTTTTACAAAAATTACAACCGACTTCTTATTTGTATTTAAAAATTACTTCGACAATTGTTTTTAATTTCTCACTTTTTAGTTGTGGTACATAATGGACCGGTCCTATAGGTTAGGTACCTATAATGCCCAAAGTGAAGCCAGAATAGATTAACCCAATAACATGAAACTTAAACAAAACCGGTGGAATGAGAGTATACCAGGGTGAACTGTTCATAACTGCGTACTTCTTTTATAGCCTACCAGTGTGACATGCGAAACAGACATGCGATTGCAGCTATCCCGAGTGATTTGCCGTCATTTATTGAAGAGTTCTGATGTATATCTCCGAAGTTCTTCATCAGATCTTGACTAAATGGGACTATGAATAAATGGGACCACATGAAAAGCACCAGCTTTCAAATAAAAAATAAGAATCATTAAAATCGGTTCACCCAGTATAATGATCTAAGGAAAGACACAAAAAAAAATACAGTCGAATTGATAACCTCCTCCTTTTTGCGAAGTCGGTTAAAAATCATTTTCAATATTTTTTTGCCTCTTAGTATTTAAAACAAAGTCGCTGTCCAAGTCTGTCGTCGTCATGTCTGTTTCTTCGCTAACTTTACCATCATCAGCCTTTTAATGTTCCCACTGCTGGGACATAGGCCTCCTTTATTTGAGGGAATACCTAGATTAACTATATCTGCGATACGAGTATCTTCAACGTAAATGAACATTCTGTTTTAATTTGAACGACAGTTTATTCAAAGTTCCTACTTTCTATTATTCCTAATTATCTTCGTTTCTTTCAACATAATATACGAAGAAGAAATGGTCATTATTACTTTTGTGCTTTGTTATACTTTTGACAAATGACTCTTTCTCTTCAGCTGGGACTTGATTTTGAAGAATTAGAAAATCTTTTGATTTGGCAAGTCCTGGGTGGGTACTTAGTAAGATTTACTTTCCAGATAAGTCTATAGATTTTTCTCGTCTACAGATAAAACTTATCAAGTAAGCACATGTTTGAATAGGTATTTTTTTAAGTCTTCTAGATACTAGATCGATTGTTGTTTTAAGTTTTTTGTTCATTTAGGTCATTGACTGATGTCTTGTTTCTAGCACAACATCACACCTCTATTTTCGAAAGGGTTGGGCAGAGATGCACCTAATAGTGCATCCACATTAATTTGTGTAAATTATTTTACAATGCATGTCCTCGAAAAGAGTGTTTTCCAAGCAGCCAAACTGTGCGGTAAGTGTCACTTTTTTCACTAGTGCTTTTTACTTTTCTGTATTTTTTTTTAATTTTTAACGCCAACGTCAGCCCGACGCATAGAGTTTTTATTTTTTGGGAAAAGTTTTACAAATTAGAGTACAGATTTAGATTCGATCAATAAATTAATTATAAATATTCATTTAATATGTCTGGTAGAACGTATATTTTGCTCGTGCCTCTTTGCGTTACGAAGTGACACCTATTATAATCTGTGGATATACTGAGCGCGCTTGATTAAACCCGCCATTTTATTAATTTCTTGATTGGGTTTTTAATGGCAGATATTTTTTTATTGCCTCGCATTGCATAGTAAAATGTTGTACGGTACGTAAGATGATTCCCAACTCGTGTCGATTTATTCAAATCCACTCATCGGGAATCACCTACCTTCCGCACTTGTAGCATAAATAACTATTATCACCAGTGCTCTCAAAACGGTGAAGGAAAACATCGTGAGGAAACCGGCATGTCTTAGAACCAAAAATTCGTAGACATGTGACAGCTGGTGGTTAAATAAGAACAGCCGCAAGGATCGATCTTCAAGGTTAAGCAACGCATGCCGAGGTCGGTCCGTGGATGGGTGATCTTTACATAGCGAGTTTCTTCCGTGTTTCGGCAAGCACGTTAAACCATGGGTCCCGGCTGTCAATTGAAGATCTTTGACAGTTGTTACGGGTAGTCAGAAGCCTGAGATCTGACACCAGTCTAGCCAAGAGGTATCGTGTTACCCAGTTACTGAGTTGTGGAGGTCAGATAGGCAGTATCTCCATGTAAAACACAGCTACTCTAAAGGCTGGGCAGATGATGATGACATTAAGCCAGCCATGTTTAATTCCCTTGTAAAACGGGACAATCCCTTTGCCGCTGTGATAACAAATTAGGTCAACGATCAAATACGATTATATCAATAATGAAGGATTTTACCAAATAAGATCCTTACCTGTATATATATGTAGTTATTATCAAACTGTGTCCATGTCGATAACGTATGAAGGGAAATAGAATAGAAATAATCATAATTCATAGGGTTTCCGGCGTTTACTCACTATTGAGGTTTTTTCTCGTACTGTAATGTTATAGATATTTACCCACTAAAAAAATTGAGTTATTGAATAGGTTTTGACAATACAGGCTGACGATGAAATCCTTCCAGTTAGTGAAGGATCTCTTGATTATGAGTAACTGTCACCATGGTAACTGGTAGTAGTACTTACTAATAAATTATCCTTTCCATTAAAATGTTCGAACCCGAGGAACGGGAACAAAACTTTGTATCGAATTTCATTAGTGAATTAATGTGGTTGAAGAATAAAATATGTCAGTCCAGGACGGCTTTTCCTTCAGGTCAGTTTCCGCGATTGCCAAACAGGTCTCAGCTGCGCGAAGGTTGCTCGGGCTTTGGCGATCCGTGAAGCGATGTCCTCTTCACTACCCCCAGTCTCTGACACGACTCTCCCGAGGTATGTAAATTTGTGGACGCGTTCCACTGCCTCTGTGCCAATCAGCAACGGTGAATGGTTCTTCACACCAGTTCTCATTTCCTGGGTCTTTTGGATGTTTATTTCCCGTTTTTGCCGCTTCCTGATGTAGATCGTTTAGCTTTGCTTGTATATCGACGTGGGTATGACTCAGCAGGCATAGGTCATCGGCGTAATCCAAGTCTTCCAAGACGTTGGTTAATCCCCACTCTATGCCGCGGCGCCTGTTATCATGGATGCAAAGCATAATTCCATCAAGAACGACTAGGAAGAGGAGCGGCGACAGGAGGCAGCCTTGGCGGACACCTGTCGAAGAACACAACTGACCCGAAGAATTAAACTCAAAATCTTCGGGTCCAATGTCAAATCCGTGCTGCTCTACTGGTGCGAAACGTGGAAGGTCACAAAGGACATCTCACGCCAAATACAAGTTTTCGTCAACCGCTGTCTTCGTCGCATTCTCGGAATTTACTGGCCCGAGACCATCTCCAATGTAGAGCTGTTGGAGAAATGCCACGAGAGCCCGATCGACCGTCAGATCAAGCGTCGCAAGTGGAGATGGATTGGCCACACGCTCCGAAGGGGTCCCGATCACATACCCAAGCAAGCTTTGGACTGGAATCCCTAAGGGAAAAGAAAGCGTGGCCGTCCCCGTCAAACCTGGCGTCGCACCGTGTTGGCAGAAGCGACGAGCATCGGAATGACATGGAGCGAGGTGAATCGTGAAGCTCAAGACCGATCGCGATGGAGGACATCTCTGGTCGCCCTTTGCCCCATCTAGGGGTTATAGGACATTAAGTCAAGTAAGTCAGGACGGCTTTTAAATAAAGAATGGCAACAAATCAAGGTGGGTCAATGACTGCCATTTCCATGCTCAAATGCAAAATTTATCAAATATAGAATTTGCATATAAAAATAAATCAAAAACATTACCGCTAACATCAATTTAATAAACTACGGCAGGGTACAAAAGACTTTACGTAAATGCAAATCAGAGTTATCCTACGAACGGCTCAAAGGGATCCCTATCGTATATAGACTCAATTTCGCAAACGTTTGACGTTATACACAACCGACATCTGCTGAAGAGATGTCTGTCCCACTCACTTGGTTCTTGTCATGTCCAATTGTATGTGTATTGTCCCCATTTTGTGAAAGCAAGGGTGTATCGCACTGTATATCAAAACTGTGTATTTGGAATATCGAAATGAGTGCATGCGTGATTGTGTGCATATTTTGATTGGCTTACAAAGCTTTCGTTTCAGCAAAAAAGCGTCGTTTTAAGTTTTTTTTAATTGTCTATTGTAAAAAGTTTACAATGTGGTGGACTTTTTCGTGGTACAATTTGAGAAATATGAAATGAAATATGAAATTTTATGCGAATAATTACAGACTGTTAGCCTGTTTTCAGTTACACTATTTGATACCTAAATGGATGCGCTCTGTTGGATTTAGCAATGGGACTCAGCGCTGGGAGTAGAAAATTGAACATTGCAAAAATACAAGAGGAATTAGGCGTTGCATTGTAATTCAGTATAGTATAATAAAGTACATTCTATTCTATTCTATAAGTATAATTGGGTCTGCCAATGGCTTAATAGCCACTAGCCTCGACCAACACCTTAAAAGGCTTTCGTTAGGCAGTTGGATCAAGGGCTTGATTCATAAAGCAGTACTTCTGGACATGGCTCGTATTGTTAGGAGGTTCCTCTCTCTGGAGCCTTGATCGCCGGTAGATTGGACCTTGGATTGGATTTTTTATATTTTTTAATGTTCTTTTTATATTTATAATATAAAAATGTACAAAATAAGAAAACAGTTAAATAAAGGACATTATAATTCTACAGGTTCATAAAAGAATCAGAAAAGTAAAGAATGTCGAGTCCAGATCTATATAACGGGCAAAATAGATGCATGCAAACATCGACGCGTACGTTCAGCGATCTCAAACCAATGACTCAAACTCACGGATGCGCTTGCACTCACTGTACGCGAAGCGTGTCTATGTGTGCGTGCGTTTTCACACGTTGTATGTAGCCGTCCTTTTGTACCGACTTAGTTTGTAACACTGACCCCCCAGGTCACTTTGAAATTCCAAGAGTAATCCTTTCACCTAGCATTGTTAACTATTTCTTATTTGTAAACGTTTAAAGGTTTCATTAAACAATGGGAGGCAAACACTTTCACTTTGACTTTGTTTTATTTAATTTCAGGTTCGTGGTTAAAGCTACAATATGGGTTGGATGCCTGGAGCCTTACTCTGACGTGTTTAAACTTGGTTCCACTGTGTGAGAAAGGGATAGCGCTATACAGGAAGAAGAGCACTATCCCTTTTTCGCGGCGGAATCATGATGGTGTTGACACGTTGTACGACTCCAGATTTGAATATCGCGTATTTTGCTAGAGGGATCATCATAATATCAGCCGAAAGACGTCCACTGCTGGACATAGGCCTCCCCCAAGCGTCGCCACATTGACCAGTCCCGTGCGACACACAACCAGCGGATCCCCGCAACCTTCACCAGGTCATCGAAGGGATGTCCTCTGGGAATTAAACAAAGCGTAGGCAGTATTCTTTCGGAGGATTATTGCGCACTGTTTCTTAATGTTTGTTTTTGTCTATCTACACAGCAAATAAGCAAATATTGAGTGAGTAATATTGGCGTTGTCTTTCCCTTCTTTGTTTCTCTTTTTTTGTCTTAATAATCTGTATTTACTAAAATAATAATCTACAGAAATGGGAGTGGTATTGAATGATGGGTTACCACACCCACACCAAAGTGTGACCTTTTGATATTATATGGCTATCTTTGAATACTTTTTAAAATATTAGACTTTCTCTCTTTGTAACAGTTTTTATGATATGAGTTTTTATGACTCAACTTACATTTTGCTTTGTTATTGTTGCATCACATCGCTTCTTGATAGTGTTGATTTTTATGAAACACAGATTAAATTAGTGTCAAGTCATCCTGTGAGGTTTTGAAGCATAGATGCACGTCTTTTTACAAGCTTTTTATTCGGGTCAAATCTTGTAAATTAATTTTAAAGCAGTTATCCTCAACCGATTAAGATGAAATTTTGCATACTCGTTTGGTTTGGGTGACAATGCACGTAAGCTAAAAAGCTTGTTCTAAACATTCTTTCTTTATTCGAAAAAAAAATTGTTGAACACAATACGTTAACATAATTATTATCATCGTGTACTTAGTGCGGAAAACGCAATATCACTTAGTGCGGCTCGGGAATCGAGCCCCCCCCTGGGCTACCATAAGCTGTTAGAGCAAGTTTATTTCCATTGTACGGAAGGGACTAGTATAAATCTGCCTTTTTTCATAGTCGCACCATGATAGTTTTGGCACGCCAGCCTTAGAGGCTCCAGACAAAGTGGGATTCTAGGAGCGATAACGTTTGTCCAAAAGTTCAAAATTCAAGGGATTGTTCCAAACCCTTTCACTTTTCTACAATCGTTATCGAATCAAATCGAATCTCACTTTGCCCAGCAAAGCGTTTAGGACCAATAAACCAACTAAACAGACATAAAGAAATAAAATAATTAAACTACGAGTAAAATCTAAAAATTTAAAACCCCTGACACATTTTTATTGCATGCTACATAATTTATCTAGTAAGAGACACGCTTCGATCGGCTTGTGAAAACACCCCGATTCAAACAGTAAAACTACCATAACTTTTAAACGGCCGAACCGATTTTGATCAAACATAGCTACAAACACTCTCGATAAAGTCATCTACTAAACAAAAATAAAATCAAGATCGATTCATCCGTTTAAGAGCTATGATGCCAAAGTCAGATACACAAATACACCGTTACACACGTCAAACTTATAACACCCCACTTTTTCCGTCGGGGGTTAAAAAGAATAGGTAACCTAAACTTGCAACGGATTCAAGTCTTTACTTGAGTGCTGTTCGAAATGATGCCAAACCGCGTCATGCGCCTTTGCCGTTACACTTTATTGCGGCTTCCAAATAACATGAAGTTTATTATTATAAATTCGAAGCTCGTTCCAATGCTTCTGACACTTTTCAGATTCACTGAAGCATTTAGTTTCCTGGTGCATTTTCGTTTGAGGCAGCGTCCGTTTTTCAGAAATCCAATTTAGAGTTTGCCAGTCTTTCTAGAAATATTTTCATTGCTTTAGAGATTAAAAGGAGCTCGTTGCCAAGTAATAACAGTGGCACGTGTCGAACTTCAAGATTAAGCAACGCTTGCTGGATGGGTGACCATCAATTTCATACCGCGATTCTTGCGTGCTTTGGAAAGCACGTAAAGCCATTGGCCTCAGCTCTCTTTTGTTTGTAGTTCTAGGCTGTCGTTACAGGTTGTCCGAAACCAGAAAATTGCAGGTCCGAATCCGCCGAATGAAAATAACGTAAAGTAAATACATTTACAAAAAAATTGAGCATATATTATTTAAAATACTAAACGAGCGGCACCCACTTTGCATCATATTTTTAAAATTCTTGGTAAACATAAAAAAAAAACAATATTTTTTATTTTACATTTTTTACATGGGCACTTATAAAACGTCGACAAAAGGCGCACGGTTCGGGTTGGTCGTTTCCTATGGAGAAGAACCGGCAAGAAACTCCATGGTTACGCTTTTAAAAATATGGTTTGTTTTTACAATGTTTCCATGTTACAGCATTACTCAGATATGGGGGGACAACGTAGGCCCGACAATAAGACATTAGAAACTAAAAAAAATAAATAAAAAGTAAAACGAGATAAAAAGTTATCAAGCATTTAGAAATCTAGAAGGCCTGCAATGTTCACACATTCACAAAACAATCGGTAAAAGCATCTATACAAAGGTAAAAAATAAATTTAAATAAATGTATTTAACATGTGGCACAAATGTAGTTATCAGTGCTGTAACTATTCTTAGCAAAGGGTTATAAAGATGATTGAAAATCATTGTAAAAAGTCCAATTAAAAGAAGAGAAAAGAAAAAGAAAAAATGAGATTGAGAATAGTTACAGACATCCACATATTTGTACCGTTTATGAGTTACCAGGGAAGCCGCATGCGCAGAAGGAGCTAAAATTTTTATCTTTAACGTAGTCCTTGATTTTATAATATGCTATTTTAATAAGGATACGTTTGATGAAGTTTTTGAACTTTCCATCGGTCAGTTCTATAACTGACTTTGGCAACTTGTTATAGAAGCGTATACTGTTTATAAGAAAAGACTTGCTAGTTTTCGTTAATCTGATTTTGGGTATTACAATTTCGTGCTTACTGCGTGTATTTAAATTATGGAAGTCGCTTCTAGTTTTGAAAAGCCTTCGATTTTTGCGCACGTACAAAATACATTCCAAAATATAAAGTGAAGGTAGAGTCAGTATATCGATCTCTTTAAATTTTTCTCTGAGGGACTCGCGAGGACCCTAATTATTATAATTACATTTGGAGTAGCAAATTCTGTTATTAAGTAGAGAAAAATTTCAAAAATTTGTTGAATTATTTTTAATTCAATTTATATTAATTACCGAAAATTAGACGCGTAAATTCACGCATGTTTGGAAGGATCCCTACATGCTGTCTCATTAATGTCGAAACAGACTAACAAGTTATTTTTAAGATAGAAAGTATGTTATTAATTTGAATCCTCGTTAAAGACGATTCAAATGCTTTGTTGGCTAAGTGCTAGCAAGCACTACCCACTGCAGAGCATGAGGTTCTGAATTAAATTCCCAGGTTGGGCAGTGTTGTTGTTGAGAAGTGGTGGCCCAGTGGTTACGGCCGCGACGTACAAGTTGTAGGTCGAACCCAGGCAGGCGCTTTAGTTTGTGTAGATTATTCATCACCACTGTTCTCGAAACGGTTATGAAAAACATCGTGAGGAACCGGAAATGTCTTAGAACCAAAAATTCGAAGACATGTGACATTCACCAACGATTACTGCCACGGACGTACGAGTACGCACAATGGACTAAAGTGCAGTCTAAGTGCGGAAAAGGGGGTTCATCCATCCTATCCTGGGTAAAGTGTTGTTGGGTTTTTCATCTGGAATTTTTCAGTAGCAGGCCGGAATCTGGTACTGTGCTCGATTGTTGGCAATAGGTTCATTGGATTTAAACATAATTAGAAAATTGTGGGCTTATAGGTCTGCTTATTCCTTCGAGGAATACAAGCAAGATATAATGTTTACGTAGTAGTTTAAATCCTTGTTAAAGACGATTGGCAGTTTATTTATTTAGACTGCATACACAAAAGGTACAATAGCGGACTTAATGTTTTAGACATTCTCTACCAGTCAAACAAGGGTGGTGAAGAGATAACATGGCAGGTGCATTGTTTAAACAATTTAAAGAAAAATGGTTAGTAACATACTTAGATAGGTAAAATACACGTACATATTATATTGAATATAATAATATAAGTAAATAAATATATATGTTTATGAAGTAACTGAAACGAATAAAGTGAGATGACTCTTCTTAGTTTTGTTGAACCGCCAGTTTCATATACAGATCACAAATGTTCGAAATCTAAACCTACCTAATTCTTTAGGATTTGTAATAACTGTCTGTACCTACCCAGATAAAAGGAGGTAAGTACCTAAAAGAGTGTAGGCATGCCTTCTGATTTCTCGGATTCGGTTTCATGCGAGACGAACTTAGACATACCTATATCAAGCAGAGGTTCTTTTTCGGATAAAATTATGTAGATGGTTCCTAATTATTTATGTTTGGCTCTAATTGAGGCAGCTTAACAGCGTTATAGGCTAATAAAAGTCTTTCAGAGTGCAGGTGGCGTAACACAGAGAGCACGTTTAGGCGCTAAGTTCGAGTTTTTACTGATAAAGAAAACATTGTTTTTTTTATTTACAATAGAATGCAACTAAAAATTATAGACTTATATACAATATACACCTATATAGAAATTATACATAAGCGTGTATAAAAAGGAGATATTGAAAGGGTTTAATAGGGCATCAATAAATTCGAAAGCAAAATGATTAAAATTGAATCAAAAGATGATTTTTGGGAAAAAATCTTTTGTGCGAAGGTCAATCAAAGGCAATCTATCCGCTAAAATGTGCCTTAGGATCTACAAAAATTCATTGCCATTTACTTGCGCTACCGTTTCACGTAATCCAGAAACTCTAGACAAAGGAAAATGGCTTAACTTAAGGCCGTACCCTGACCAAAAAATTAGCATGAGATATGAGCATTCCTATTGGCCTAGCGGCACTGGTGGCGCATGAATTACAGTAGTGAATACGCCCAGATTTTACAATAAAATCTCTATAAAATTGAATATTGGTCTTGGAGAGGAGGTGCATGCTATCAATAATTATTTCTCAATTCTATGGTTTTGTTGGAAGGAGATTAGTGAAACGGTATATGTTTCACTAATCTCCTTCCAACAAAACCTTTAGGTAGTACCTTCTGGTAGGATACCTTTTTTTCTTAAAAAAAAAAGTATCCTACCATTTTTGAATCAATATTATGAAGAAATTTAATGTATTTTTATTAATTTGATATTTCTTTTTAAATAAAGAGTAGATAGCGGCGTTTTGCTCGGGGAGTTTTAACCGGAATTCAAGCGCTATCGAAATGTCACGTGATAAATGCGTTATATTTTGGGATTCCTGAATGACACTTGGTCTCGGTCTTGGTCCCCTGTATTTAAATATTGGCATTTCGACAATCATTATTGCTGCATTTATCATTTTGTCTAGACCAACACTTACACATACATAAGCTCTAGCTTAGAACATACACTGGTTGATTTAAAGACAATCTTGCTGTTTGTTTAAAATCATCATCATCTTCCAGCCCTCGTCCCATTTTACTTGGGGTCGGCGCAACACGTTTTCGTCTTCCATACCATCCTGTCACTCCTGTCCCCCGTCACGCTTCACATCACTGACTCCCTTTTCTTTTATATCACTCCTCACACAGTCCATCCATCTTTTCCTCGACCGTCTCCTCCCTCTCCATCTATCCACATTTATGAACATGCGTCTTTTAGTAACATGCGTTTCATCCCTCTTTACCACATTACTATACCAGGACAAACGGTTTCCTTTCAACTTTTCTGTCACTGGCACCACTTTCAAACTTTCTCTAATATACTTTTTCTCACTTTATCCATTCTTGTCACTCCACACATCCATATCAACATTCTTCTGCCGTTTGCTTAAAATAGTTTTGTTATTTGCCATAAATTACGCTGACTAAAATTACTTTCTTTATTCCAAAACAACGTGGCATAAACCTTTCTCCTTGATTACTTATTCAGAAATTCTCTTGGACTTTGGGACTAAGTGATTATAATTAGCTGAATTTGCATATTTTTGCATTCCTTTTTTTTTGGTCCAAAAAGGGCAACAAAACGTTAAGTTTACCGTTCCTTGGAATGTGTGGTGGCTATTTACCTACTTGGCAAATTGTTAAAATTTCAAGTTGATATTCCTTTAAATAGCAAATTAGAATTTTCTTTTTCGCCTCTTCTGTTCCGGACTGCTGTATGACATGCCGATTGCCTTGTTTTCTATGTGAACACAATAAAACATATATTTTTTAAACATGGTTTTAATGTTCATCCACTAGTGGTCCTTCTAGCCGAATATTTATATTTTCCGAATAAAAAAATCTGTTGAGTATTTTTCAAATTCAATAAAAAAATTAAAAAAACTATAGTGGGATGAAACCCAATGGAAAAGGAAGAGAATATAACAAAAATTAAAGGAAAAATAATTTACAGGCGATCTGATGTTGGGAAGTGGAAGGGTGTGAGATTTTAAAGGTGGAAACGGCTTATCTCGATTTCCGGCAAAACTACAAGTCTTATGAAAAAAAGTTAAATTGAAAAGTTGTAGGTTATAAAAAGATCTACAACTTTTGTACTTACACTTTTTTCACATAACCTCAAAATTTATGTGCAAAATTCAAATAAGTATTTGGTTTTTTATTTTTATATTTTACAAAAAAAAACTTTACACAATATTTGGTGAAAACTAACCTTTTTATGTTCCATACTGTTTTTTTTTTATTTAACGTAACTAGCATCTACCCTTTTCTATATTATGAAATAAAAGACTGAGCTATGTTTAATTCATTAATTATACTTATTAAATTCGTGTTACTCTACCGTGTCTCACTTTCCATTTTTCTTCAAAGACCATGAATTTAATGGCTACTTACATAACAGAAGTAATTCTTAAATAATAGTAAGTTATTATGTACTCGCATTATTTAGACTAAGGCCTGATTTGTTTAAATAAAGGCCTGCCTGGTGCTTACAACTTACTCCCTTTCAAAGAAGTGAGGTTTGTGTTTCAGGTGTGGGAACATTATATGCTGACTAGCTGCAGCCTTCGGCTCCACCCGTATGGAAATAGTAGTAAAAACAAAATATAGTATTTATTAGTGTAAATTATAGCCTACTAGCTTCTGCCAGCGGCTTTGCCCGCGTCAAAAGCGTTTTATTTTCTCATGGGAATAGAATAGAATAGAAGAGGGACTCCCTTTTCCGCACTTAGACTCCCATTTGGTCCGTTGTGCGTGGGGTTTCCGGCTAAAGTAGCCAGCCTAGCTCCGTCCAAAAGCGCAGAAACTTGCTGGGGGCTTCGCGGAGCGACCTCACCGTTACGAGGATTTCTTCACGTTGGGAAATCACGGCCTCGCAGTCCAGGATGACGTGGGCAGCTGATTCCTCGGCGTCAAAACAGCCCCTGCAAAGTGGGCTGTCTGTGGCGCCTATGTTAAAAAGATGTTTGTTAAGAGGGCTATGACCTGTAATTGTCCCTATGATTATTCTGAGGTTATTTCTACTTAGGCTAAGAAGTTTTTTGGTTAATCGCGGGTTTACATCCGGTAAGGCCGTTCTTGACTGTCTACAGTCTGTAGCCCGTGACCATCTGTTGTTATGCAGTTCGGTTGATCTTTGGCGGATCCATGCACGAATTTGTGAGAAAGGCAGGGGGAGAAGTGGGTACGGGCCTTTTCTCATGGGAACATTAAACCGGGATAAAATGCAATGTGCCATTCCAAACTATAATTTATCTCTATGAAAAATTTCATCCAAACCCGTTCAGCCGTCCTAGCATGAGTGAGTATCTAATCCATCCAAACTTTCGCAATCATTATTTACTAGCTTCTGGAACGAAAAGGAACATACCCGGGATAAAATCTATCTTACGTGCTATTCCAAACTATAATCTGTCTCTGTGCCAAATTTCATCCAGATCCATTCAGCCGTTTTGGCGTGACAAACATCCATCCACACAAAGTAGTGCATTTATAATATTAGTAGGAAGTAGTATTTCTTTTCTCTATTTACAAACTATATTACTGTAAAGCTTCATCAAAATCCATTCAGTAGTTTTTGCTTGAAAGAGTAACACACATACATCCATACTCATAATTTTTTATATTTCTAATATTAGTAGAAATAAGTAGTACTTTACTATAGTTCTGCATGATTTTTAGGGCCCAGTCTCTTTCACAAAGAGGAAAACACAGTAATTTTTTCGGCTGTGGGAACATTACAGGCCGAATTATGTAGTGGAAGTGAGCAAAGATCTTTTCTCAAAGCAGAAAAGTATCCACTTAGTACGGGTTGTCGATTTGAGACCATGGCACATAGAAATAACTGTATTGGCTTAGTGGAAGAGCCACATCTTACGAGTGACCCAGATAAGCACTTACTTTACTTTGTGCTTGGAAATTTAAGCATTATTTTGATAACCTTCTTCGAGATAAATCGAAATTGCTGTACTGGCCAAATACATGCGAACAGCAGCCGGCAAAAGTAGTATGAAAATCCATATCTGTCGTGGTTTAGCGGCCAAATAAATTACATATTAAACTCATATCTGTCTTGTAATTTAAAAATGGAATGATATTTTACGCCGAAACATGATAACCAAGGAGGTAACTTATCAAAGGTTTTATATAAATTTCGAAATGGCTTGCAAATAGAAAGCTGTTTATTGAAAATAAAAACAAATGAACACTTTAACGCGGAAAAAATTTTTGTTGTTCGTGGTTCGCCATTGATTTTGAAAAGGAATTGTATTTGACAAAATAATAGTACATTACTGCAGCGGCCAGCAAAAGAGGCATTGATGGACGAACGTGTAAATGTGGGCCGAGGCGAAGCCGAGGCACACATACGTAAGTCCATCAATGCCTAGTTGTGGCCAAGGCTTGTATAGTGCTTTTCTCAAATAATGCGCGGAAATTAAAACTAAGGAGCACCTAAAACTCATAGTAACAATAATTTTGCCCGCGCAAAAATGTTTTTTTTTTTTTAAATAACCAGCTTTCTATTTGCAAGCCAGTTCGAAATTTAAATAAAACCTTTGATAAGTTACCTCCTTGGTTGCCATGTTTCGGAGTAAGAGATCGTTCCATTTTTAAATAACACGACAGATATGAGTTTACTATGTAAGTTATTTGGCCGCTAGACACGACAGATATGGATTTTCATACAACTTTTGCCGGCCGCTGCGCGCATGTATCTGGCCAGTACAGCAATTTCGATTTATCTCGAAGAAGGTTGTCAAAATAATGCTCACATTTCCAAGCATGTTTGAGAAAAAAACGTTTTTGCAAATAATATTACTGACTTCCAATAAAAGCACGACAAAGTGAAAAATTACTTTCTTTTTGGAAGTCGGTGTCTTTGATAGGTACAATTTTTTTTGTTATGGAAACCGAGTTCCAAAAAGAAAGTTATTTTCCACTTTGTAGTGCTTTTATTTAGAAGTCGGTAATATTTTTTTGCAAAAATGGTTTTTATTTTGCACTTTTTAGGATTTTTTTTTTCTTTAGGCTTGCGTTTGACCACTATCTCACCTGATGGTAAGCGATGATGAGGTCGACGTTTAAGCACGCTTGCCTAGAAGAAACTTATTCACTCTTGACTTAAAGACTTTAAGCTATCAGATTGTAGCTATCGGGAAACACAGACTCCGGCAGGGAATTAGTTGTACCTAATAAGGCATACCTATAATGCCAGAATAGATTACCCGAATACCATGAATCTTGAACATAACCGGTGAAATGAGAGTTTACCAAGGTGAACTGTACACATCTGCGTACCCCTTTAGAGCGTACTGGCGTGATGTTATATTATGAAATGGTATAAACAATATACAGACATGCATTCCGAGAGATTTGCCATTATTTATTGAAGAATTCGGTTGTATATCTCCTAACTTCTCACGAAATCTTCACCAAATTTAAATGGGACCAATATCGGAAAATTTTTTTTTATACATCGATACGAACATACTCTTTCAAACAAAAAAAGTTTTTTTTAAATCGGTACACAATTGACGGAGATATCGGTGAACATACATAAAAAAACCTAATGTCGGACATAGAACCTCCTCCATTTTTGGTAAGTCTACTCTACTCAACAAGGCATTGATGGACTTACGTGTGTGTGCATAATTATACACGTTCATCCATCAATGCCTCTTGTGCTGGCCGCTGCAGTAATGTACTATATCCCCACTATTAATATTCCCAAAGACTGCAAAGAAAAACAACCAACTGTATTTCGCTTCCAGGGGATAGATCCTCTGGACAGCTGTAAGAATCAGGTAAATTATGTGTCATGTGCACATTGAAGACTTAGGAAACTATTGCATATTGTGAGGTAATTTGGTAAATCTAGGAGGTAACAGGTGGTGCCTGTAGCTGGTACTGACTGGTGGTGGTGTTGTGGTTTGCCTTAACTAAACAGTTATGCACATGAGCAACAATAACTTAGAAAGTAACAACCAAACTGTTATGAAATCCAAATATGTAGATAGTACTCTGTGTAAAATACTGGTATTCAACTACCTACTAGCCACCCATTATGCGTACAGCTAAGGAGTGTGTATGTCAAGAGTGTATAGTTTACTTCCAGGCAATCGTGCTTCACCGTCGACTGCATCATCGCTTACCATCAGGTGAGATGTCGATCAAACGCGGGCCTAACAATAATAATAAAATTTTTCATTAAAAATCTTTTTTCGTATTCTTCTCATCAAACCCTTTCATTTGATACCCATATCATGGCAGTGCACAAAATATAACTAGTCCACCATCTTGAGCCGTCCGCCATATTGGATTTAGAATGACGTCACTTAACTAACCATGCATTGTCATCCAAACTAAACGTGTATGCAAAACGTGTCGCGTACTTGAAATTTTATTCTCAATCCTAGTACAATCATTATCAAATCGCCGCCGCCTAATAAGTTTCACTTCAAAAATCTTACGCTACTAGAAAATCAAAATATTGCTAAGGCAGTTTTGCTCCTGTGATCAAAACTGCGAGGAAAATCTTGACTTTATAGGTATGAATGGAGTAAATGGAGTTGGTCAACAAAGTAACTTTCTAAAGGACTATCTCGTCTGGACCAAACTTGGATTAGTGTTTCTTAGTTAAATTATGATTTAGTATAGAGCACAAATTTGTGAACTGGGACAAGAATTAATAATTAATTTTAATTGTTTAATACGCCTGAAGAAACTTTGCAGAAAACACTAACGAATTAGATATTTTATAATTAATAGGCTCACGTTTGATCACCATCGCATCTGATAGTAAGCGATGATGTGGTCGACGATGAGGCACGCTTGCCTAAAAGTAACCTATTCATTCTTGACTTGAAGACTCCCAAGTTGTAATGTTGTAAGTCAGGTATAAGATGGCAATATCCATAAGTTGTTCTGTAAATTAATAAAAGAGTTACATTTATTTTCATTTGAATTTCATTAAAATATAAATTACAATAAATTGTGTAATTACTCAACCTTTTGGTAATTACCAAAGTCTAATAAATTACTTTCATGTAACGTACCTTTTAAATTACGTTGTTATAAACATTTCAATACAGATTACAACTTTTGCGTAAATAATTGGTTGCTGGGAGTATATATATGTGAATGGTCAAACATGATTAATATAACAGAGATTTTACTTTTTTAATTATTTTATCAACACTGCTCTCAAGACAGTCGTGAATGGAAACATCGTTAGGAAATCGGCATATCTATCCTAGATCCGTAATATCCACTAACGTACACTGTAACAACGTGGACTGTGGCCCACTTCCTCTCACAGAAGGGATGCCTGTGTTCCATCAGTGGAAACACTTTAGGTTGATTATGCTGTGACAAAGTCTCGGTGGTCTCGCAAATGCAAGTGCGACTGCTGAGCGTAGGGTCTCTGGGTCCATTGCCAGATTAGGAAAAGCGGTATTGGTTTTTCCCATTAGAAATTTTCTAGTATCAGCCCAGAGTTTGGAAGTTGGTGGTGGGTGACATCCTCGTGCCTCGAACAACTGTTAGGAATTAGGTTCTTCCGAAAGATTACTGTTTGGTCGTGTCCGTTTGCCGTCCCATCCAACTATGAGACACACTTGTCCACTTTAATTAACAAAAAAATAAAAAAAAAAATAATTATTATTTATTAATTTATCCGACACATATAGCTAGTTTCCACTGATATTGGCCGCCTTGGCCGAAAGGAAACATCGGAGGACTTTCTCTGGAGGAATTTTATGCCATTATCCTATCAGGGTATAACTGCAAGTGAAAATAATTCCATACTCGCACGATTCGATTGATGTGTGCAAAATATCAAGTTTGACTCTGACTCGGTCCTTATTGATGATTCTAGCTATTTATTCATGAGTTTAATTTAAAATTCAAATGCTGTGCAAAATCAATATCTTTGTAGGTATAATTCAAACCTTAACCTTGAAATTAATGTTGTTGACGCATCGTTCATATAATTACAAATCTGCTGATCTAGAACTTTTTGAATAGAGTCAATCCGACTGTAATCGTTGTGACTATTAATTGATGGAATCTAGGCATATGTATCGTTAGCATCAATTTCCTGTCCCTATCTTAATCTATTTGGGGCCAGCACTTGTTCTTCATCCATAACACGGTAAATATCTTTACCGTGTCCATAATTCAATTGGAGATATGTGTGTATGTAGAAGACATGTTACACTAATTAGACGTAATCTGATGATAATGATGATGTCATTATCATCAGCTTTTAATGTTCCCACTGCTGGGACACAGGGCTCCTTTCTGTGAGAGGGTCCGTAGGTAGGTGGGGAATGGGTCGTAATCCACCACGCAGGCCTAGTGCGTGTTGGTTGATGTCACATGTCTTTGATGGTTTGGTTTCCTCACGATGTTTTCCTTCACCGTTTGAGAGCAGAAGCCAATTAGATGTAACCCAATTCAATAATAGTCAACTCACTGCCACCACATCGTATGTCATAGAATCCAACAATTGTTTCTTTCTTTATCTCTCTACCACTGCACCCATCTATGTTCTCTACTAAATTCTATTCTCACGACATTGTCCTCACCGGTTCCACTTTGAGACTTTTGTTTCATACTCATTTCTTATTCTATCCATTCGCGATAAAGTACATATCCTACTAAACACATACAGATACAAAACCAAACACATTACACATTATGGTTGTGTACACTGTACACACACACTTAATATGAGTGAAAAAACAAATGAGGTTACTAAGGTTGTGGATACCGCAAATTTTTCTATTAGCAAACAGGAAGATACTTGTCTTACTTGTTATCAATATCTTAAATAGCATAGTAAGGTCCAAAAGTTTGCGAATTATTTGCCTTAAATACATCTATTTCTAAGGAATATATTCCTCGAACTTTTGGACGTTCTCGAATCTTAGTATTCAAATAAAAAAATATAAAACCTACATTTGTTCGCAGGAATTTTGCCGGAACAAACACCAAGTGACTGCATAACGCGAAGAGTTGAGAGTTGTGTACCAAACAGAAACACACGCATCCAAGGACCTTAGCGCAAACTAGTGTTTACCTTCCGCAGTTTCCAACAGGGAAAAGTAAAGGTAAATAAAAGTTTGCTGCGTTTTTCATTCTTTTTTTGATGTTTTATTTATCTTTTATGTGCAGTTGGTAAACTGTGTCAGTGTGTATTGTAATGTATCTTTAGTTTTTTAGGGTTCCGTACCCAAAGGGTAAAAACGGAACCCTATTACTAAGACTCCACTGTCCGTCTGTCTGTCAGTTTATCACCAGGCTGTATCTCATGAACCGTGATAGCTAGACAATTGAAATTTTCACAGATGATGTATTTCTATTGCCGCTATAACAACGAATAATATAAATATTGAAGTGGGGCTCCCATACAACAAACGTGTTTTTTTTTTGCCGTTTTTTGTGATAATGGTACGGAACCCTACGTGCGCGAGTCTGACTCGCATTTGACCGGTTTTTACTAATAATCCACTGTCCGTGAGATGATTCTGAGATGATGATGAGATTCTCATGAACCGTGATAGCTAGACAGTTGTTTTTTTTTGTTTACCTGGTAAAAAGTTCTGAGGTAACACACACAAAAAAAATACAGTCGAATTGAGAACCTTTTTAAAGTCCATTAAAAATAACTTATACAATAAAGAAAGAGTTATGAGATAAGAAAATGACTTTATCCGTTAAAATTTCGAGATCATTATGATAGGAAATTTACTTTAATAAGTTTTTTATCTACTATTATAAAAATGCATAATAAATAATACCTCCAAATACGAGGCGATGCTTTCCGAAGTCTAAATTGTCCAATTTCTTAATCCTTCACATTCTTATTTTTCCGAATTCTTATTTTTACATATTCCGAATTTTTCATATTCATTTATTTAAACTTTCTCATTATTACATGTTCCATTTTATTCCACATTCTATATTATCCACATTATAGTACAATCACAATAAAAACTTTGTAACAGATTTCGTTCCACACACAATTCAACTTGTGGATGACCAAAATCTGTTTTGAATTGTGGAGTTGTTCTAGTGAACGCCATAGGACAAGAGGACGATTGAGAGGGTTAGCACTTCAGTTTAAATAAAAAGTTAGGAAGAAGTAATTTATTTATTCTTTTTTATTAATTTTCTGAAAAAACAGGCATCATATTTTGTTTTATTAGCCTATACTGTCCCACTGCTGGGCAAAGGCCTTTATATTATGAAAAGATAATTACAAATTGCTAAATACTTATGGATCAATGCCATTGATGATTTATTAAACCGCGCAATATCACCTGAAGAATGTTTAAAGTAATTATAACATGTAGGTTCAAGTAACAGTATTGATACGTGAACCTCAACACTTTTTCAAACAGGTTCCTTTTTATTTCAGAAAATGTTTAAAAGGGAATGAATGCGTAGAGTATATCTATACTCTATATATATATATCTATACTATATAATATTATAAAGAGGAAAGATTTTTTTGTTTGTTTGTTTGTTTGTTTGTACCGAATAGGCTCCGAAACTACTGGACCGATTTAAAAAATTTTTTCACCAATAGAAAGCTACGTTATTCCTGAGTAACATAGGCTATTTTTTATCCCGAAAACGGGTCCTGTGGGGTGGCCCACGGGAGCGAAGCCGCGGGCAACAGCTAGTAATATTATAAAGAGGAAAGATTTTTTTGTTTGTTTGTTTGTTTGTACCGAATAGGCTCCGAAACTACTGGACCGATTTAAAAAATTCTTTCACTAAAAGAAAGCTACATCATTCCTGAGTGACATAGGCTATTTTTTAATCCCGAAAACGGGTCCAGTGGGGTGGCCCACGGGAGCGAAGCCGCGGGGAACAGCTAGTAGTTTATACTTTGCTCTAGACCTCTTTCTTTTTTTTTCGTTGTATTATTGGCTGAAATAAATGGTTATGATTTTAAGTTTGATTATCTGATGAAAAAAATGATGACTACCCGTTTATTTTCCTTTTTGTATCGAACTGTACTCATTCGGAAAATTTTGATGTTAGGACAATAAACAATTAGGAAACCTAGGAATTCGGAAATATAAGAATTTGAAAAAATAATAATTAGGAAAAATAATGTTGCGAATTTTAAAGAATTCGTAAAATAAATAATATGGAAAATCGCGAATTTGGATTTTGGCGCTGACACCGTTGCAATACATAATCTGACAACCTTACATAAGAGAAGCTAAACATACAACCAGTTGCAATTAATTATACTGACTTATAAAACTGCAAACAAGTTTTAGATAGCTTCATAAAAATTAATGTTACCTGTGCAAATAGTCTTTACAGTTCTTTTTTTTACATGCAACGATTATGAGGTCATTCAAAAAGCAGGCATGATTAATGTACGTACCTGCAGCTGCCGTCTTGATTTATAGTCAAGTTATATAGATTTGGTGTTTTAGAGGACTAGAGGTCCGAGATATGAGTAGTAGTTCAAATAAAAAAACTATGCAGATGTTTTTAGTCATTTATATATTGAATAAAAATAAAAACGACCCCGCTGCTCGGGCATATCACCTTGGATATGTCCATGGCATATAAATTTCACTGTTTAAAAACTATGCATAAAGTCGGATCTAGAAATAACGTCTTGCACCGCCTAACATCCACAAGCTGGGGAGCTACACCGCAAGATCTCCGTACGTCTGGCCTACGTTTGTAGTTTTCTGTCGAGGAGTTCGCATGCCCAGTGTGGTATCGATCTGCCTACGCTAAAGAAGTTGACATAGCGCTAAATGTCGCCTGCCGAATCATAACTGGGTATTTGAAACCTACCCCTCTTAGATGCAGTATCCACCGGCGGGTATAGCTCCACCAGATATCTGACGTGAAGTAGCCACCCGCATCGAGAAGGGGAAACGAGAACTGGACAGTCGCCATCCCCTATATGAACATTAAATCATTGGAGAAAGCTTTTGCGTCTTTTTAGATTGCTGCACGCCCAAAAAGTCGCAGAAGCTTTCTGAGTCATACGATCTCCTCGGAAGCCAGTGCAACTGATGAGAGATGTAAACTGTGGAAAACTCACAGCTTTCTCCTCCACACTTCTTCATTTCGGCAGAGCATCTGCCTCCTGGACCCGAACTGCAGCGGCCATTATGGAAATGCCTAAACCGATTGCGGGCCCAGGTAGGTCGATGTAGAAAAAACCTAGCCTAATGGGTTTCTTAGACCCATCTTAAATGCAGTCCCAGTGTGGGGCTCCTTCGCAGTATATGCCCCACCTCCTTGTCTGCCCTTTGTGTTCAGCCACCAGCTCGTTTCGGGATCTAAACGTGGCGAATGACAGAGCTGTCCAGGTCCAGCTACGTAATAGTCGGCTATAATTTGAAATCTATTATATTCATAGTTGAGAACTTGAGGCAAAATTTGAGTTTATCGATACGAGAAGAAGAAGTAATATAAAAGCTTTACACAGACACAGACAGTTACTAAAGTGCTGTCCACACATTTAAGGGTGCTCGGCCCTGAAGGGACGAAAAAAATTGGTTACATACGATTTGTACGAACGATCAGGGTCCCCTTGATACGGAGATGTGTGAACAAGCTGTACAAATCGTATGTAACCGATTTTCGCCGTCCCTGCCGTGTTCTTCAGGGACGGGAACCTGGCAATGTGTGGACAGCGCTTTAGATAGTTCAATACAATATAAACAATATTATAAAGAGGATAGATTTTTTTGTTTGTTTGCTTGTACCGAAAAGGCTCCGAAACTACTGGACCGATTTAACAAATTCTTTTACCTATGGAAAGCTACATTATTCCCGAGTAACATAGGCTATAATTTTGACGGGAGCGTAGCCACGGGGGTCAGTTAGTATAACATAATTACCAATCTAGCATAGCTCTGCTAGCCACTAGCAATACTTATTACATACAATATCATAACAAAGCAAAAACTGAAACTACGACCATACAATTAAACTTCATACAACATACTTGACACTATTAATTTTCAAACACAGGTGGTTCCCATTTTTTGCAGCTAGTTGTGTCTCTACGTTTGTCCATTCATGGTATCTATTTCTGTATGCGTTACTTTATGCAAATAAACGTTGGTACAGATGCTTTTCATGGGCCTCTATGATCGTCTGTAAGGCCTTAGCTTCTATCTTTGACCTTGGGCTTTCCAAAAACTGTCGACAATTAAAGCCACAACAAGAAAACCAGTAGCAAAAGCCAAAACATGCAAAAGTATCACACTGTCACTCTCCAGAGGCCGTAACTCGCCTAAAAAATCTGATTACACTCACGTAATAAACGCAAAATAAAAAAAAAACGGCGTCGGACCATTCTGCACACTAATTTTCTTACGCAAGAGTAATCACTGTGAAAATTGTCCGCATAACACAGAGACCCACCCCTTCGTCACGTGAAGGTAAGTTGTCGGAAGTTATCGTAAAGTTTCGGCGGTCTTCATTCGCGCAGTCGCATTTGGCTAGCGCGGCGCATCGGCTGCGCGGGAGTCGGGAGTGAGAGTGTTGCGAAAGTACTTTCGTGAAGTTTTTTTAGTTTTTTTTATGAATTTTCGATTAATATTATAATTTTTTGTATAGGATTTCTTAAGGTGAGTGCTTTTTGTACTATGAATTTAAGTATAAAAAAAAACAATTTTATTTTAAATTTTCCTTTATTTATTTTAGTTTTTTTTAAACCACCTACTGCATTGAAATATTCTCCAATAACTCACATAGTAAATAAATCGTTTGCATAAAATATTCGCCCGAGCAAACTACTCAGTATAATTTGATGCGAAAAATATGCAAAACGCACATCGGAAGCAGCGAACTTGAACTAGAAACATTTTATTTACTACAAAAACTGTAATAAACATTTTATGGTATTGCAAATTGAGTGTTTTATGACCAAATTAAATCATCATACTGCAAATTAACACATTATAAAATAAGAATAGGCAAATTAGATAATTGATTTGGACGAACATAATCGTAATTTGATAATATTTGAATATTTATGTGAATTATTATTACCCTTATCAATATAATAATTATGATTCAGTTGTTATTACGTTCACAAAATGAAATAATAATAAAACATTAATCACTAGAAAGGAATCTTAGAAATATTTAATGAAATAATGTTTCTGGAAATTCTATTGTAAGTTCACTCCTCTAAACGGTTATCACTTTCAAGCTATTAATTCCGGACTAAGTTTGGTAAAGAAATATCATGACCTATAAACTAATTTCTAAATTATTTCTTTGATTTATTATCATACCTTGAAGTACCTACTTAAAAAGCGTAGGACCTTAGGATCATAAGATTTATATAGATAATGGTTATCATTATCTATACTAATCATAAGATTCTAGGGTCCCCTACGGGGTGACGGTCACGTCGGCATATTAAGTAGCAAAAAAGTAAGTGCCACTAATTGTGATTTTATAAACAATAGACAAATTAGCAATGATTGGCTGATTAGCGTTACAATCACAACAGCCGATGCTTACTATTATTTCACAGATAATTACTGACTTTGTTTCCCGATAGCTGCAACCTAAATAACCGGTGTCCCCTTTTTGCCGCGTATGGCGGGAACACAGGTACGCGTTAGCACTCACCGCGAATCCGCCGCGGCTGTCCGTCACCGGACCCTCCTCAGTACCCCCCATTACCGGAGCACCAGAACACACTGTGCGCCGTTACCACCCCGTGGACCAAACCAGCACATGGGTGCCAGACGACCCCGTGTATGGCACCCTTGGTCCCCTTGTGACGGGTCAGGGTCAATGGCACCGCCACCTACAATTTTTCGGCCGCAGGGGATAGGGAGAGCGGCCAACGCTATACCGACACTCCTCCTCCCCTGCGGCCCCACCAGGGGTCTTTAAGTAAAGAGCGAATAAGTTACTTCTAGGCAAGCTTACTTCACCGTCGACCACATCATCGCTTACCATCAGGTGATAGTGGTCAATCGTGAGCCTAACTGTAAAAAAAATGTTTTAACTAACGCCCTTGTTCATAAAATCTCGGGCCTATTAAGCTAATGAATAACCAATAGAGGATTTTAATTAAGAATCTGCTTAACAGGTGTTGTCCTCAGATATTTTTATGAATACCCTAGATTGTGTTAGTTCTGAAATTTTAATGATAAGGACTGTTAATCATGACGACTTTCCTCACAGGAAATCCTATCGGCAATATATTCGAAATTTTACTGTTTTCTCACCAAAATAATCGTCCATTTACATTCAATTCCGACTCCGTTCCCGTCAATTTATATAATTTATTGGAAATTGGGGTGACTTGGTTCCACGGGAGACTTGGTACATAAAAATTATAGACCCACATCTTCGTTTAAACAAAAATTCAACCTAAATCTGCTATTAGTTCTACTTCACTCGCTTTATTACTTCAGTAGACTTGGAATTACCAATTTAAAACAATTTGAGATGCTAAGTAGCTTTATTATTTTTAGGAACCAAGTCTTCCGTAGGATTAAATATCCCCAGTCTCCCCTACATAATCAACAAGTATGAGCTCATTAGTTCCAAAGTCAATTAAGTTTATTATTTCAAGAATTTTCCTCCATGAAAATACCTGAAAAGTGTAAGTTATAGGGACCTGAGTAAATATTCATATTGGACTATTACAGTAGGTGGACCTATACTCGGCAAAAAAATGGGTAGTCTAGGCGACTGCCGACAGAAGTGAAAACTTTAAACTTTGGAATAACTGTTTTGTATGACAAACTCACGTTTCAAGATCATGTCGATGATGCTGTCCCATTAGCGTGTCGCTGACGTAAACCCATAAGTTTTGTCGCTAAGACTTCAGAGAATTTAAAAGAAATAAGATACGTTCATTCAATTGGAATTTGTTAAACTTTTATTGTAGTTGTTGCAAGTAAAATTAATATCGATAAACTAATTAAAACAGAAGAAAGTTATTCTTCTGCCTTTCAAAATTCCATTGAACTGACATTGCCTTTAGCGATTGTACTAAAGAAGCTTTTTGAAAGTTACGAGTACAAAGTACAACAAATATTTACATAACGAGCGGACCATTTTTTAAGCACCAATATTATTTTTCTTATTATATACTAACAACTCTTATGCGTGTACCGACTTTCACTTATTTTGTGCGTGTAGGTAGTTCCGTTAAGAGTATTAAGTGGAGATCGAACTAAGATGTTTGGAGTCTTCAAGTCTTGAATGATGGCATTCATGTACATTTGACCGCAACATTAGTTGTCATGATGTCTTGGCAAAGGTCTAAGACCAAGACTTTTAAAAATTATAAAAAGATCGATTAGATTTTTCCTTTCTCTAATCTATTCTTTATTTTAGCAAGTATTTGTTGAATCTATAATGCCTAATCCATCTTAAGATGGACAGGACAAAACTATTTTATTAACCCCCGAAGGAGGAAGGAGGGGGTGTTATAAGTTTGACGTGTGTTACTTTGTATATGTGTGTCTGTGTATCTGTGTATCTATGTATCTGTGTATCTGTCAGTGGCATCGTAGCTCCTATACGGATGAAGCGATTTTAATTTAGTTATTTTTTTTTGAGGGGTGACTATGTCGTGAGTGTTCTTAGCTATGTTTGTTTGAAATCGGTACAACCATTCAAAAGTATTTCGCATTTTACTCTTTGAATCTGGGTTTTTTCGCAAGATATCATGTCATAATTACCTGTTTCGATAGATTGTCGATAAAAGCGTGTCTACTACTAAGTATATTATATATAGTTTAAAAAGCATGAAACACAATTTATAAAAAAAAATGTGATTTTTAGAGGTTTGTATGTCGGAGTTTTTTTAATTTTATAAATATTTTTTTAAAGATAGTTTAGATTTTTGTATTAAGGATGACAATGCGACGACGGGTTTTCATAGAAACGTTCTGAATTTGCTCACATATAAAACAATTTCTATTAAAGACGCTGTAGGTTGCATTATCATGTCGCACAGTGGAAATTACGAATAGCCAACTTTATTATGTCGTCGTGCAAAATTATGGCAAATTCACACTATCATCAATCATTATTTTACTGTCAAGTACATGCCAATCCTCCAATTCATCAACCAGGAAGTACCTTAACAAAACGAAACCACGTACCAGTACTTTGAGAAAGCACGTACCTACATATATTAATCTTGACTCATTTTTTCAAGTAAAGAAAGTAATATAAACTGGAGCACCCAGTTTTGTGCAGTTTTATAAATACCTACCTTATTTTATCGGCACTGCAACTGACTTTGATTGTCATGCACTTATTTGGACGCGAAGTGGAGAAAGTATTCCGGTATTAATTATGTTGGCGAGCCCTGTAATTGTATCAGTCGTGGAGTCCAATCACGCGAGAATTTTTGGTTTTTAAACTTAGGTTTTTGAGTATTTCGATTTTAATATCGCAATATTCTCTTTCAATAATTGGGGCTTTGTTGCACACGATGTCACTATAGCAAGAAGTGCGAGTATTTGTTTGAAATACAATAAACAATTTCTCAAACGATTATATTTTATGTACATTAGGTCGAATATTGTTTTACTAAACAATATTTTCGTACAATTTCTATGAGAAAAAGCGCTGCAGCTGTCTGAAAGAGCCTTGGAGCAACATAATAGCTATGAATTACTCTTCATTTTCGTCTATACAAAATTTTCACACATACTTCAGTAGGGAAATCTCAGTGGCATATGACACTCAAAGAAGAATGAACAATGAAGATATTCGCTAAACAGCTTTACCACAACCGTCAGTGTAGGCGAAGCACTAAACTGTCTATCTTCCTGCGGTTTAGAGGCTTACCCCACGTTAGGAACTAAGCCAACTTTCATACTGAAGTTTGAAAGCCTTATGAATTTGGCTCGAATATTAAAAAAAATGTGTTTGAATGTGGTGTAATAAAGGAATTCAAAGACAAAGACAAAGATATTTTATTTCAACTAGGCCACCAAGCGGCACTTTTGAACGTACATAAAAATGATTCTACCGTGCATTCGGAAAGTAGCTTGTTATCGAGAAGAATGCACAAGAAACTCCATACTTACTCTTTTAAAAAAAAATGTTTTTTACAATATTTAGGAACAATAGTTATTAGTTCATATATGTGAGGACAATGCACCCAGAATAGCACTACACACTATACCACCTACAGACATAAAGTATTCATTATTAGTAGTAATTATCATGGAACATATGTTTCTAATTAGGTAAATAATAATACGAATAAAATTTCGTCGTCGTCTAGTAGTTCTAAGCTTAGTTGTTATTTTGATCGATGTGGTTGGAAAATATCGAGAAGTTTTTTTGTCTGAAAATGATTTTAATGGAACTATGAATGAGAACATATTTCCCGTTGTCAATTTAAGCATGACATAAATATAACATGACATCACGCTATTGGCAACAGCTGAGTCCTTGGACTCAATATTAAAGTCAGGCAAATATGTATTTGTTTTTCCAACAGGAATTTATTAGTAGCAGTCTGGAGTCAAGATTTGTGCCGAATGAGTTCAGTTTGTAAATAACAAATATCCGAATATATAGATACTATCTACACAAGGCAGGCTTACATACCAACATACATTGCTTACATTGATAGACATTTTCTATAACTGAACCTAGATTATCCTGTGTCTGACACTGTAAGACTAAAGTTTTGGCATACGGCCATGTCGAACTTAACCTATTGTGTCATAATTATCTGAAAGCAACTTGAGCTAAATTCTGACTTAAAGAACTTACTATACGAAACTTCAAGTAGTTGGGCGAAAAGCGTATTATAACTTTGACAACTTGATATGGTTAGTAATTTAATGTAACAGAACTTCTGTTTCAAGAGTAATAGCAATATTATTTATAATTTAAGAAAGAAGAAATCGACGGTGGTGCACGCTTGCCGAGCATTAACATCTTCATTATTTTGTTCAATGTAAAGGTTTTTACGTTAAAGTAGTCTGACAAGTTCTCAGCTGCAAATTCTTAATTCAGAAACCGGAGGTTAGTCCAATACGTAAGTTTTTAATTTAACAAAGATAACTCTGAATAATTGTTCAACCTAGGTAGGCACCTCATTACTTTAATACTTTGTTGCTTTCTAGTAAAACCGTTTAATTAACGAATATTAAATTCGTATATTGCAAATTTTATTAGGTTACATAGAATTAAACTGTTTTAGTGTCACGCTTTCTGTACTCATTATTTATTTTAAAATATAATTTTGTAGTAAAACAGCAATTACCGTCTGGGTACAGCAGAGTTGTATTAGGAATAACATGTTCAGACATTAATGGGAAGATACTATAATAGTTGAGGAGTTGGTGATGAACTTGATGATGAGAATCAATGGAAATCTAGGGAACTCGACAAATATTATAGGCAAACATATAGCGATTTTGGTATTTTCAATAACATGGCAAGCATTTGCACTCAGAAAGTATTATTTAGTGAAGTGGAACTGATGAAGAAGACCACAGATGGACACTGGAAACCCATGATAAATATGTCATGGGTAAAAGATATCTCGAATAGTTAAGCGACTATGATGAAGCAATATATCTCATTAATATTATAAATGCGAAAGTTTGGGTTTATGCGCAGAAGGCCTAATTCTCAAAATGGCAACAGTGTCGCAAAAAGACAAGTTCTCAAAATGGCACATTCTCTAAAAGCCTAATTCTCCAAATGGCCAATACCCTAAAAGCTCAATTCTCTGAATGACCAATTCTTTAAATGGCTCATTATCAAAACGCCACTTTTGCTACAATTGGGAGTATAATATTCTTATAAATAAAAGATGTTGACTAGTAATATTAGAAATGCGAAAGTTTGGATGGATGGATGTATGTTTGTGACTAAATCACACCAGAACGGCTGAACGATTCTGGATGAAATTTTGCACAGAGATAGATTATAGTCAGGAATAGTGATAGCACATTGGGTACTTTACATCCCGGTATAATGTTGGGATACGATACTTTTCTCGCGGGCAAAGTCACTGGCAGAAGCTAGCTAGTATAATATTATGATGAAAATGGTATAAACGATTTTGATGGTGATATGAGATACCAAAACCAAAAAGAGTAAAATAACAAAAAAATACAGACTTGACTTGACTTCTAGAAGCAAAATACTATTGAACGAAAAATAACTATGTTTTTCGTTTGTTATACGGCTAGACAATTGTATTTTAAGAAAAATTCAAATAAACATATTTCCTTCGTGCTTCCCATCTTTGGAAGCACCCTCATCTTTTAGAAAAAATGGACCAAATTATCCGTCATACACTTACTTCAATTTTAAATGTGGCCATGGACGACCGAGCTTGGGCTCAAGCTACTCTTCCCATCCGTATGGGGGGCCTCGGCGTCCGCAAAATTTCTAGTATTAGTTTACCGGCATTTATATCCTCGGTCCACGGTACTGAGAAATTAATCAGGAATATCCTAGCACCCATACTGATTAATTTTGATGTGCCGTGCTTCACCGAGGCTATTGATGCTTGGAGACTCGCTTGCCCGAATTGTAATATCCCCGACTACCCATCATCCCAGAGACGGTGGGATGAGCCGCTATGCAGAGCAGTTCAGGAGCACCAAATTGCCACTTCTGCCACTCCTGCCGAGCGCGCTCGCCTGCTGGCTGTGGGTGAGTGGGAGTCGGGCCTCTGGCTTCACGCACTACCGTCGTCGAACATAGGCACCTTGTTTGACGACACTACTTTCCGCCTCGCTGCTTCCCTACGTCTTGGCGCTCCCTGCTGTACTCCTCATCGTTGTCACTGTGGCGAAGTTGTCAACAGCCTCGGTCACCACGGTCTATCATGCAGCCGAAGTGCGGGTCGAATAGCGCGTCACGGAAACTTAAACGACATCATCCGACGTGCTCTCGTCACCGTCGGCGTTCCGGCCGTATTGGAACCCCATGGCCTGGCACGTGACGATGGCAAAAGACCGGACGGGATGTCTTTGTTTCCATGGAAGTTGGGTAGGCCTTTAGTGTGGGACGCTACTTGTGTCGATACTCTTGCGCCATCCCATCTTCCTAGCTCGTCGTGCTGTGCTGGCGCTGCCGCTGCGGCTGCAGAGAACCTCAAGCGGCGGAAATATAATAACCTCATCGGTAGTTATATTTTCGAGCCGTTTGGGGTTGAAACTCTTGGCCCGTGGGGTCCGAGTGCTCACGCTTTGTTTAAAGATCTTTCCAAACGCTTAGTTGACACTTCGCGTGACCCAAGGGCTGGCTTTTATCTCGGTCAGAGAATAAGCTTTGCCATACAACGTGGCAATGCTGCCAGTATTTTGGGCACATTACCAGTGGACAACGATGTGGAGGAGTTTTTTGACGCCATATTTTAGATTAGGTAAGTGAGTAGTTTTTGGTTTAAGTGTTTATGTTTGTAGTCTTAGTTAATTAAGTATTTTATACAGTGTATATACTTGTATCTTTGTAAATAAAATAAAACAATACCCTATGTATTCGATATTCATCAATATATTGACGATAATAACAAGAAAAATTTGGAAAATATAAAGTAATTTTTTTTTATCTCATTTATTTGTCCAGGTAAACTTGTTATTATTTTTGGATTTCAAATCAAAGATTTTCCTTTTGTAAATATTTTTTTTGACTCTGAGAAATTTAGGTCTATATTAAAACTAATCAATAGTTTGTTTTTATCAAATTAATTGTTTCGTATTCCTTTCTTCTCTATTTTGTTTTAATTACTGAAAATATAATTATAGTAAAAGCGTAAGTAGCAAAAATGGGGACAAGAAAGTAAATGTTTGTTAGCAATTATTTGGTAAATTAGTATCGTCTGTGCTCTCAACGAATTGCCATTTTTCAGCAGTATTTTTAGATTGGAAGCTGATTTTTTAAATAATATCTTTTACTTCCTTATTTTTGAATACATATCATTAGCATTATTGTTTAATTTATTTACTAAACTCAAAGCATCCAACAGATTCTCTATTTGCTTAAATAAAATTTTCATAAAATTGGCTTTGGTTAAGTCAGTTAGTTGGGTTAAAATCAAGCCTAATTAGTGATAAAAATATAGTATTTTTCGTACTATATAATTTTCTATTTAGTACTATTGACGAAAATATAGTACGATACTAAATAATATAGTACGGGTGGCAACCCTATATAGGACATAGCTACAAGCATATTTTCTCACGATGTTTTTCATCACAGCTTAACGGCTTTATGAGCATCCAAATGAATTATCTAAATAAGTATTGGCATGCGACTAAAAGTCGGCAATGCGTCTGCGTCCTGCGATTTTATGGGCATGTTTAATGTGCATATTTATGCATAATCATAACATAAACACCTATCAGGCACATCATTACTCATCTGTGAAAGTTTAACCCTGTCAGACCATTAACAGCTTTGTTGAAGGGTTAAAAGGTACAGACAATAAAAAGACAGCTATGTAAGCAGTTGACCTATTAACCACTTTTTCATTACTATTAACCTGCACCTAGACAAATTTTTATTTCTGTATATCTTATGCGCAAGGGATTTTTCTAGGAACGGGATAAATGGGCTAGCAAAAAAAAGATGGTATGCCTTATATTTCAAAAATATGTTGCTAGTAAGCTGGCGTCTTAGCCACTCTAATCCCGTTTATTAAAAAACTAGGTACCCTGAAAAACGAGGGGTGTTATAAGTTTGACGTGTGTTGCAGTGTATCTGTGTATTTGGGTGTCTATCTGTGGCACCATAGCTCCTAAACGGATAAACCGATGTTGATTTAATTGTTTTGTTTGAAAGGTGACTTTTTCGAGAGTGTTCTTCTGTGTTTATTGAAAATCGGTTCAGCCGTTCAAAAATTAAGCGCTCTTTGAATCGGGGTTTTTTCACAAGATATCGTATCTTAATTTCGTATTTTATAGTAAGCAAATATAATAGCCTGGATTGACATATACAAAAAATATAATTTAAAATTTAAAATAACCCCCGACACAAAAACCTCCAAAAAGTAAAAAAAATAAGCCTCTTACTCGCGTCGGGGGACTGCTAAGTAAATAAAATCAAAATAACAATGTGCCTATATAAAATAACAAGGTGGTCCCCCGACGCGATTACAAGGCTTATTTTTACTTTTTAGAGGTTTTTGTGTCGGAGGTTATTTTAAATTTAAAATTAGATTTTTTGTGTATGTTAATCCAGGTTATTATAATTGCTTACTTTCCTAACTTCAAAACCAGCCTTGTGTAATCCAGTAAAAATACCGAAGGAAAATGTAGCCTAATTTACTTTTGTATTACTCAACATTATCTATATCTTCACCTAGGAGCCCGTATTTCTGTATTTTTCTCCGGCAAGTACCACTGACAGACGATAATGTCATGCTAAATGGATTTACGAGACTCCGGTCCCAAAAACTATACTACTATCACGCCTGTATTTCTCGAAGGGCATTCACCCACATTTCCTCGGTAAGGGAATAAACTTCCTAGTAACAAGGGTTGAGAAAATTGCCAATAACTCGGCAATTCCGGCGATGTCACTGAGATTTTCTTTCTAGAAGGCACTTTTACTCATGCCCGATCACATCATAATTTGAGTATTTTATTTCGACAAATATGTATTTGGATTGTAGTGTAGCATTGGAGCAGTGGTGGCCCAGTGGTATCGGCCGCGACTTACAAGTTGTAGGTCGTGGGTTCGAGCCCAGGCAGGCGCTTTAATTTGTGTAAATTATTTCATCACCACTGCTCTCAAACCGGTGAAGGAAAACATCGTGAGGAAACCGGCATGTCCTAGAACCAAAAATTCAAAGACATGTGACATCCACCAACCCGCACTGGGCCCGCGTGGTGGATTACGGCCCATTCCCTCTCACAGAGAGGAGGCCTGTGCCCCAGCAGTGGGAACAATAATAGGCTGATGATGTGATGATGTAGCATTACTACATTTGACTAGCGACCTGCCCCGGCTTCGCCCGTGACAAATTATACGCAAATATCTACCTTGAAAAACCGCATGAAAATCCGCTCAGTAGTTTTCGAGTTTATCGTGTGCAGACAAGGCGGGGGACTTTATTTTATACTATGTAGTGATTGTGACGCAGTGGAAGACACGGGTGAAGCTGGGGAGATAAACTAGCCTGCTTCCTCAGACATTGGGCCACAACAACCGTGATTAATAAAGAGAGTAGGTCAACCTTAACCCGAAAGTGGATCTGTATGGGGTATTATATAAAAATAATGACGTAGGAATATAATTTTGTTCCACATAGCAAATGACTTTCGTTCCTTTGCCCCGTTGCATAATTATACCTAAAACCGGCCAAGTGCGAGTCGGACTCGCGTACTAAGGGTTCCGTACCAAAATCGCAAAAAACGGCAAAAAAATCACGTTTGTTGTATAGGAGCCCCACTCAAATATTTATTTTATTCTGTTTTTAGTTTTATTTATTTGTAAATGTAAATTTCAACTGTCTAGCTATCACGGCTCATGAGATACAGCCTGGTGACAGACTGACAGACATACAGACAGACAGACAGACAGATGGATCGCGGAGTCTTAGTAATAGAGTCCCGTTTTTACCCTTTGGGTACGGAACCCTAAAAAGCTGTATACAGAAATCAATGCATGCTTCACAAGTTTTTCATTAATAATAACCCAATAGAACGTCTCGCTCAAACCCGGAATGCACGTGAGCAAAGTTTCATGATTATAAAAATGAGATTACTCCAGTATAGTGTATAATCATTGTAAGAATTTACCGTTTCCTACATCACCTACATAACACTTTCCGATAGTCGTAACAAGCTTCAGCTGATAGGTACGGTCGGCAAAACAAATTAAATATGCAACTTATAATTTTATTACAAGCATTATTTAACTTGCTTTGCTAGTTAGCATTGTGTGGGTCAAATCTTGCAACTGAATTGTGAAATAGTTATCCCATAACGATTGAGATGAAATTTTACACTCATACCTTTGGTTTGGATAATAATGCACGGTAAGCTAATAAAGCTTGTTTAAAAAGTATTATTTTATTTGGACAAACATATTACTAGCTGCCTATAGTAAAACAAGTGTGTGAGTGATTAGATCAGCAGTAATGAGAAAAGTATAGTTTCGACACATTATTTTTGTGCTGACGGTATATTTTTTATTTTGGGTCAAGTTGAAATTGAATACTGGTTTTAATTAATGCCGATGCACGATATTTTGTGGAATTCAAAAAACTTAGGTATTTAACGCAACATCTCTGATATTTATGCGTCGTCACACTTTTGCTCTTTGGCCTTGTATATTAGTAGGTACTTGTGTTGTGCATGTTTTATTATTTATGCTGATGAATTATATGCGTCAATTCCATGCGTCGCGTTATCAGGGAAAGCCGCGGCCAGAAGCTAGTATGTATATCTATAATATCTATACTTAATATTATAAAGACGAAAGATTTTTTTGTTTGCTTGTTTGTACCGAATAGGTTCCGAAACTACTGGACCGATTTAAAAAAATCATTTACCAATAGAAAGCTACATTATGCCTGAGTGACATAGGCGATTTTTTTAATCCCGAAAACGGGTCCTATGGGGTGGTCCACGCAAGCGAAGCCGCGCTGAACACCTAGTTCTTTTATAATTGCATTCTCATTTCTTATGAGAGCAGAAAATAACGCGGTCCCTTTTTGAAAAAAAGCATTCCTGCGAAGTTTTCGGCGATGATGGTTTCAACTGCTTCGTAGAAGACGATAGCGTCTTGTACTAAGCAGTTGAAACATCACTATTATGTGACAATTCTGTTCCTTCGTGTTAATTTCTAAAATACCTATCGCACTCACGATCATCAAACGCGAACTTGTATGTAAACTCTTTAGTACAACTTGTATGAAAACACGTTGCCGAATTAACAATTCGTTGTGCCTGACTTTGATTTTATGTTTGTATAGAAAAATTGCCTGTTGCTGTTTGCCTATTTTCCAAATATATTGGTTCGGTTTCCGGTCTAGCCGGACACAGCAGAGTATCAGATTTTACATGAAGCATCTGCCTATCTGGCTTTACAACCAAGAATCTGGTTCATAACTGGATAAATATTATTTTCCATATAAAGGAAAACAGCTTACCGATAAAATCGTCTCTCAAAAAACCGGCCAAGTGCGAGTTGGACTCGCGCACGAAGGGTTCCGTATCATTATCGCAAAAAACGGCAAAAATATCACGTTTGTTGTACGAGAGCCCCACTTAAATATTTTTTTTATTCTGTTTTTAGTATTTGTTGTTATACCGGCAACAGACATACATCAACTGTGAAAATTTCAACTGTCTAGCTATCATGGTTCATGAGGTACAGCCTAGTGACAGACGGACAGACAGACAGATAGACGGACAGACGGACCGCGAAGTCTTAGTAATAGGGTCGTTTTTACCCTTTGGGTACGGAACCCTAAAAAACCGAAAGTCATACATAAACTCTTCAAAGTTGCCTCCATTCAATACAGCAATTTCTCTTAAAAGTTGTACGAAAGTGGAACATAGTCAATTATAATAAAAACCGGCCAAGTGCGAGTCGGACTCGCACACGAAGGGTTCCGTACCATTACCACAAAACACTGCAAAAAAATCACGTTTGTTGTATGGGAGCCCCCCTTAATTTATTTTATTTTAATTTAATAATTATTATTTTTTGAAGAGAATATACAACTAAATATTCTGTGAATATTTCAAGCGTCTACCTGTTGCCGTTATTAATATCGAGCAAAAAACGGCAAAAATATCACGTTTGTTGTATGGGAGACCCCCTTAAATATTAATTTTATACTGTTTTTAGTATTTGTTGTTATATCGGCAACAGGAATACATCATCTGTGAAAATTTCAACTGTCTAACTATCACGGTTCATGAGGTACAGCCTGGTGACAGACAGACAGACAGACAGACGGACAGCGAAGTCTCAGTAATAGGGTCCCGTTTTTACCCTTTGGGTACGGAACCCTAAAAAGGCCCTACAGGTAGACATTGCATAACCGAAATATTTCTACAGTATATAAACAGCTGTTCATATTGAAAGTTATGCGGTAGTATTTAATTTTCTCATCATCATTATATTTTTGGCTTGCTGCAAATATTGACTGCTTTATGTTTATTGAAATATTTTGTTAAATCATTTTATGAGAGTAGTAATAAAGTTAATTTTATATTAGGGGAACCTTAAAAAGTAAATGTAATTAAAAATTTATAAAAATTATATAAAGTATAAAATGTATGATTAATGTTTAGCAAAAATCTCATGAATATAAATATAACAATAGAATCTTAAAATCAATCAAATCAATCAAATATTTTTTATTTTACATAGGCCTACATGGGCACTTATAAAACGTCGACAAAAGGCGCACGGTTCGGGTTGGTCGTTTCCTATGGAGAAGAACCGGCAAGAAACTCCATGGTTACTCTTTTAAAAATATGGTTTATTTTTACAATGTTTCCATGTTATAGCATTACTTAGATATGGGGGGACAACGTAGGCCCGACAATAAGACGTTAGAAACTATAAATAAAAGTAAAACGAGATAAAAAGTTATTAGATGTTATCAAGCATCTAGGAATCACACATTCACAAAACAATCGGTAAAAGCATCTATACAAAGGTAAAAAAAAAAAAAAAATGTATTACAAGACTAAATTTAACATGTGGCACAAATGCAGTTATCAGTGAATAAAACTTGAATTCTTCTCAGTTGTTTTTTTTTAATTGAACTCTTGTACCTCCTTGTAAATAAAGACAAGATTCAAGATTTAAGATTACGCAAGACGTTGAAAAGATATGCCAAACATTACGCTGATAAAATTTATAGTAAACTTAATCAATAGATTGTACTGATTCGCTTTACTTCATGGTAGTTAAATACCTAATAATTGCCTAGAGTTTAAATTTTAATTGAATTTGTGTGTGAAATATTTCGATGAAGGCTAAGTTTAAACAGTAGTATTATAGTAACGCTTTATTTTCTTCTCTATTTGTTTAAAAAATTGACTCGCACACTGTTCCGTTGTTGTTGAATTAGGTAATTTACCTATGTTTACAATATTTGTAAGTATGTGAGAACCATGTCCCTATTTATCAAGTGAAGGAATTTACCTGCTAATGCTTGTAATACTTTATACTTAGTACTTGTTTTTATATTTAGTATAGTAGTGCTGGGTGCATCGTTCTCACGTATAAGATTTTTTTAATGTATGTACTATTTATTTTAATATTGTAAAAAGCCTTTATTTTTTTAAAAGAGTAAGTATGGAGTTTCTTGTGCATTCTTCTCCATATCAACCTACTTTTTCGAATGCACGGTAGAATCAATTTTTTATAACATGTAAATTCTTTAACGTTCAAAAGTGAAATAAATACATTTGATTTGATTTGAGTAGTAAGTTTAATAATTTTCCTATAATTCAATGCATTTTTATTGGCCTGTCCCGTTTCTCTTTCAATATTCCGAAAAACAAACCAGTATTCCAAATATGCTGCAGTTCCTCTACTTATGTCATTTCTAGAAATAATCTTTCGAACTCAGCAAATAATTAATTTAAGTAGTAATGTTAACAATGAACCTGATCTTTTAGATAAATATAAATTATCCCCATAGCAAGTTTAAAGAGGAGTTCGCTAATTTTAACTTTACTAAGAGTATATATATTCGTCACAAATATATTTAAACTAGCTTCTGCCAGCGGCTTCGCCCGCGTGAAAGTCGAAGATGTTTCCGAGGGACAACATTCCTGGAATAAAACCTTCCTTCCTGACTTTAGATTCCCTTTTTTTAGAGCGCTTTTAGCGATAAGGCCTCCCATTGTGTCACTCAGTATAATGTTTTCTTCGTCTATACTTTCTGTTACTTATATGGTGTACATAATAAAGAGTTTTCTATTCTATTCTATTTAATCCATCTCTGTGCCAAATTTCATCCAGATCCGGTCAGCCGTTCTGGCGGGAAGAAGTAAAAAACATATAAACACACTTACAAACTTTTGCCTTTATAATATTAGTGTAATTTGTCCGCGAGATTCACTTTTCAGAAAGAATTTGTTTTCCATTCAATATTTGTGGGGGTTAATAAGTTAGGTTTATAATTAATTATCATATTCTATGCAAAAGATGTTTGAAATTGATGAAGTATTAAAACTTGGTAAGTACAGGTTGTTTGGATTGCAATTATTATTTTTAGGGTCTATCTCTGTCTAATGTTTGCTCTGTCTCTAACTTCCGTATAGGAAAATATTTTTCTAATCCTCCATTTATATTTTTTTACTGTTTTTTATTAATGTATTATAGACTCGCCTACGATAAAATTTTTCTGTATCAGTAATAATCGTAGCATTCCTCATAGCTTTTATCGTAGTTAACAAGCCGAACATTTCCCTTACTACTCCAGTATGAACCACGCTTTATCTTCAAGACAATTGTAACGCGGAACACTTACATCTCAAAACGGTACGTGATTCAGCAACTGTAGCCGTCTCCTTCACTCCTATACCGATGCATCATCTGTCCCGCTCCGAGATTTCACTTTCACCGCAATATCCATCGACATAGGAAGTCACAATGAATGACCATTGTCAGTTGCACATTAAGCTTTTGCTGTATTAATCACCATTACGAAATCATAAAAAATACACTTAAACATAACTGGTAAATTGTAGGTGTGCAATAGACGCAACTCTGCTTACCCTGCAAGGGTACTCAAATTGGAGAACTGCAATTTCTCATTTCCAAGCCAAACTACTTAATTCCTTCTATACTTCATACTAAAATCTTCCTTCGGCTTTGCCCGCGTGGTATGTTTGTAAACTTAATATAAGATACTTCTCCAGGTCCTAGTCTATATTTACATTAAATTTCATGAAGATCTGATAAGCCGCTTAGTAGTCAAAATGGAACAAACAGGCATAGAAACGGATAACGCATTTGTAATATTACTAGCTTCTGCCTGCGGCTCCACCCACATAAAAAGGATAATCTGTATCCCGGATATTACATATCATTTCCAGGGTCTCAAACTATCACCATACCAAATTTCATTCAAATCTGTTCAGCGGTTTAAGCGAGAAAATGTAACAGACATATAAACAGAGTTACTTTCGCATTAATAATATTAGTGGATAGTGTGCAAATATAGATGTTAAAAAAAGCACAAAATATGATGCAAATGTGTATAAATAATACATAAGTATGCAGCAGTCACACTAACCTAATGTCTAGACCTAGACATTAAATCCCTTGCACTTCAATGAAAGACAAAATAAAGTTTCTAATTGTGTCCCGCATAGATCTACGGTCTCTACAAGAGATACTATTCTGTACACTCCGTAATTGTTATAGCTAAGCAGGCGATAATCTAAATGCGAGAAACAAAGAACCGGCCGATGTAGCGATTCTTAGAGGAGGTATTTGTCGAGCAGTGGATGTCTTTCAGCTATGGTCATCATCATCATAATCAGCCTTATAATGTTCCCTCTCTGTGAGAGAGGTAATGAGACTTAATCCATCACGCGGGCCCAGTGCGTGTTGGTGAATGTCACATGTCATCGAATTTTTGGTTTTAGGACATGGCGGTTTCTTCACGATGTTTTCCTTCACTGTTTTAAGAGCAGTGGTGATGAAATAATTTACACAAAGTAAAGCGCTTGCCTGGGTTCAAACTCACGACCTACGACAAGTAAGTTGGGGCGCTTACTACTGGGCAACCACTGTTCTCGGCTATATTATTTTGATTCAATTCAATTCTTTGGAAATCGAGCTAGGTCTTTGTAATTTTATTATGAAAGCAAAGTAGGAAATAAGTTAAGGGGTTGGGGACTTTTTTTTATAAAATTTTCTGTGTCAAAGAATCAGGAGACCTTCCGATTTGAAAAGTAAAAGGTTTGCTATCTAATCACCACCTCCACAAGTGATACTTTCTATCAAATTAAGGTTACACAGCAATGTACAGTTGAAAGTGATTTTGCTTCCGTTTTCCTTAAGGAAAACACGAGGTTTAACATCGGAATATTACCGTCACGTCAATCAAATTTAATGCAAGTCACTCTTCACACTCTTCTACTTGTTTTGGTCATTTAGCATAGTTTTTTTTTCCACAGCCCGGTAACTGGGTAACATTTTTTATAATATTTAAGTGGCAAGACTTAAATAATAATAAAAAAATTGATTAGAGAATAAGAATAACCAAATGTTATCCAAAGAATATTGTAAGTCTACTGCAGTGACATTCAAACCAATATACTATCTACTAGATACTACCTGCGGCTGAACACTGTTTCCTAAAATACTAGCTCAGGCTTGTGGTGTCTCATCCCATACAAAGAAACCGTGTCGACGTTCTCTGATTATTCTGATTATTTTTTGTACATCGATCGCGTTCGGTTCTGTTCCGTTCCGTTCCATGGATATAGATGGTGATCTATCTATCGCCGTGGAACGGAACCCAACGCGATCGATATACAAAAACTAATCGGTATAATCAGATGAAAAACGCTAGTTACGTCGGCACGGTTTCTTTGTATGGGATGAGGCTTCTGTATGCTAGTATTATATTATCTGTGGCTTGGGAATCAGATGCAGTATCTTTGTACAGACTGGTGCCAAATTTCAGGCTTCTGACTAGCCGTAACGACTTTCAAAGATCTTCAAATGAATGGCATAACATGCTTTCCGAGGCACGGAGGAATCTCGCTTTGGAAGATGGTCACCCATCCACGGACCGACCTCGGCAAGCATTGCTTGACCTTGAAGATCGAGCCTTGCGGCTGTTATTATTTGCTACAAGCTCCTCAATATTATTCCCTAGTCACATGACATATTACACCGATCCGTCATTCAGTCTCTCCCTCCTATTTTCCGTTTCAACGAACATCTATACAGAAAAGCATTCCGAGGAATTAATCTTTCCTAAATAAGGCAACACTTTGTCATATGTGCGTGACAATCTAAAAGACATAGGTACAGTTGGCAGAACTGATTATTGTAGCAGCTAGTTTGTAAGCCATCATTTCAGCTGTAAAAGTCCTCTGCTGGTATTTAATATCGGCCTATCCAAAGCATCGTCACAGCGATAGTTTATTTACAATTACAATAATCAAATCAAATCTTTTTTACTGTGGGCATAGGTTATACAGAGAGATATTAGGTAAAAAACATAGGTAAATTTATAGCAAATCTTGCAAAATAATAATCAGGTTTTCTGGATTAACATGTGTTTATTTTTAATTTAGAACGGTGATGATTGCGGGCACGACTGGTTGCGAGAAGCAAAGAAACTATCGCTGTGACGATGCTTTGGATAGGCCGATATTAAATACCAGCAGAGGACTTTTACAGCTGAAATGATGGCTTACAAACTAGCTGCTACAATAATCAGTTCTGCCAACTGTACCTATGTCTTTTAGATTGTCACGCACATATGACAAAGTGTTGCCTTATTTAGGAAAGATTAATTCCTCGGAATGCTTTTCTGTATAGATGTTCGTTGAAACGGAAAATAGGAGGGAGAGACTGAATGACGGATCGGTGTAATATGTCATGTGACTAGGGAATAATATTGAGGAGCTTGTAGCAAATAATAACAGCCGCAAGGCTCGATCTTCAAGGTCAAGCAATGCTTGCCGAGGTCGGTCCGTGGATGGGTGACCATCTTCCAAAGCGAGATTCCTCCGTGCCTCGGAAAGCATGTTATGCCATTCATTTGAAGATCTTTGAAAGTCGTTACGGCTAGTCAGAAGCCTGAAATTTGGCACCAGTCTGTACAAAGATACTGCATCTGATTCCCAAGCCACAGATAATATAATACTAGCATACAGAAGCCTCATCCCATACAAAGAAACCGTGCCGACGTAACTAGCGTTTTTCATCTGATTATACCGATTAGTTTTTGTATATCGATCGCGTTGGGTTCCGTTCCACGGCGATAGATAGATCACCATCTATATCCATGGAACGGAACGGAACAGAACCGAACGCGATCGATGTACAAAAAATAATCAGAATAATCAGAGAACGTCGACACGGTTTCTTTGTATGGGATGAGACACCACAAGCCTGAGCTAGTATTTTAGGAAACAGTGTTCAGCCGCAGGTAGTATCTAGTAGATAGTATATTGGTTTGAATGTCACTGCAGTAGACTTACAATATTCTTTGGATAACATTTGGTTATTCTTATTCTCTAATCAATTTTTTTATTATTATTTAAGTCTTGCCACTTAAATATTATAAAAAATGTTACCCAGTTACCGGGCTGTGGAAAAAAAAACTATGCTAAATGACCAAAACAAGTAGAAGAGTGTGAAGAGTGACTTGCATTAAATTTGATTGACGTGACGGTAATATTCCGATGTTAAACCTCGTGTTTTCCTTAAGGAAAACGGAAGCAAAATCACTTTCAACTGTACATTGCTGTGTAACCTTAATTTGATAGAAAGTATCACTTGTGGAGGTGGTGATTAGATAGCAAACCTTTTACTTTTCAAATCGGAAGGTCTCCTGATTCTTTGACACAGAAAATTTTATAAAAAAAAGTCCCCAACCCCTTAACTTATTTCCTACTTTGCTTTCATAATAAAATTACAAAGACCTAGCTCGATTTCCAAAGAATTGAATTGAATCAAAATAATATAGCCGAGAACAGTCTTTTTTTGTTTGAAAAAGTATGTTTCGAAATTGGTCCCATTTTAGTTTGGTGAAGATCTGATGAAGAACTTCGAAGATATACAACAGAACTCAATAAATTACGGCAAATCTCTCGGGATTGCTGCAATCGCATGTCTGTTTATTGTTTATACCATTTCATAACATAACATCACGCCAGTACGCTCTTAAGGGGTACGCAGATCTCTCATTTCACCGGTTATGTTCAAGTTTCATGATATCCGGGTAATCTATTCTGGCGTTATCTACCTTACTAAACAACTTGCAAATTATGTAGGTACAACAAAAAAGTGAAAAAAAAAAGTTTTTTTTACAAAAAAATACTACCGACTTCCAAATAAAAAAACCACAAAATGAAAAATAACTTTATTTTTGGAAGTCGGTGTCCATAACGCAAAAAATAGGTACCTACCTACAAAAGACACGAAAGAAAGTTTAGTTGATATTTTTTTTTATTTTAATTTAAAGATGATGCTTACGATTGTTTAATAAAATTAAACAATTTATTCAACCTTTTTTTTTCCCAATACTAAGTACCAATGCAAAGTCTTGGTATCGGCCAATCATACATTCTTTGTAGCATTTTTCAGCGAAATGTGCTGTCTGTAAATAATGGTATCGACTAATAGTTTTTTCGTATTACCTATCAACGGTGAAACATGCTTTCTGTAGACAATTATATCATCATCATTATCATATCAGCCGAAAGACGTCCACTGATAGACATAGGCCTCCCCCAAGCGTCGCCACATTGACAATTATATCGTTCAAGGGTAATTCTATATACCGCACGGGACTGAAAGTCGTCAAAGACCTGCCATTCTTTCCTTTAGAAAATTAAAACATTTATTTGTCTTTTTGAATGGATTATTTACTTTACTACAGTTATTAAATGTAAATTGAGCATTTATACGGTGATATTTTCAAGCTATACAAATTGCAAAATTATTTACAAATCTAGTACATAACTATCCAAACGATGTAGATTAGCTCAATGAGTAGAACATAATAGAGGTCGTGAAACTCACATCAAAACCGAATTATATAAAGGAATTGTTTAGTTCCAAATAATAGGTTTGAAAAAAGAAGGTACATGAACTCCATTACGGCCTATTTTTTTAGAGCGTGTAAAATTTTGCGATCATAAAAAAGTCTTTCTACATCAATCACAAAACAGCGAGAAGAGCTTCGTGACTTTCCCTGAATTTTACGTACCTTACATATTTGGCAACGAGACTCGAGTCAATATGTTAAAGTGAACACATAAAGGATGATACGTCATTCCTTTCTCAAACGGAGCCTTTGTCATGCTTTTTACCTCGTAGCAGTTGTACAGTTGACAAAAAAAGTAATGTGTACACTCGCAAAAATACAACAATAAGTACTCCACTATGCTGTTTTAAATAGTAGTTTATGAAACTGTTGCATAATAAGGGGTATTAAAACATGAGTGTGTGTTTAAAAATCGAGCCGTAGGCGAGGTTTTCAATAGTATTCACACGAATGTTTTAATACCTAGTTATGTGCAGTTTCATACACTACTTTATCTACACTCATACATTGTGATTGAAACTACTAAATACCTTTTTTGCATTTTCCATGCCATAAAGTCGTGATAGCATTTATAATATAATTTTCTCGACTTTGGTGGTAATAAATTATGAGTAATTTCCTTCGCCGCATCTAAAATATCGGGCCAAGTCAAATTTTCTTCACATTCACTGATATCAGACATTTTTAAGCAAGAATTCAAAAAGCTCATGAAATTCAATACTGACTAACTAAACCTGCAAAATATGAATGGCGCCAAAACCCAGCACATCACCGCATTGCGCATGCGCTAAGGTTTAGCACGCACTGCGATTTTTATTCGTGCGAATTTTTTTCGCCTATTCTGCGACCTATGGAATTGTATGAAGTTGCTCGCATTGCGGTAAAAAATCGTGCAGAAATAATACCGCAAGAAATCCGTGTTTTGACACAGAATCCACCGCACCGCGGCGCGAATTTAATTCGCGCGAATATTTTGAGCTCTAAGAACATGTAGAAAGAGACAAAATTCGCGAATAAAAATCGCAGTGCGTGCTAAGCCTGAAGCGGGCATTGTCATAGACAAGTAAAAATTTGAATCAAATCTTTTAAAATAGGTACTATAAAAATGGCATAACAAAATAGTACATTGTGATACAAAGGTGGTGGAAAGTAGGTTATTGCAAACGAGCTGTTATTAACAAGCCCGAGCCGAAGGCGAGGGTTTTTAATGACACGAGTTTGCAATAACCTACACGCCCGTGTATCACACGATATTTTTCAATACAGTTGTGGGAAATAGTAAAAACAAATCAAAGAATTAGATTTGTTAATTCACAAAAAAATAAAATTTTCGCGCGTTTTTGCAACTGGACTTATTTTTTTTACAACGACAACAGCCTACACAGCCTATTCGATTTTTGACAAATGTTGATGTGAAAATAATTAAATTAAAACTGGTTATTAAATATATTAAACAACCATTAAAAAGACTTTTGAGAGTTCAATCTTAAAACGTACGGAATCATTCATTTTTCCTCGTATAAAATCTATCCCATTTTATTCTATGTATGAAAACTCATTGCTACTAAACTTTTTTAATTGACTAATAAATTTAAAACTAAACTGCAAAACTAATGATCGAGCTCGTAAACAAAAGTCACGACCGCGTAACAGAAAGATGCCTATGCATAAGATTTAATTTTCGAATCATAATTATAGCCTCTGAAAGTACGCCATGTTTAACAACTGTATTGAAAAATAATTGATGAAAACTCCTTGTGATTAACTTCTTGGATTTGTCCTGTATCGTAATAGAAAAAAAATGTATTATAGCATTATTTTGTTAGAGAAAAAGTGTTATAATAAGATTCTATTTTTTAAATTTCGGTATTGTGTTTATAAAGTATGTCAATATAAACTCGTTTTGAAGTTTATAATTCGAATATTACGATATGAGAGTAGATAAAATTAATTATGTGCAAATTACATTACAATGTAATTAATTTTATCTACTCTCATATCGTAATATTCGAATTATAAACTTCAAAACGAGTTTATATTGACATACTTTATAAACACAATACCGAAATTTAAAAAATAGAATCTTATTATAACACTTTTTCTCTAACAAAATAATGCTATAATACATTTTTTTTCTATTACGATACAGGACAAATCCAAGAAGTTAATCACAAGGAGTTTTCATCAATTATTTTTCAATACAGTTGTTAAACATGGCGTACTTTCAGAGGCTATAATTATGATTCGAAAATTAAATCTTATGCATAGGCATCTTTCTGTTACGCGGTCGTGACTTTTGTTTACGAGCTCGATCATTAGTTTTGCAGTTTAGTTTTAAATTTATTAGTCAATTAAAAAAGTTTAGTAGCAATGAGTTTTCATACATAGAATAAAATGGGATAGATTTTATACGAGGAAAAATGAATGATTCCGTACGTTTTAAGATTGAACTCTCAAAAGTCTTTTTAATGGTTGTTTAATATATTTAATAACCAGTTTTAATTTAATTATTTTCACATCAACATTTGTCAAAAATCGAATAGGCTGTGTAGGCTGTTGTCGTTGTAAAAAAAATAAGTCCAGTTGCAAAAACGCGCGAAAATTTTATTTTTTTGTGAATTAACAAATCTAATTCTTTGATTTGTTTTTACTATTTCCCACAACTGTATTGAAAAATATCGTGTGATACACGGGCGTGTAGGTTATTGCAAACTCGTGTCATTAAAAACCCTCGCCTTCGGCTCGGGCTTGTTAATAACAGCTCGTTTGCAATAACCTACTTTCCACCACCTTTGTATCACAATGTACTATTTTGTTATGCCATTTTTATAGTACCTATTTTAAAAGATTTGATTCAAATTTTTACTTGTCTATGACAATGCCCGCTTCAGGCTTAGCACGCACTGCGATTTTTATTCGCGAATTTTGTCTCTTTCTACATGTTCTTAGAGCTCAAAATATTCGCGCGAATTAAATTCGCGCCGCGGTGCGGTGGATTCTGTGTCAAAACACGGATTTCTTGCGGTATTATTTCTGCACGATTTTTTACCGCAATGCGAGCAACTTCATACAATTCCATAGGTCGCAGAATAGGCGAAAAAAATTCGCACGAATAAAAATCGCAGTGCGTGCTAAACCTTAGCGCATGCGCAATGCGGTGATGTGCTGGGTTTTGGCGCCATTCATATTTTGCAGGTTTAGTTAGTCAGTATTGAATTTCATGAGCTTTTTGAATTCTTGCTTAAAAATGTCTGATATCAGTGAATGTGAAGAAAATTTGACTTGGCCCGATATTTTAGATGCGGCGAAGGAAATTACTCATAATTTATTACCACCAAAGTCGAGAAAATTATATTATAAATGCTATCACGACTTTATGGCATGGAAAATGCAAAAAAGGTATTTAGTAGTTTCAATCACAATGTATGAGTGTAGATAAAGTAGTGTATGAAACTGCACATAACTAGGTATTAAAACATTCGTGTGAATACTATTGAAAACCTCGCCTACGGCTCGATTTTTAAACACACACTCATGTTTTAATACCCCTTATTATGCAACAGTTTCATAAACTACTATTTAAAACAGCATAGTGGAGTACTTATTGTTGTATTTTTGCAAGTGTACACATTACTTTTTTTGTCAACTGTACAACTGCTACGAGGTAAAAAGCATGACAAAGGCTCCGTTTGAGAAAGGAATGACGTATCATCCTTTATGTGTTCACTTTAACATATTGACTCGAGTCTCGTTGCCAAATATGTAAGGTACGTAAAATTCAGGGAAAGTCACGAAGCTCTTCTCGCTGTTTTGTGATTGATGTAGAAAGACTTTTTTATGATCGCAAAATTTTACACGCTCTAAAAAAATAGGCCGTAATGGAGTTCATGTACCTTCTTTTTTCAAACCTATTATTTGGAACTAAACAATTCCTTTATATAATTCGGTTTTGATGTGAGTTTCACGACCTCTATTATGTTCTACTCATTGAGCTAATCTACATCGTTTGGATAGTTATGTACTAGATTTGTAAATAATTTTGCAATTTGTATAGCTTGAAAATATCACCGTATAAATGCTCAATTTACATTTAATAACTGTAGTAAAGTAAATAATCCATTCAAAAAGACAAATAAATGTTTTAATTTTCTAAAGGAAAGAATGGCAGGTCTTTGACGACTTTCAGTCCCGTGCGGTATATAGAATTACCCTTGAACGATATAATTGTCAATGTGGCGACGCTTGGGGGAGGCCTATGTCTATCAGTGGACGTCTTTCGGCTGATATGATAATGATGATGATATAATTGTCTACAGAAAGCATGTTTCACCGTTGATAGGTAATACGAAAAAACTATTAGTCGATACCATTATTTACAGACAGCACATTTCGCTGAAAAATGCTACAAAGAATGTATGATTGGCCGATACCAAGACTTTGCATTGGTACTTAGTATTGGGAAAAAAAAAGGTTGAATAAATTGTTTAATTTTATTAAACAATCGTAAGCATCATCTTTAAATTAAAATAAAAAAAAAATATCAACTAAACTTTCTTTCGTGTCTTTTGTAGGTAGGTACCTATTTTTTGCGTTATGGACACCGACTTCCAAAAATAAAGTTATTTTTCATTTTGTGGTTTTTTTATTTGGAAGTCGGTAGTATTTTTTTGTAAAAAAAACTTTTTTTTTTCACTTTTTTGTTGTACCTACATAATTTGCAAGTTGTTTAGTAAGGTAGATAACGCCAGAATAGATTACCCGGATATCATGAAACTTGAACATAACCGGTGAAATGAGAGATCTGCGTACCCCTTAAGAGCGTACTGGCGTGATGTTATGTTATGAAATGGTATAAACAATAAACAGACATGCGATTGCAGCAATCCCGAGAGATTTGCCGTAATTTATTGAGTTCTGTTGTATATCTTCGAAGTTCTTCATCAGATCTTCACCAAACTAAAATGGGACCAATTTCGAAACATACTTTTTCAAACAAAAAAAGAATTTTCAAAATCGGTCTAAAATTGACGGAGATATGCGTGAAAATACACAAAAAAAAAATATGAACCTCCTCCTTTTTGGTAACTCGGTTAAAAATGCATTGGAAGCTTCGGTTACATAAGTAACTTGTCAACATTAACACGGAATATAGGTTTGTATAATTTTATAGTTAAACCGGCCTAATATGAGATTTCTCCAATTTGTCTACTGTCATCTATCTCACAAATATTATTTCATTTAACTTTCTAACTGTCATTATGAACATATTTTTTATTAATTTTTATAGGAGTCACATATCGTTGATAGATTTCTAACAAAAGTTTTATAGATATACCTACCAACACCTACGTAACAGCGGGAAGTAAGATAAATCTCGTCTTTCTTCTTTTATTAATTTGCGCTGTCACAAGTTCTTTGTTAAATTGGACATATAAAATATTTTATATTATTATAGTCGACTTAAGTTTCGATATTGACTTCCACTTATTGACTGGCTTTAATTATTGTTCTCTACTTAGGGTCGATTTCACCAAAGAAACTAATCGCGATTAGTACAACTAAACTCAGTTTATGCAAATACAGCGTACTGATTGGCTGAGACCGCTGCAAACTACCAATCATAATATAATCGGCCCTTTTAATCATGTCTATGAGTGTTAGGAAGTCAAACGATATTCTGTCTCACATTGTGCACGATAGTGAACCTTACATCATCGTAATAACACATAGAGAAAACCATTACGTATTTAATTACCGAAGATAACTTTGATCACTTTATTAGTTGAAGCAGTCTTAGGGCCGATTTCACCAATGATACTAATCGTGATTAGTTCAGCTAAACACAGTTTACGCAAATACAGCGTTCTTATTGGTAGTTTCTCAGGGGTCTCAATCAACCAGAACGCTGTATTTGCGTAAACTGAGTTCAGTTGAACTAATCGCGATTAATATAATCGGTGAAATCGACCCCTAGTAATAAGGCTTTTGACCACTTCAAATTAATGTAAAAGATCTATGATAATCTCATTGATAGCGTAGCAAACGAAAATTCTATCACTGTGAGAAATCAACGAAAGATTTTTTGGTTTTCGAATCAGTTTGCCCAAAATTACCATCTACAATAAAAACATTTTCAAAAAAAATATACCGACCGAAAAGTAATTTTCGTTTCGGAAGTCGGTGTCTTGGGTACCTCTTATTTTTTTGCTGTTTTACGACATCGACTTCCGAAACGAAAGTTATTTTTGCTCTTTTTAGTGTTTTGCTTTGAAAGCCGGTTTATTTTTTGTGAAGAATATTTTATTTTTGTCTTGTAGTTTTGGTACTCCATCACTAAAAAGTGAGCAAGTTCTGGTAAGGTAACTACCTAAAGGATTAACAAAATACCCATAATAACTCAATTTACACATTCTTGCTTTTTGTTGTTAGGTCTAGGAGTTCGGATGTATCTTGAAAATTGCGGAACCGATTTTGATAAAACTTGTACTGTTCCCTAATTTGAGAGATACATAATCTTAGATTACTAGTTTCGGAGATATGCGTGGACAAACATACATACGAACAAACATACATACATACACTTATGAAATTTGGCACCCGTGTTTAGAAAGCCCACATAGGTTAATATTGTACAATTCCAACAATATTACTTAAATACGAATCGAATTGAAAAGCTCCTTTTTGTAGAAGTCGGTAAAAATATTAAAAGCAAACACTTTTTCCTCTTTATAATAATAGTTTATTAAGCATCTTGACCTTTATAAGCTGGCAATTTTTGCTTTAACAAATTACATCAAAGGGCTTGAATAATGTCATATTCGCCTTTCTTATCGCTCGGTAACAATGTCAAAGGAGCGTTAGGCATTTTATTATTACTAAGGCTTTATTATTAAAAAAATATCTTTTCCTAGTAAGAGGAAATTGATTAGGCTTTGATGAAAAAATACCATTAGATAATATCTTTACTGCGTAAGCAACTACCTAACTTCCAGCTTCATCAGCAGTTCAGTTTGATGGTACTACTTTCATCACTACCATTTATTTAAATAAATAAATTTATTTATAACTAGCTGACCCCCGGGGCTTCGCTCTTGTCAATTAGCTACCTATCTAGTACCTACCATACCTACTCTACCCACCTACCCTTTTTTTTTTTTTTTTTGATTTCGCTGGGAAAAAATGCATTACGCATACCCACCCATTGGGGGAATGGGGGGCTATGTGGGACTCCCCGGGCAAGCCCGGTATACCCACTAAAATAACCCAGCGGCACTCCCGCATCGTCTGAGTGGAGGAGGACTGGGAAACCGGCACAGCCTTTACGTCCAGTCCTCCGCCGACGACTGCCCACCTTTATGGCGGGCCCTTCACGCCCCTCCCTTAGTGGAGGGGCACGGGAACGCCCAACGAGGGTGGTGATTGTGCAATGCAGACGAGAGGCGCCCCCACGCCTGTCGCCCGCTAATCACCACCAAGAGGTGGGAGGAGGCGATCGTACAACCGCCCACCCCCACCCCTTCTCCGCCGCCTCCTTTCGCGACATGGCGTCGTCGCAAAAGGAGGCAACTGCCGCCCAGGCCCACCCGCTCCCCAGCATGGATACTACCACACCGGGAAGCGAGAGGACTTGTCAGGGCACGGCGCAACTACGCCCCCGCTGGGCACACCTAGACGGTGTGCTGCGCCGTGCCCTCCACCGCGTTGGACCCTTATGTGGACGTCGGACACACCGGTCCTCCGCCCACGGTCCCCTACGTTGCGGCATCTGGCCCGCGAAAGGCCAGACGTCGCCCTCCGCGTCTGCGGCATCCGGCCCGCGAAGGCCAGACGCCGCCCACCGCGTCTGCGGCGGCGCGTCGAGACCGACGCTCCGCCGCCTCCTCCTTCCACCGACTTGTCCCCGCCGACCATCCCACGCCAAAGGAGGGTCGGCGACGACAAGTCATCACCGCCCGCCGCACATCCGCGGCACACCATCGAGGGCTCCCTTCCCGCCCCCGGGCGGCGGTCGCCCCCACCCGCAGGAGAGAGAGCCGGGCACAGAGCCAGGTGCAGAGCGGGCTAAGCCAGTTGCAGAGCGGGCAGAGCCGGATGCAGAGCCGGGCAGAGCAGGGTGCAGAGCTGGTCAAAGCAGGGTGCAGAGCTGGTCAGTGCACTCGGGTAACCAACCGCAGGAGAGCCGAGTGCAGAGCCAGGTGCAGAGCGGGCTGAGCCAGGTGCAGAGCGGGCAGAGCCGGATGCAGAGCCGGGCAGTGCAGGGTGCAGAGCTGGGCAGAGCAGGGTGCAGAGCTGGTCAGTGCACCCGGGCAACCCCCCCCGCAGGGGAAGGCGGCCCGCCCAGAGGCCCGGAAGCGAGCCCCACCTCTCACCTACCTAACCTAACCTACCCCTACCTACCTACCCAGACTAGCCCAACCCCATGTCACATCTGGTGTGTCCTCTGCTAATCAGAGGAACACCCAGAACGACATCCCCCCCTGTCAGGTTATTCGCCACCGCCAACAAGAACCCACGAATGGGAAGTTATTGACGGTGCCCAGAGTGCACCAGCCCAGCGGGTTGCTCTTCCCCCCGGACGTATCCGAAAGAGACCAGCAACCAACCAGGCCAACGTGGAGGTTACCTGACCCGCACCCCTACCCCTACCCACCTACCCTACCCAACCCTACCCTACCCTATCTATCCTACACTAGACTTCTTACTCAAAAAATAAAACTCTAACTACCCTACCCTACCTTCCCTACTCTACCTACAATACCCTACCTACCCTACTCTACCTACCCTACCCTACCTACCCTACCTTACCTACCCTACCCCACCTAATCATGTAGTACATATTTTTTATGTATCATCAATAGTTTTCTCAGCGCACGCCAAAGAATGAATTTTATATGCATCTTTTTGCTACTTTGGGTCACATTATTGCAATTTTCATAAGGATCTCTATTTTTATTTTGAAAATTTGTTATAGCCTATGACACTCAGGAATAATGTAGCTTTCTACTGCTGAAAGAATTTTTTAAATCGTTTCTGTAGATCCAGAGATTACCCCCTACAACGTCACAAAAACACATAATAGCTTCATCATAGCTGCTTAACTATTAGAGATATCTTATATCCATGACATACTTATTAATAAGTTCCAGTGGCCTTCTGTGGTCTTCTTCATAAGCTCCTCTTCACCAAATGTTAATTTCCGAGTGCAAATGCTTGCACTAAAATATACAAAATCATTATATATCTGCCTCTAATATTTGAGGAGTTCCCTCGATTTCCATATGATTCATGGAAACACCTCAAAAGTATAATCTATCAAACAAAAACCGGCCAAGTGCAAGTCGGACTCGCGCACGAAGGCTTCCGTACCATTATCGCAAAAACGGCACAAAAATCACGTTTGTTGTATGGGAGCCCCACTTAAATATTAATTTTATTCTATTTTTGGTATTTGTTGTTATAGCGGCAATAGAAATACATCATCTGTAAAAATTTCAACTGTCTGGCTATCACGGTTCATGAGATACAGTCTGGTGACAGACAGAGACAGACAGACGACGACGATCCGAATTGAGAACCTCCTCGTTTTTGGGAAGTCGGTTATAAATAAGTATTCATTCATAATAATATACAACATAATAGCGCATATTTATGTGCACATTAACGCACAATATAAATGCTAACACATGATCCAACACCGATCAAAGATGGAACTCCATGAAAGAAAGTTCTCGTTATTCATACACATGTCTGCTTTGACCCACTGGCTTAGACAACTGATTGGTGCCTTGTTAATGTAGATACTCGTAATTATTGTGTAGAAAATACTACTAATATTATAAATGTTGAAGTTTATGGGGATGGAAACAACGGTGAAGGGAAACATCGAGAGGAAACCGGCATGTCCTAAAACCAAAAATTCGAAGACATGTGACATTCACCAATCCGCACTGGATCGGCGTTGTGGATTATGGCCCATTCTCTCTATCACAGAGAGGAGGCCTGTGTCCCAGCATTGTGAATATTATAAAAGACTGACGATAATGATGATGGATGTATAGTTGTTTGTAACTCTTACACGCAAAAACAACTGAACGGATTCTGAAGAAACCGCATAGTAAATTAGCATAATATCTCAGAATAACACATTATATTGTAAATAGAAACACGGATGGCAGATAATCTATCATCATCATTTCAGCCGAAAGACATCCACTGCTGGACATAGGCCTCCCCCAGACGTCGCCACATTGACCGATCCCGTGCGTCTCGCATCCAGCGCCTTCCCGCAACCTTACCTAGGTCATCGGTCCACCTAGTGAGAGGCCTTCCAATGTATCGTCGTCCAGTTCGCGGTCGCCATTCCAGAACTTTTCAGTCCCATCGGCCATCCGTTCTGCGAGCAATGTGCCCTGCCCACTGTCACTTAAGTTTGGAAATTCTTAGGGCTATGTCGGTAACTTTAGTTCTCCTGCGGATATCCTAGCAAGGAAACGCCGACCATAGTTACTTTAAGCTTTTTGATAAGGCCCATTGTGAGCGACCACGTCTCGGTCCCTTAGGTGATCACTGGCAACACACACTGGTCTTAGACTTTTGTGCTGAGATACTGCTAATCTATATATACAAATAAATAAAATTTAAGTGTATTTAGGTAATATTAAAATAACAATGTATTAATGAATGAATATGAATGTATATACGGTACTAATAACAAATAAGCAATTTTTTTGATTTGTGTATGGCTGTCTGTCTGTTTCTCCTCTGTAATCTCCGAAACGGCTGTTCCGATTTTGATGGCAGTTTCACTGGTAGATAGCTTTTTCATTATATCCTACTAAATAACTATTACACATTATCAAACATGAAAGTTTGTGAGGATGGATGGATGTTTGAACTCTTTGACGCAAAAACTACGGTATGGATTTTAATGAAAATGGATTATACATTAAAATAACACATAAGCTATAATTTATAAAGACACTTTAATAATAATTTACAAATACCACGCGAGCGTAGCTGCGGGTGGCAGCTTGTTATTTTTATTTAGATGACACAAGGGTGACATCAAAAGCCCGGGGTCTATGCCCTGCAGTAAGACAGAACTGGCTGAAAATAAAATAAGAAATAACAAGTGTGATTAAGAAATTAAAATAATTTCTCACATTACAGTGAATGTCAAAAGTAGTTACCAACTTATTTTACAGAAATTATGATAAGGCCGTGCTCTATGATTATAAATAGTTATTCTGTAAGAATTCATTAATTATTTTATCAGTATTGAGAATTTCAAAAATAAATTACTAACTTTAGACTTGCTTAGATACCAAGCCATTAGATTTTTTTGTTTAATCTCAATTTGTCTATTACATATAATATGTAAAACAATATATTCTTATTATAAACACCTACATTCTAGCGAATAAATGATTTGATTTGGTTGTTCTCCAAATTGGGTGTAGAAATGAAATTGATACAGTTCAATTAGCTTGTAAAAATGTTCAAGAGTATTTTCTATACGAGATAATATGACTGATCGTATAGTTTGTAATAATAAACTAGTTACGATTGTTACAAACAGTTCGCATCTTTTGCAATATCTTATTTAGAATGCACTTGGAATAAAAACATTTTTCCAAGATTTCAATATCAATTTAGGACAAATACTCTTTTATGAAGCACGTAAAATCATATCTAGTAAGGATTATTTATAAAACAAAAGCCGCATTTGCTTGTAACTTAATAAAATTTTGCTATCTTATTGAAAAAATAATTGGCTGTATCCATAAAGAAAACTGAATTACATAGATATGTTGTATTTTTGTGAAACACAAAATACAGTCTTTATTAACATTTTATTTAAGAAAATAGTGTACGTATTTTTATATTGATCATAATTTTGTTTTGTTACAGATAGTCTTCAATAATCCAAGATGGCGGATATAATAATGAACTCCACACAAAGCGTGCTGAAGGAAACATACGATTATTATCTATGGACATTATCACTGTCAGGTAAGATACACACCGTAATTAAAAATGTACAATATATTGTTATTCAATATATTATTACTAATATATTTCAATATGTGTACAGAAAGTTTTGCACACAGTCTACTCGATAGAAAATTCATGTTAGTCTGAGATAAGGCAATAGCAAACGTTTCAACAAAATATATTGAAAAGGCGACGAAATAAAAAGTTTGATATTGGATGTTGAACTTTTATGGGTCGGTTATGAATCAGTTACGAAATGGCAGATATTACAAAAACTAAAGAAGATAAAATGAATAATTCAAATAGGTTATCCAGACAATCAGAATTGAATTCTTTAGTTTTAATTTGTATTTGTATTATTAGCTCAAAACTGAATTAAATGAACTAATTATTTATTCTATTACGCCAAATAGTAAACAAGAGCCGAACACATAACTAAATGGACCTGCTGTTCGAATTCAAGAATAAGTGGAAGAGAAATAGTCTATCTCATCCATACATATTACATGGGATCGTATCGTGAATAATGCGGACTACATATTACCGATTCTACGATACATAATGGACGGACTGAACATTTTGGGGAAGAATATAAAATGTATCCGGCAAATTATCCGATACGTAACTAGCTGTGCCCGGCGGTTTCACCTGCGAATATTAAAAAAAAACCGGCCAAGTGCGAGTCAGATTCGCGCACTAAGGGTTTCGTACCATTATAACAATAAACGACAAAAAAACACGTTTGTTGTAAGGGCTCCCTTACAAAAAACGTGTTTTTTGTCACTTAAATATTTATTTTATTCTATTTTTAGTATTTGTTGTTATAGCGGCAATAGTTTTATAAGTGGCGTTGCCCTGTACTAGGAATTTATTGCTGTATCCACGGATGTAATCGAACACACGACACGCAGCGCAGCAGCCGATCGCTCAACCACTACGCCAACCGTGTCGTCCAATACATCATCTGTGAAAATTTCAACTGTCTGGCTATCACGGTCCATTAGATACAGCCTGGTGACAGACGGACAGACAGAAAGACAGACAGACCGCTGAGTCTTAGTAATAGGGTCCCGTTTTTACCCTTTGGGTACGGAACCCTAAAAATTAATAATGGCAAAAATGTTTGCAGTGAGAAGCTCATGGCTAAATAATAACAGCCGCACGGGTTGATCTTCAAGGTTAAGCAACACTTGCCAAGGTCGGTCCGTGCATAGGAGATTGACTATCTAAACATACCGATATTCCTCCGTACCTCGAAAAGCGTGTTAAGTCTTTGGTCCCGATTTTCACTTCTAAATCTTTGACAGTCGATACGGATAGTCAGAAGATAGAAATTTGACATCAGTCTTGCCACAGAGGAGTATCGTATTACCCAGTTACTGGGTAGTGGATATTAACTTTAAAACTTTCGCTTTTTATAATGGAAAACAATATATCACGGGAATTTAACGCGATGATTTAGATTATTTATTTACTTATTTAACCCGACGTTTCGACCGTGTTGCAACGATCGTGGTCCCGGGTAGACCAATCTATATATATTAGTCTTTGGGGTAGACTGGTCTCGGTGTACTGGCTCCGTTGGGGCAGAATATTCTTCCTCTACCCTCACGTTTCTACACAAAACACTGACCGTGTCCTTATTCTGTAAGTTCACCGATTGCACAAAGCGAGGTAATGTTTTTTGAATCACAGAATTCCACGCCGCGGATAATTTGTAACCGTCATCCCGATTGAATGTTTTGTGTTTTTTAATTTCAATCGCTTCACGCACAATTCTAGAATAGAAGTGGCGTTCCGTGGAGAGGACTTGTAGACGATGTTGGGTTAAATAGGTAAATAAATAATCTAAATCATCGCGTTAAATTCCCGTGATATATTGTTTTGGGTAGTGGATGTCAGACAGGCAGTCGGTCCATGTCTAATACTCGGATTCATCGGGTTAGACGTGAAACCAACCCCAGTATAATTTGTATAATTATGTAGTTGAACAAAGGTTTGGCATATTGATATTGAGTAATGTCAGCTGTCTATTCATTCTGTGTATGGTCTGAATTATTAGAAATTCATTACTGAGTAATTCAGAAATAGTTTAGCAGAATTGTATGAAAACACATTTAGTTGACGTTTATTTTACCTATATCTTCATTTTATCCGTAATGGATCGGCGAACCACCGCATTTTCGGGTAGAGTTTGTATGTATCGGATTGTTGTTAATAGATTTACATGATTTTCCATTTTCATAGTACGGATTAAAATAGAATGTGTAATGGTTTTATTCGCTGTATTGTTTTATTTATTCGAATATTATTGTCATTATTTACAGAGGAGCTCGTGACTAAATAATAACAGCCGCAGGATCGATCTTCAAGGTTAAGCAACGCTTGACGAGGTCGGTCCGTGGATGGGTGACCATTTCAACATACCGAGTTTCCTCCGTGCCTCGGAAAGCACGTTAAGCCGTTGGTCCCGGCTGTCATTTGAAGATCTTTGACAGTCGTTACGGGTAGTCAGAAGCTTGAGATCTGACACCAGTCTTGCCAAGGGGTATAGTGTTACCCAGTTACTGGGTTGTGGAGGTCAAATAGGCAGTCGCTCCATGTAAAACACTGGTACTCAGCTGAATCCGGTAAGACTGAAAGCCGACCCCAACAATAATTGGGAAAAAAGGCTAGGCAGATGATTGTCATTATATACAGTTTTATTTCAAACGAGCAGAATCGCTTGAAAAATCTTTATCGGGTGGATTTTACAGCTTATCGAACATAGTTGCATAGTCATTTCTCAATGCTGGGTATTGAGAAATGAGTAAGCATTTCATAAAATATTCCGGGTCTAAAATGGAAGCCGACCCCAATATGGTTTGAACGTGGATTGTGCAATAACATAAATCTATTTATGGCAATTGTTTGGTACACGATTTTCGAAAACCCGCAATCAAAAGCAGATTTAAATGCAATTATTTTGAAAATTTTATTAACTCCATTTGTAGTGAATTTACTTCTGCTATTGAGTAATAAAAACAGGTACGGTTGTCTATTTGTTCATTTGAATAAAAAATATATTGATTGAAATTATAAAATGAATGGTTTAGGTACCTACCTACTTGTGATAATGTAAATAAATCACGAATCCTTAAATATATTTTTCTCTACTTAGACAAACTTGATAAAATATTTATTAAATAGATATTTTTTTAAAGAAATTCATATTTTACACGATTTATGTCTTCTTTTGTATCGGACAGCTAAAGAGATTTTATGACACAAAATTAAATGGACCTGTCGTAAAGGTTCTCAGCAATAAATGGCCCGTCTGATTATTTAAGATTTTTATTTTAAGAGATTTTCACATTTAATATACATATTTATTTATTATTTAAAGTGTTTGGTATCTTGTTGTTTAAATAGTTATTTTTAATTATAATTTATCGTTTGATATTTCTGTACTTAAAAATACCGGCCAAGTGCGAGTCGGACTCGCGCACGAAGGTTTCCGTATTATTATCGTAAAAAAACGGCAAAAACATCACGTTTTTTGTATGGGAGCCCTACTTAAATATTTATTTTACTATGTTTTTATTATTTGTTGTTATAGCGGCAACAGAATTTACATCATCTGTAAATGAGTCGGTTCACGAGATACAGCCTGGTGACAGACGGACAGATAGAAAGATAGACAGACAGACGGATCGCGGAGTCTTAGTAATAGGGTCCCGTTTTTACCCTATGGGTACGGAACCCTAAAAACAAATTCTGTTACTTCTTTTAGTTTGAGATTCCCAATTGATATTTTGTATGCTGTTAACGGCAAACCAAAGCAATCTCTGTAACAATTTTATTTACAACAGCTTTTTATACACCTCTATTTTACAACTGAATATTTGAGTTTGAAAATATGGCAATCTTACTATAATAATAATCTTATTTAATATTATAAATGCAAAAGATTTGATGGATGGATGCATGTATGTTTGTTACTTAATCACGCCAGAACAGCTGAACGAATCTGGATGGAATTGGCACAGAGATAGTTTATAGACTGGGACAGCATAAAACCTTTCCACGCGGGTGAAGCCACTGGCAGAAGCTAGTGTTATATAATCCTATACTGACCGACGTCCTTTTCATAAATTAATGTTTTCAATTAATTAAATAATGCAATCAGGCATACTTTGTGGGAGTCAATAAACAATTAATTTCAATTAAAATTCGGATTAATTAGTTTGTTAATGCCGCTAACAAAATGTTAGTCATAAACAATGAAATTATTTGTTTAAGCAATTCACGCATCGCAATTAATTTGTGTTATTGTTTATTCGAGCATTCATTCTTTATAATAAAGTTTATAAGGCTGGGTTGCTACAACTTGCTGCCAGCGTCTCCGCTAGCGTGAAAAGTGTTTATTTATCCCATGGTAACAATATACAGGGATAAAAATTTGCCCATGGGCTATTCCATACGTCACCATACATACCTGTCTTTTTACGAAATTTCATCCAGATTCGTCCAGCCATTCTGGAGTGATTGATTAACAAACAAACATCCATCCATTCAACTTTTCGCATTTATATTAGTAGGTAAGAAGTAAGATACTACGAGTATCAGTCTCACTGATTTGAGAATCCATTTTCCGTACTTTGAATTTCATTCGATCCGTTGTGCGTAGTATCAATAGTAAATATAGATTAAATAAAATAGTTACGGTTTAGACGGACTTCAGATTTTTTCTTCATTTTAACACTAGGTTTAGGATTTTTAAGTTAGTATGCCAACTTCTCTCTTCAAGGTCCAAGATATAAAGTAATTTTCACTAAAATTGGTTCAACCGTTCATCTGTCATAACGTAACTTAAAGATAAATAAGACACTTTTGCATTTACTATCATAATATGGATTGTCACAGCCAATGGGTACACTTTTATGCATGTTCCCATCACTAACATTTGCCATTTTTATGAGCAGTCTATGGGATATATCCTATGAGTCTATTATATGTCTTTTTCACCATCGCTAACAAACTCATAAAGTTGCCCACATAGATAATATTCTTAGTTTTATTACTAGCAATATGAATTTCGTAACGAATATGATTTGAGTATCGGCTTTTGTAATATATTTCCTCAATTTTTTTCCTGGTGTTTTCCGGATCGCGGGCGATAAATCGGCGGATTTTTTTGCAATATGTCTACGTGTACGAGTTTAGATCCTCGTTTTGTAATCAATCCGGGTTTGCTTTCAGTAAATAAAAAATAGATCGTGAATGTGTCAATATTGACGCTGTCATGTGTTACTTTCTAAAATTTCAGTTTTTGGGTTCCAGCTTTACATTTTTACAATATTTCATTTATTATTTTGATAGCAGTAGCATTTGTGCCTAAAAAAGTAACAGTTTTGTTATATTTTTGCTACATTGTTATTATGTTTTTAAGCTTTTGTCCCGACGTCTGTCTCACGGGAACGGTGCATATGTGCAGGATAAAAAGCTTTCTTGCTGGGAATATTTTTTTTGTTTTCAAATGCCTCTAATAAAACGCAAACACTTTTAATTTAAAACATTTGTTTATATAATGAAAGCTATACCTATAGGTAGGCTTAATATCTGAGCATTGAGCTATGTCTATATTTCACTTACTTTAGAAACATGCTCATTAAAAAACCCTTGTTACAGATACCAGAACCAAAGGATGGCCACTAGTAGACTCTCCAGCACCAACAGTCTTCTACACCCTTCTGTACCTCTTCATCGTATGGATAGGCCCCAAGATGATGAAGAACAGAAGACCGTTCCAGCTGACCTGGTTGCTGGTCCCCTATAACCTGGCTATGGCAGCTTTGAACGCGTATATAGCGTTGAGGTTGCTGACAGCCTCGTTCAGGTTGCGATACAGCTATATTTGTGAACCTTGTCGGCAGGTTTATGATCCTGATGAATTGCAAGTAAGTTGACTTTGTGACCTTCGTATTAGCTCGACGCGATTAGATTTATATCACACCAATAAGTGATTTTAACTAGTAAAATTGCAAATACCGATCACATGGATGCAATTAGACCAGTTCGCACTTGGCACTTTCTTAGAAAATATTTATTTATTTATTTAAACTTCATGTATAATAGTGGTACATAGGCTTAATGTAAGGCATTCTCTACTAGTCAACAATACGTGTGTGATATCAATTTAAATTGCGTCACGTTATCAGGCCTCTCATATATTGTATGCCCGAATTTGGGTCATTTTCAATCTTCTTTTTCTTTAAATTATTTCTCTCACTGTCGTTGAAAGAGATGCTTTTGTTAAAGAATTGAAGTGATCCAGTTTCACAGCTACAGTCGATTTATTAAGATCTTTACGGTTATAGATTAGTACATCTATACAATGGTACTGTACATAGCGAAAGGGAGTAAACTAACAAGAAATATTATCAACTCTTGTATCAAACCCTAAATTTAAGGCTTGGCTTCCCCCTTACGAGTATGCTTCTAAATCTTCTGGACGACTAAATTGCAACCAAACTTGTAAGTTAAGTCAACGTAAAAGGTATTAGTAGTTCATTCAAGTTAATGCCTATTCATCTGTTAAAACTTTCCGAAGACAATCTAAGAACTGAACAATATTCAACTTTATTTCCATACTCGGACATGACTTATTTAAACAGAATCTCAGTACCTCAGTAAAGTCCTTGATAATCTACGCGAACTCGAACAAAGGTTCTACAAACAACGGACAACGTAAATGGTAATTTCATTATTCAGAAGAAAACCTTAAAAAAGAGGTCGACCGTTATTTTATGCCCTTTTTACCAACTTTTCTTTATTGGTCAAAGCAATAAATAAATTAACATATTTAAAGGTAATAAATACTTGATGAGATTCTAACGACCCCAACCTTTGTTTTATGAGAACTTCATAATTAAATTGAAATGCAATCCAGAACAGATGTGCACAAATCAAGGAGTTTAATTTACAATTTCACTTTCATCTGAAAACAATGAGTCTAAATAATAAATGAGAGTATCTATGCTATTGTCGAATTTGTTTTGATCATGATAAGTTTTATTAGAACTCAATAAGGGGAAATTCAGTGAATAATATAATAAAAAATTCTTATTACATGGTTGTAATTCAACACACTAAATATACATAGTTAGGCATAGACATAATATTATATTAATTTTAGAATCTATAATAGTTAAGGAAACTCATAAAACCGGTTTCAAATAAATCATTTTACCAGACATGTATTCTGTTATAAAAACCTAACTAAAGTTAACCCCTCGTAAAATATATTGAAAGTTTTCGCGAAAATTAATGTTACGTAAATGTTTTCCACAACTTGTTCATACCAGTTGAATCTATTTTATTAGAAATAGAAGATATGGTTATACTTGAATAGATAGTGATCAGAAACCAAGTTTTATATTTGCCCGTATTAAAGGAACTAGTTTTTTACCAATCACGCAGGTTGATATTCCAATAGACGGGAATTCCCGTAATTTTATGGAAGTTTTGCATGGGCCCCCCTAAACTTTGACAAATTTTTGAGTAGCTGAGATGATATTGCGATTTGAATGTGAACGATTTTTAAGTACGAGAATTTAATAGCCTTCTAAAATTACCCTAAAATCGATGGTCAATACTTGTCTATCTTAAAAATGTACGTAGAGTGTTAATTTATTTTGTGTTTATCTTAAATGTGCTGTAAACATTAATACATATATCGCGGCGACAGCTGTAACCGTAGTCGATCCCATGGAAATATAATTTATCTGTTTTGTATAATAGCACGTCATTTCATCGACATTCGGTCAAAGGCTTTGGTAATAATACATTCTAACACAGCTGAAATATAGAGTACCCAATGGTAAAAAGTAAGACCTCTGTTGTATATCTACTCCGAGTTCTTAATGTCTCTTTTAGAATCATACTACATTCTCAAACAGACCCATATTTAAACGCGAACATTGTAAAGTAAACACAATCGCTATAATTTATTCTATGTTGTCTCGAGCAAAACATCAGTAAGATTTAAAATTTAAATTATGTATACGAAAGTAAGAGCAAACCTTTTGAAGAGCGACTCGGTAATGTTAAATGTTTTGATTATTTCTTTGAAAATGTGAAGTAATTTATTTTTAAGATTTAGGACATTGAATAAAGCGAACAAAATTTTTGTAATGATGGCATACATTTATGTTATAAAGCATTGTTATGGTTAAACTTACACAGTTATCTCCCTTTGTAGCATTGTTACGCTTTGTTGATCGCCTAGATCTTGATACTGTGAGGCAGGTATGCTTCTCTGGTATCAAACTCAGTAAAAATAAGCGTATTAGAGCTAGGATAAATATTCATTCTTATAATTTTATATTATTTGTAAAACCCCGCCGACAGCCTGCAGCCTTTCTTCTAAATTCGATAGAATGTTAAAATCAACCAGATTTTTTTTTCTATCAGCCTGCTTACTGTACGGTTTTTTCAGCATCATCTTCACAGTGCTTACAAAAATATCACAAGAAAGTTTTCTAAGTTAGTTTTGCAATACAAGACTATTGCAAAACTAACTTAGAAAACTTTCTTGTGATATTTTCAAAAAAAAATTCAGAAAAACTTGTTTATCTTACAAGATTGCTAAGCAGTGTTTATAATTCTCTAATGGAATACTACTCATCCTTATTAGCCTATTTAGCATACTTCTCAACAGTAACCACATCCTATTTTTCCGCTTTAAGTTCTACAATATTCCATTTTCTAATTTCAGATAGCAGACGCAGTCTGGTGGTATTACTTCTCGAAACTTCTAGAATTCTGTGACACTTTCTTCTTCATATTGAGAAAGAAGGATGAGCAGCTGACTTTCCTCCACGTGTATCACCACTCCACAATGTTCAGCTTCTGGTGGATCGGGATCAAATGGGTTCCAAGTGGATCTAGTAAGTATTGTTTCATATCTAATATCGAATTAAGTTTATTTCTATTATCATCATCTTTTTTTTGTCTATCTCTTTCGGAACTATGTTTGCGTCTACATTTTTTCCTATCCTGAGAACCTAAACAAAAGTGATATTCTAATAACAATAAGGAATATTTATCGGTTACTTAATATTAATCAACTAATAATGAATAGTTATCTACCTGTCAACGCACGGTTTGTAATTCGAAAAACTACGTGACGTATAGTCACAGAACAGAAAAAACGCCTTCTACAGCGTATAGTGCATTTCAAATGTCATTATGGACATCAACAATACTTCGGCAAGACCCTCCGATTAAGTTGAATAGGTAATACTATTATTTATTGAAGCCATCCATCAAGCTGTAACAAGGGATTGCCCTGGATTGATTAAGGCCAATAAGTTAGGTGAGACCGAATGCCTTAATTTACCTCATTATTCAATTTTAAAACATTAGATATAACTTACAAAACTGCACTGAAATTTACCTTATGATAATTTTTTTCGATATTGCGAGATTTATTTTTCGATTGGTCAATTTTATTTTAGTTGTAAATAGTCTTTTTTAATATAAGAGCTTACATTTACATGGGATAAGGGCAGGAAGAAGAAGATTAGAGCTTACAGTTTTGAGATCCCAGTCGACAATTTAAAAAGCCCGAGAACAGTGTGAATTTAAAGAGATGTTCCAGTTACTACACCCTCATCCCACTATAAACTAAATGGACCATTCTATCGAAAGAGTTAAGGTTGAAATATGCGCATTCGGTTATTATTACTCTTAGGACGCACTTAATCGCGGTGGGGCCGCAGGGGAGGAGGAGTGTCGGTATTACGTTAACCGCTCTCCCTATCCCCTGCGGCTGAAAAATGGTAGGTGGCGGGGCCATTGACCATGACCCGTCACAGGGGGACCAAGGGTGCCGTACACGGGGTCGTCTGGCACCCATGTGCTGATTGGTCCCTGGGGTGTTCACGGCGTACAGTGTGTTCAGGAGGGTCCGGTCACGGACAGCCGCGGCGAGTTCGCGGTGAGTGCTAACGCGTGCCCGTGTTCCCGCCATAAGTGGCACAGGAGGTTTTAGTGGGTTAGAGTCCCACATAACTGCACTATCTCCCCGTGGTAGTGCAGTATGCATGAGCATTTATCCACGCAAAAAAAAAGGGCGCACTTAATACCTAATGTAGCAATATAATTTATTCCCATATACTTGTTCCCTAAGCTTCCTAAGTTTGCAATAAAAAATCAATTTGACGTCACATTTTCTCAACAACCGCTTTGTTTTATAGACAAAGTTGAGTATAAGGCAAATGTGAAATAAATTTTCAGGAATATGAAATGATTCAAAGCAAATAACGTGACTCAAATATCCTTAACTTTGAATGTCAAAGTTGAACAGTACTTATTTGCATATCCCTGCTGTCAGTTACATTTAATATTTTGTAATTTATTGTTCTCCAGTGTTCTCAACAATATGGCGTTTGATGTAGCGACACGTTCAGGATTTGTTATTAAATTAATTATAGAATTTGGGCTAAAAGTCTTAGGATAATGGTTATTTCTATAGACAAAAGCTTTCATTTTTGTAGGTTTGTAGGTTGTAATAGGGGACGAGTCTACAACGTGTTGATGTACCTATAGTACACAAATATTTCAAATAATGTGTAAAACTTGAACGTTACTGCCTAAATTTGGGTTCATAATCTAACCTTTCGGGAAAAACAGGCGTTCTGTAATGTTCATTGTTTAATTAAATTAAACCAATATATATGACTAGCCGTCTCAGAAATGTCTATGATTACGCAATCATAACTGTAATAAAATACTCGTCATTCTAAATTTTTTAATTTTTATATTAAAATTATGTTTTTTTTTTAAGTATATAACTAGGATAAAAATCTAATAAAAACCTGATCTCACGTTCAATATGTGGCAAACAAAAGCCATTTCCTAGGCTCAGAGCATTAAACAGGCACTAACATAAATCTAGACCTAGACATTTATCACGATGCTCGTTTATCGAAACAATAAAGGTAGAGGTACTTTTTCTTTTTACTGGTTTCTACTTAAAAGTTTAGTGAGTTAAAGTTCGAAAGATTTTAACTAAATTACCTCCGAGGACAATAAATCTTAGGATAAAGAAAGGTGATTTACTATACAGTCTAATTGAGGAAACTGAACTAGAGAACCACCTAGTAGTTTAACTTAAGATAGTCTTGTTGCTACTAAGCTAGATTGATGTCGCTTTGTATACTTACTTAGTAACTACAATGAGTTTGGCTACTCTAAACCAAGCAATTCAAACTCGTGTGAACGAGGCTTTAGACATTCTCGTCTTTTGTCGATCTTTGTAAGTGTGTCAAGAGAAACATAGTCAACAGTGTGAGAATAAAATTCATAAATCTATCTAGGTTTAAAGAATCTTTATTACTCATAAGAACATTACAGTTCACTTACATGAGTTTATTTTTTTTTACGTTGGTGGTAAAACCATGTATATTTTTACTATCTATGATGTTTTTTCCAAGTGATCTCTCAACTGTTCTAATAGTAACCAAATTAGGATTCACGTCTTCAACTATGTATTAGCATAACCATTCAACTGTGACTCATAAAATATTTAAACGTTAAAAAATATTCGCTTAATAAATATTTTAGTACAAATACCGGTGTTGAAAGATATCAAATAAATCGAAGGGCACAGGAAATTTAATATTCGACGATCATTAATTACTTAACGACATAAATTGTCATGTGGATTCATTTTTTGCATAATAAATGAGACATTTAATTTAAAAAAAATTGTTTGGGCAGCATAATTCTTTTATTCAGATCGTCTAGACTTCAATGGATCGATTGGGACTACAAATTTATTAGAAAGTACGAGGGATTTAGGGAGTAATGACAGGATTTGCAAAATCGTGGCTTATATAAAATCTGATCAGTCTTTTGGGATAACTGACTATTGAAATTTAAAAAAATTAGAATATTTTTCTACTGTTTCCTTAAATAATACTGTATAGATAATCAAGTAGAAATAACAACTTCTACTTAACCTACTTTCGCAGTGATTTTTATTGTAAAAAAAATCCTGGCTCATGGTATTTTTCGTGAGCCTGTCAAAAATTCACTTAGTCACAGTTATTTTTAGATATTAGGAAATTGAGGGCTATTCAAATAATTCTGGTCGTAAAAAGATTCTTGAGTGAGTCGAATATCTAGTTAGTATCTCCGTTCGTGGCCTCTTTTATAGTATCAGCGTTTATTGATTTTTTTTTATACTTTGTAATTTCAATAGGTTTTTTGAAAGGCACAACTGCCTTTAGAAAATTCGTAGCTATAAGAAAATTTTAAGTAGCCAATTAATATGGAATTCGATCATTTGCGTCACAATTGAGATCATTTTCAATGCAATATGACATATATGTTCCAACATAACATTATTTTTTGGATCTTTAAATATGATTTCAATTATTTTATTCCTTTCAACATCTTTGCTTACACTACAAACTACATTTTTTTCATTTGTTTCACAACCCACATTATATAGGCTATTCCATCACTTTTGTTTGTTTGTATCTTTATTAACCTTGCATTTTCTTTCCAGCTTTCCTTCCTGCCATGGTTAACAGTGGCATCCATGTGCTCATGTACACTTACTACGGCCTTTCAGTCTTCGGGCCCGCCGTCAGCAAGTACCTCTGGTGGAAGAAGTACCTCACCATCATGCAGCTGGTGAGTTTTATAACCGAGACTTAATAAAACACATTGATGACGACCAAGTCGGTCCCATTAAAGCCAAGGATACACTTAACTTTAAAACTTTCGCGTTTCATAATTGAAAACAATATATCACGGGAATGTAACGCAATCATCATCTGCCTGCCTAAACTTTTTCCCAATTATTGTTGGGGTCGGCTTAGATTATTTATTTACCTATTTCACCCGACATAAACGAAACGTCGGGTGGAATAGGTAAATAAATAATCTAAATTATCGCGTTAAATTCCCGTGATATATTGGTTTTCAAGGATACACTTATTAATTGACTTCAACGAAGTTGACGGACACGAACTTGATTCCTACCGAAATGACTGGCCCGTTTTTAGAGCACAAAAGTGTCTGGAAAAAAGTAAGATCTTTACCTTGCTGTACAATAGGAAAAGGGTAGATTATAATACATTTTACTAACGAGTTGTTTCTCTTGTTGGTGCAGCACCCACGTATTTCTTTCTCCCTATAGAAAAAAAGTTTCTTTACCAGATTATAAACCAGCTTAGTCTTTATTCGTGCAATTTTTATTCCAAGCCAGGTCTGAAATGAAATAGAAATATTGACAGCTACCTTGTCCAGTCTCCGAACTTAAGATATTGTTGTACTTTACTCACAGAATAGCAGAGCAACAAATCAAAGTAAATAACATTACTGCATATAAAAGTAACAAAATAAAACAGTTATGTTTCATTTGAAACCACTCCACTACCAATAATGTTTACTGCAGGACATAAACCTCTTAAATTGCAAGCCACTGACCTCGATCCTCAGCCACTCTCATCCATATTTTTTATTAAAATTGATTTGGTCAATTGTGTCAACTCTCATAATGTTAAAAACATTTATTTCTTGGCTGTTCCTTTTTTATTGGCTAACAATAAGTAGCTAAATAAAGCCCAAAATATTCTTTGCTTCATATTCTTAGAATATCAACAAGTAGGTCTGTTGTTAGAGGAATACTTGAAATATTTAGGCACAGATTTCAAGGAACATAACAGAAAAGTTTGTGAACTAAAGGGCCGCATAATTTCTGAACATTGTGTTGAGGCTTTTAAGGAATCTTGTGGGTATCTACAAGACCTAAATATTATATACAGGAGTTTGCTCTTTTGACTTCTAATATATTAAATTTTCTTCGTAGATATTTTTTATAGATGGTATTTCTGTTAGAAACATGCTTTGCCAACTAAGAGAAGCATTTCTCGGCAAATAATGTCTAGAGTTAAATATTTGCCAATATTGTTAAAACAAGACGTTTTGAACGCAACTTTCCGTACTAACATGACCATCCTTGTTACTATGTTTCTATAAAAAATGAGCTTAAATAAACTGCACAAAACTATATACTTACATCCGAAATAGTTCCGTCCGTCAGTGAATAAAACCCCTGAAGATGAAAACGTGAACGTAATAAATAGAGATGCACTAGGACACTTAAAATTTAGATGTGAAAAAGTCACGGGAAACAACTAGAAAACCTATAATCTAAAATTGGATTAGTAAAGTTACTGTGATACGATTAACAAAAACAACTATGTATATTTGTATTTAATCAGTGTTTGCGACAACACGCCACAAGCATACCATTGCGTGTTCGTATTCCTTTGTTTTCTTTCAATGTTATAAAGTACTTTAGTTAGGTAATAATATATTACGCTCATTTACTATGTTAATTATTGTTTATATAACTTCTCTTATCCGGATTGAAAAGTGCGTTTTAATTTAAATACACCACAGTTTTAGAAGCTTTTACATGTGGGCGAAATTATTCCAATTAAATAGTTTTTGGGTTACACTTGACCTTATTTTATAGTAGACAGAACAAATTGGCAATTAGTTTTCAATTATTTGGTCTTTATTTTACTTTGTCGCTAATGCCGCCGAAATTAGTTGAACCCAACCTAAATTATTAACTTTACCATGATTTGGTTTGTGAATCCTCTTTAATAAACTTCCTTTTGATCTACTCAATTAAGGCGAATATATTCCCCAATGGCAACGTGGTACTGGCTGAGGTCGTGCGCTCGCTGGGTTTAAGAATATGGGTTTAAGGACCTCCTTTTGGACAGTTTTGTTTGCAAAATATTTTTTGGTTTACATATCCTATGTAGATGACCAACAAGAAATGAAAACCATTAAAGCCAATATTATTATTATATTTTTAGAAGTTCTGAATTTTTCTGTACTAGAAATTATAACCAAAAATATTTTAAACATCCAAGCCGTTTTGGAGGTGTATGCAAAAGAAGCGAAAAAATATCGTGTTGTTAATATTTTTTTAAAGCAAAAAGTTGTACGAAAAACCATGTTTCACAAATAATGTACATGATTCAATAATAAATATATTTTTTTACATACCTATTAAACAAACCGTTACTAAGGAGTATGTTTTAGAAAGTAACCGTTCTACCGCACTTAAACCGTAAAGCGGAGTAAGGGCCTTTACCACACCAATCGATCCCCGATGAGTCAATGCTCATAACATTGATCGACATAGATTGATTGATGTGGTAGCTTTTGGTAAAATAGGAACTTCCAATCGAATTTGACCGATACCTACATCCTACAATCGAATGATAGTATCGATCGATGATAGATTAATTTGTGTGATAACGACCTAAGAGTTAAGCTATTGAGCCCGATAGCTGGAGGAGGTCAAGGAAAATCCTTAACTTTGGTCTACACCGGGGCAATGTGATGATTGGTTTGCCAACAAATCGATCTTCACCTTATCATCTTCATCAGTTTAAGTATCATTGTCATCCTTAGTATCTTAAGCATCCAGATTTTACTTGAATTCTTCTAAAAGTGGCATACTCCTAGAGGTTAAAAATACTGTTTATTTTTTCTTTCACAGTCCAGATAAAATAGAATAAATCTCACACAAAGTAACGATTTCATCACGAGAGTAAATAGAGGCCCAAACTCAACGATCATTTCGGACGCTTATCTGCTTGTGCAAGTGGCCTTATTATTAAACCTACGCCCTTATTATAGTCGAGTATGTATATAAAAGTCATTGTCACTCCCAATTGTAAGAACAATAAAGATAGAGGACTCTGCTTAGTTGCTTGTTATCTTTGTTTTGTTGGCCTTATTTCTGGAATAATCCTCGTTATTAGGGTCTTAATAGTTGTAGACTTTCTAGGAATTCTGCAAATGAAGGTCAAAATTAAACAGTTATTGGTACAAAATCCATACTAAAAAGAATAGAATTTTGTTTAAAACATTCAGTGTAACTACTAATTTAAAAAAAAAAAAAATAATAATAATATTAATAAAATAAAAAAAAAAAAAAAACAAAAATAAATAAATTCATAAAAAAAAATATTTTTCTTTTTTTTAATTCTTTTAAATATTAATTTAAAAGAATTTATCTATTCATAATTTAAATCCGCTAACCAATCGCTAAACTACGTTGAGATTTTTACCAGACTACCGAAGGAGAATGTGTTTATCAGTCTATGTGTGTATGTTTGTTCCTATGTGGCATTCTAGAGACGAAATGCGATGGCCAATTTTGATGATTCTTACGTAAATCGATTTGTCTTAACCTTGCGAGTGTCACTGGCTACATTAAAATTGGAAAATAGAAAAATGGCGGATTTTGGGCGCCATATTGTGGCAGACCAATGTTTTTTTCCAATCTTGGCGTGTGGTATATCAAAATAAAGAGTTTTAAGAGGTAATTTCAAAAATATATAACACTTATATGTTTTAATGCACCAAATCTGAAAAAAAATGTAACCTAAAAAGTTATCAATCAAAAATACCTATATAGAAGGTAACGCACTATATCCGATCCGAATCCGAGAAATTTCGGTTCAAAGTTGCCGTAGTATTTCTTGTTGGGGAAGTTACGCACTACAAAAATCCAAACTTCGTTCGAACATTTTCGTTCGAATTCAGAACATTTTCATTAGAATTCAGAACATTTCGTTCGAATTCAGAACATTTTCATTAGAATTCAGAACATTTCCTTCGAATTCAGAACATTTTCATTAGAATTCAGAACATTTTCAATTCAGATAGAACTTGGAACACAAATCACGGCCTCGGATCGGATGAAGTGCGCAACCACCCTAAGGGTGGATATTGCTAAAAACTATGTTGTTTTTTACCAATCGATGAAAGTAGGTACCAGGTACTTACTTGGTGATCGACATACTCGTATTTTCAAATACCTTTTTATTATTAGAATGAAAATTATACTGTTTTAAAATCAATTGATAATATATTAGGAATAAGAACTTGCCTCCAATAACATCTTGCAGTATGAAATAAAATCAAAAACCATCGTAGATATTGATCAAACTTAAAATAAATAGTAACGCTACAGATGCTTGAAATAATTCATAAAATCAGAGTATAGTAATAAGAACATAAATAAATTGTGGGTTAAGCTTGAAATGCAAGATATTTTCTTATTTTTCTTCGCAATTCTATTCTTTGAGCGTGTCGAAAGATGGTTTTCTGTTACGATAACTTGAAGTGGTATAATAAAAGTTTCAGTATAAAGAAAGCTAGCAATGATCGTCTATTGATAAAAGTTCGAACCAAACAAGTTTTTTTTTTCTTTTTTTGATTTTATTATTATCGTGAGTGTCAAGCATCTTTTTGTGAAGATATTCTTTAACCTATCAAGGTTTAAGTGATTTTAGTAATAAAAGGGCATTATTTTGATACTTAAAACTTACAGCACGTGTGTTTAATTTTTAAGATTTATCTGATAGATATAACTATATATATCTACATTTTCTGATAGCTTTTGCTGTCCAGATGATAGATGCAATATTATTTTGAACTTTTCCAAATTGAAGGGTCTATATTTCTTACCGAGTTACAACCTATTGATATTGTCTTCACAGTATTTATTTGATCTAATATGATTAATATTATCTTTATCGCCAACTATTAACAAATCTTCTTCTCCTTTTAGATCCAGTTCACCTGCGCCTTGGTCCTCGGTATCAACGGCATCAGGACTGGCTGCGAGTTCCCACTGTGGATGCACTACGTGCTCATCATCTACATGATTTCCTTCATCATTCTGTTCGGAAACTTCTACATGCAAGCTTATATTGCTAAGGTTAGTTGATCATATTTCGGAATTTTCTTACGTGCTGCTGTCCAACCAATACTTAAAAATAATGAACGAAGTCTGATATTGTCAAATATATGTTAATTATTTGGATTGACCAATGAGTTTAATGATTAGAAGTGTAAATAGATATACTTGAATCATTGATTCATTGAAATTCACTGCAATGATGAATTATAATGGATTAAAAGAGAATGAAATGATGATACTTATGACGGTATCAACTAAATTTGAACCCTGCAAATGGATTAGAGAGTTCATCGGCGATAGTGATAAAGATCGATCCGATACAGTCCCAATATATCACTCTATCAATTCAATTTACAACCATGCAAGCTAGTAACAGGTTAGTTTCTCTCCACTATCAATTTCCACACATCTTAATTACGTAAAAGCTTTTCCAGAGCCGGCCCTCACGAAAACCACCGGCCCGAAACGAATTTCACGAATAATAAATAAATTTAAACCGAAGATTAATGAGAAGGTACGGTTACGTCTACCAGACGTTACATAAACTCTTCCGAGTGAAAGTTAACGCGACTGGCAGTCGGGTTCCGTTATGTCACGGATCATTTTACTTTCCTTAAGTATCTTAGTAGAGGAAGATGAAAGTATTGTGTCAATAGTAGGTGTGAAGCAGGCTGTGAAGAAAGTTCCGTTTGTTTGTTTGGTTTTGTGTTAGTGGGTCTAAAGGTCTCTTTATTTGTGTAAATACAGCATGAAGTTTTAAGAGTAGAGTTTGATGCGGTGTAGCATGTAACAAATAAGGTTTGCAATATGTTTAAAGAGACAAAGCGCAGTATTGAAAATGATAGATGAATTGTAAGATAGAGATATTGAAAATAAAGATTTGAGATGTAGATAGTAAGGTGCATGTTTCTAGAGTGGAATCCAAATATTTATTAAAATACTGTTGTTATTTTAAACTTATAATTTGCCTTTTTTACTGTTTGAAGTTTTGAGAACTATCAGTTGGTAAATATGGGCCAGGTATTTTCAGTACTTAATTCGAAGGAACTGCCCTACATTGCCTATTTTTCTCTCGATAACATTATCTCTATGGAGATCACCATACTTAAAAAGTGATAAGTATACAATGACCAATGGACAGACGAGATTGGTTTGACCATAATCATCCTAATAATATTATAAATGTGTTAATCAATGACGTTGCAATAGTTAAACGGATTTTTATTTTTAGGCCCTAGGGAATAGGATAGGATCCAAAATACTTGTTAACCCAGTAGTAGGTTTCCACAAATGTAACTGCCCTCGAGCGAAGCCGCGGGAAAAAGCTAGTTTTATATAATAGTTTCTACACTAATTTGAATCTAATTTGAATCAAAATACAAGATACATAGTTACAAATCAAAACATGCAAAGGTACTTAATAAAATGAGTTTACAAGAGATATGAATAATAACCATAATCCATACAAAATACAGGTGTGTAAGCAGTGAAAGTTAACATTTTACATAACGGTCCAATTAAAGCTTAAACAGTTATAAGCATAGTAACCCATAATAGTAACGGTAATAGTAGTTGCAATCACTAACTTAAAAAAACCGGCCAAGTGCGAGTCACACGTGTGAAGAGGGTTCCGTATAAACAGCTACATTCACCAAAATAAATAGGTAACATTACTAACGTTCTTATGCAATAAAAGCACCGAACATTCCTCTAATTACGGGACAAAATTAACTTTGCCGTTCGAAAACTGCTGTATCTATATACATCAATAATTTTTTTTAATAAGTTGGTCGACTATTACTCGTAACTTGCAAACCGAACACGAAAATAAAAGGAAAACTATTACAGCTAAGTTTTTAGCTGTTATAGTTTTACTTATAATTTCTATATATATACTACTGCCGTGATTTTTCCACATATCCAAAAGCAACCATTTAGCTGCCAGGGGAACACATTTGACTCTAACAAAAAAAATCCGTTTAAAGCTTTATTTTATGCAAATGGATCCCTGAATCGAAAAATTGTTTTCATAGACCCGTAATATTTTTGAATGGCCTATCCAACAACACCCCACACCATTTTACGTGTACAGGAGCACCCTTAAAAAAAAATCTCATGATTTTATTCTATCTCTCTGTCGGCGTGATTAATATGTATATCCATGCCAAATTATAGCTTTCTAGTACAATGATTATTTGAGCTAAGCTACGGACGGACGGACATACATACATGGTGAAATTATAAGGGTTCCTTGTTGACTACGGAATCCTAAAAAAGGAGAAACTTGTAAACAAAGGACGATTTTGGCTCATACAATTTCAGTATCAGTGGCCACTACTTTACTACATACTTAGACGTGACCCACTCTCACAGAGAGGAGGCCTGTGTCCCAGCAGTGGGAACATTAATAGGCTAATGCAATGAGACGTGTAGTGTTTGCCATCATAATTTTGTAGCATAAGAAGGATGCTCTATTAAAAATCGAAGAATAGGAGCACCTACTTGCTGAATTGGAGTCGCAAATATTTGACAATGGTTTCATTTTCAATAAAAAAATTGTGTATTTTATTGTTTGTTCTAGATAGACAACGTTTCTTAGTGTGCATACCTAAATATTTTGCATATTTATATATATGACATGTTATATTTAAACCTTTCACTGCTTACACGCGTGTATTTTGTATGGATGATGGTTATTATTCATATCTCTTGTATGAGGAACATGATTAAGTATCTTTGCATGCCTTGATGTGTAACTACAGTACAAACATTTTCTTAATATCTCTCGGCAAACTTCGGGTTTCGTTAGTCGTCGGCTTTCTATCAGTTTCCCTTTGCACTTGGTGCAGACCGGACGCTCTCAATCAACTTGGAAGTATATAGAGCTGTTAATATTCTTTTAGCATAATGTTAGCAAATTATTTTAAAAATAGGAGGCAAGCTGCTAAAGCCGCTATTTTTACATTTCTATATATTTTACTTGGAAATCAAAACAAAACAACAATAAAGTATTTAGTTCTGTATTCAAATTATAATTCACGATAAATCTAATAATTGATGGACATAGAAATTAGCATTCGTTTGTATTCGGAAATGCGATGATTGCCGAGGGACATTAAGAAAATAGTTGAACTGTACGTATCTTGTAGTTTGATTCATTGTAGGTTCAGGGATGACAATTTTTTTTAATAAACATTTTCCATCATTAAATGATATAGACCTCACTTACTTTTTCTTAAAAATATACTGGTAGACTTGAGAACCCTCTCCGAATTTTCGTGGGTTAAAAAAGAACCAATAAATAAAAAATAGCAGCAGTGGTGGCCGCGACTTACAAGTTGTAGGTCGTGGGTTCGAACCCAGGCAGGCGCTTTACTTTGTGTTAATTATTTCATCACCACTGCTCTCAAAACGGTGAAGGAAAACATCGTGAGGAAACCGGCATGTCCTAGAACCAAAAATTCGAAGACATGTGACATCCACGAACCCGCACTGGGCCCGCGTGGTGGATTACGGCCCATTCCCTCTCACAGAGAGGAGGCCTGTGTCCCAGCAGTGGGAACATTAATAGGCTGATGATGTGATGTGATGTCAAATAAAAAATATAATACCAATGAATAAATGACATCGTTTTTATCATCGGTGAAAAACATCTTTATTTTCTTTACTTTAACCAAACACGATGATAAAATCTTTCATAAAATATGTGTTTTCATCATATAACTAAAATATATTTTGCACTGTTATCCCAATAATTTTTATTTCTTTTGTTATGGAAAGTGTATTTTTATGATACAGATTTACTGAGAAATTATTATTTAATGACATAAATGTATGAGTTCAACATTTATGTCATTAAATAATAATTTTCATTTAACATAGCTCAAAAATGTAATAGGTCTCCAAAAGAGGCGATATAAAGTTATGTCTACTGGCGCCAAAATGTTTGCGATTGGTCAGGTACTTTTTTATAGTGTACTTCAAAGATCATTGGGCATAATCTGACCTTTGTGAAGAGTAAATCAGCCATATAACAATAACGCCAGAACGGTTGAATTAATCTGGATGAAATTTTGCTCAGAGATATATTATAGTCTGGAATAGTACAGAAGTTTTTTATCCTGGTATAATGTTCCCTCGGGATAACAAAACACTTTTCATGCGGGCGAAGACGCGGGCAGAAGCTAGTATGTATAATCTTTTACAATTCGCATTCGCATTCCTTATGAGAGAAGAAAATAACGCGGTCCCTCTAAAAAAATAAAATTCCTACGAAGTTTCCGGGGAAGATTTCAACTGCCGTTGTACACAGACGTAGCGTCTGAGATAAGATGAGATAACTTCGTGTTAATTTTGAAAATAGCAATCGCATTCACAATCATCAAACGCGAACTTGTATGTAAACGCTTTAGTACAACTTGTATGAAAACGCTGTCGCATTGTTGCGTTGTGCCTGACTTTGATTTCAAGTTTGTATAGAAAAGTTGACGATTATGAATCGACTAGATTCTGCCTGCGGATTCTCCCGCGTGAAAAGTACTTGCTTATCCCAGGGGCACATTATACCGGGATGAAAAGTAGCCTTTGCGCTATTCCCGACTATAATCTATCTCTGTGCTAAATTTCATCCAGATCCGTTCAGCCATTCTGGAGTGATTTATTAATAAACATACATCCATCCAAACTTTTGCATTTATAATATTAGTAAGATTCCTGTTTATATGTTTGTATATCAGACAGTACATGATCGAGATTTTCGAGACAATTCCATTAATTCTTTTTTCTTTTACTTTCAGGGAAGCAAGTGCATGGAAGTAAGGTACGGTCAATGCCTCGACGACGAACAAACTATAGCTAACAGAAAATTGAAATCTTATTAATATAAGTACTCACATTTTGTACATTAATTTATTTTATACTTAGTAGTTTTATTGTATTGTTAGCTCTCTGTAGAGGCTTTGTAAATGCTAAATAAAATATTTTGGTTACATTTTTAGTGTTGAGTTTTATTATTTCCAAATTGTACGAGTATATGTAGTTGTGATTTAGTTCTAAAATTCAAATAAAATTTATTGCATCCATAATATACAGGTGGTAAATATAAGTTACAGAAACAATTATGGACCGAGTCGGGCACAGCAATATTCTAGATACAGTCAGTGCCCAGGAGAGAGGATTTTTCTTATTAATTAATATTTCAGTTATCAATATATAGGAAATATGCTATTTATCTGCTTTTACTAGATAGAGAAGTAAGAATTAGTTGGTGAAGTCACTGAACTTATTGGTGAGTTACTTTGTTGTAAGTAAAACGAATTACTTATCTTACTATTAGTGCATGTGGCAAACTAATATTCTGGACTCCTTTTTTAACAAACTATTTATGTGGCTACTTACTTGGGTTGTATTTGCTATGGGGCGCCTGTTTGGGCTGATAGGGCCACCATAGGGGCGGTGCGACGTAAGTTGCTTCAGAGTCAGCGTTTAGCTTTGATATTCTTATGCAAAGCGTACAGGACGGTTAGTACTGAGGCCTTACCGGTACTTGCTGGCGTACTTCCGGTCGACCTTGAAGTGCAGCGACGTGCTGCAATGTACTATTCTGCACGAGAGACCACGGACGCGAATTTTGTAACGCGGATTGACCGTGAGAAAATCTCCAGATTATTTAAACCACCTATTGACTTCTGGGAGGAACTTTTATCCGAATGGCAATGTAGGTGGGATAATTCCATCAAGGGTCGACATTTCCATAAATTCTTTCCATCCGTTCGCGTGTGGCTGGCCAGGACGTGGCTGGAGGTGGATCACTGTGTTGCCCAATTTCTCACAGGGCATGGTAACTTTAAAAGTAAATTGTTTTCCTTCAAGCTCGTTGCCTCGCCTTTATGTCAGTGTTCTACATCTGACTGCGAATATCTACAATCTGCACATCATATCTTATGGCAGTGTATTCTTTGGCAGAATTAACGCAATATTATGTTGAATAATGTAGAGGCTACCTCAGGAGTTGGTTACTATACGGACCTTGTGGAATCTAGAACAAATTTCCGTGCGTTCAAGCGTTTTTGCCATACCTATTATTGGAATCAAACATAACAGCTTACAATGTTAGGACCCATTAATATTAATTCTTATTTTTATTCGTGGTGCTAGGCAACTGGGCTTATCCCAGTTGTACACGACCCTTTGTGCCTAGTGGCCTTGTTTGTTCTGTCTCCTGCTTGATATGGAGGGAAGTGGAAATTTATGTTTTTTTCGTCGAGCTTCATTACCTCGGCGCTTTTCTGGTGGTTCTGGCTTTCAGGAGTTGCAGTGGTTTGGGAATAGTGCGATGGGTTTGTCCTAATAAAAAAAATTCTGGACTCCTTATCATCGGGAAGAAGCACAGATGGACAAAAGCTCCTCGAAGCATCGCCACAACGACTGGTCCAGTCCTGCTCGCTTCCAGTGCTCACCTACCTACCTTTTCTGCCTCACTATGTCTACTATAAGCGACGACTTCTAACGGGATCCTTGTAATAATTAAAACAAACCACCTTAATTATTATAAATGTATTAACAATTACGTTACAAACGAACACAAATCTTACCCTTTTTACAACCAAAGAACATAACACATTCTCTATAATAAACCATTACGTCAGGATTAACAACAGGACTTACCAACGACCAACATGTACGTACGCAGAGCGGGAGCGGAGAAAAAGGCATGAAGAGAGGCGACATTGACCCCACACTTTGGGAGAATCAGGCACAAAATCGGGCCGAGTGGAGACGTTGTGTGCAGCGGCAGGTCTGCGCCTTTGAGGATAGAAGGAGGTCGGAATTGGACCAGAAACGCGACGACCTCAAAGCTAGACCACCAACAGCTACTATTTATCATGTAGTCAACGGTGTTCTGACGTGTCCGCTTTGTGCTCGGAGTTTTTCGGCCAAGGGTGGATATGCAAGTCACATGAGAGCACATAACAGAGCAGCAAATCTGAGCTCTCAACCACATTGAGTAGCCAATGATTGCGGTCGCTGTGGCCGAAACCGGCTAGATAGCATCATGTGTATCTCAAGGATTGTTGGATGTAGGCTCTAAATAGTTTAGTAGAATTCGATCAGCCCTGTAATCCCCAAAAGGGTTAGAAAGATATAGGTGACTATTATATTATTTCACCCACATTTATCGCCAGTTATATTTAGCTCTTTAAGAGCGGATTTTCACCAAAAGTCTGATTACTTTTAACTGGGAATAAAAATGGCCGTTTGACATATTTTCTATACAAAAGCTTTAATTCATTTTTTATTTTTAAACTGCCTTTTTTATTCCTCAGTTAAAAGTTATCAAACTATTGAAAAATCGGTTCTTAAGAAGGTAAGCTTATTGGTAGACGCAAATCCATACCCCAAATGTTACAGAAAAAGTCCATATTAAAAATCACAGCCACACTTGCTCGACCTGGAAATCGAACAAATTTACCACTTCTCATAGATGAATGAAAAATAAAATAAAAATAAAAAAAATTAAATGTAATGAACAAATGAATAGTTGAACATTTTGGAAACTGGGAATTGTGGTATTTGGACATTTTGGGAATTGGACATATCAGGAATTAGAAATTCTGGGAATGGACATTTTAGGATTTGGACATTTTGGCTATTTGAAATTTTAGGAATTAAACATTTTGGACATTGGACATTCTGAACCTGAACGAAGTTCTGGCTTTACAGGCCAGAACTTCGTTCACTCACTTCGCCGGTTATATATAAAACATAGTCGTGTTAGTTACACCATTTATTACTCGAGAATGGCTGGACCGATTTACATGATCTTTAATTTGTTGCATTTATATCCGCCCCGAATAACAGAATAAATATTAAAATATCGTAAAAACCAACGAAAAAAAATCATTAAGAAAATTCATTTTCCATACGTTTTGCAAACACTACGCCATCTCTGATACATGACAGAAACAAAACACTTAAAAAGAAAGCCTTTTTTGTTTTGTTCACCAGAATACATGGAAGGTTTAAAAACAAACAAAATAACAGATAGGTAGGTAGGTAGATGGGTAGGTAGGTTGGTAGGTGGGGTAGGGTAGGGTAGGTAGGAGGTAGGTGGGGTAGGGTAGGGTAGATAGGGTAGGTTGGATAGGGTAGGGCAGGATAGGTAGGGTAGGTTAGTTGACGGGATTGAAGCCGCGGGCACAGCTAGTAATAAGATAAAAGATTAAAGTACGGGCGGTATAGTGGCATTTTTTCTAGAAACTTTATAGCGAATTTATACTAAACAGATCTAACGTTCAACAATCATCAAAATGACCGTTATTCGCCGCAACCGCCGTGGATTTCAAAATTACAGCATAAAAAAGTTTAACAAAAAAGAGCTTTTCATACCGCACTATTTATAAGTTCTTCAGATCATTTTGAAATAAAACTACAATAGTAGCCTGCATTGAAATCGAGGTTTATGCTGAAAATAAAACACGACTTCAACAGTAAGTACTATATTTATTAGCCCTACATCTGCTGGCACTGAGCTCGTGCCATATACGCTACTTTCTGTGCGCGCTGAACAACTTCTGGGCAGCGCTTGCGACGTACCAGCCTGCAGTCTTGGAAGAAGCCCTCGTTGCGAGGGAACCCATTGCTGCCATCGCTGAACGTCACTAGACCTGGAAAAGAGAATGTATATATACGGTCACGCATTTTTAGTTACTGCACTTCTGAAGTGCAGTAACTAAAAATGCTACTGGACTTATGATCGTTGACTGATTTTACTAAAGGTGCAGTCAGGCAGCATCACTATTCAAGTGGCGGACTTAATGCCTATGAGTACATTAATTGACCTATACTTTTGTAAGTTAAGCTTAATTAAATATAGAGGCATAAACATTTGTTTATGAAATCACAGGTTTATACCTAAGTCTGTTATTTATTTATTTATACTTCATGCACAAAGGTACAATGGCGGACTTAATTAATGCCTTAGGCGTTCTCTATGTGAAGAGAAAACATGACAGGTGCATTGTTTAAAACGTGCAACAATATTTATACAAAATATAACAATAATAAATTGCTTAATATACACATTATACTTGAATACATATTTTATAAGATACATACCTAAATAAATCAACAGGTCAAAGAACATTACCTCTCCACCATCTTGTAATTTGTTATATTATTATATTATATGTTGTATGTATTTTATGTTTTATATATGTAGTTAAGGTATATGTGTAATTTCTATGTATTTAGTTAAGTTATTATTGTCTATTTTAAGTTTCCTTATTTCTTTCTACACACTGTGTCTACGTCTATTTTCCAACTTTCCTGTCGCAGGTCTGCTGGGAAAAAAATCTATTGAAATAAGCAGTACCTTTGTGCTCTTCTATCTGTATATTCCTTCTTTTCTCTGTTAATTGTTTTGTGTGTACATAAATATATAATAAAGTAATGAAAGTAAGTCATCGGGATTACCTTTCCCCCCCGCTGATAATAATACCGCAATTCACAAGCAAGTCAAGATATAAGGGAGATGATTTCAGACAAGAATTAAGCAACCACATAAAAAGTTTGGCAAGAAAGTAATAAATGCGAACGCCAGCCAAAGTTAGATGAAGTGCTCTTTTACACGTTCATTACCTACTTGTAAACCTCGGTCATTGACTACTGTAAGAACTGACAAGTTTTAACAGTTTTTGGTATTTTAATGATGTAGATTTTGAATTTATATTCTTTATTCTTGTTTTACAAACCAGAATAAATGTACGCTTGAACCAGCACTCAAAGGCAACAGTTTATATCAAAATCTAATGCAATGAAAATATTAAATGAAGTTTCGAAAAACCTCAGTGAATTGGGTTTTCAGAAATTTCCTTTGACTGTGATATAATATACTTTTGAAATATGATTTAGTGAAACTTGTTTTATGTGCTCAAAGAATCTGATGCCTTGTGATTACAATTTCTGCCATCGTGCATGTCATCGACCTAACGCAATTAGGATAATCTTATTACATCGAAGCAGAGTTTTGAAAAAGAATTTTTTTAAGAGGATTTTGTATACCTATAATATAAAAATAAAGTGGGTGAGTATATGGTCGTGTGGATAATTCTGGGATTATTTTTATCGCTCAAAAGCTAAAGAACCCTACGAATAACGGCAATCATTAGACTAGAAATTCTTTCAGGAAGCTCTGCACATAATCAGCTACGATATTTGCCTTACCCTTTGGATAGTACAGGTGTAATGTGTTAAAAATAAAAAAGGTTACAAGCTTGTAATTTTAATACTATATAGTTGTTAATACATAAGTAAGTATAGATCACAAGGAGCCGCAAGAACTCCATCACTCGGAGGTCAGTCTATAAATTGGTTTGATAAGTTTAATTTTTAACATACTTGTAGTGCCATCTGTTATTGACCAACGCGAACTAAATAGCTGTGGCTAACTTTGCTTTATATCGCATATAGATTAATGACACGACAAAAATAGATAAATAACATGGATGTGTATTTAGCTAAGACAAAGTTTTTGTAAGAGTTTTCTGGCCTAGTGTAGCCTTAAACTTGATGTAGTCTGCCTAAAGGATAGATTGAGAGAAGGATTCTTTGAATATTAGTTTTGACTCAACATATAAAATTTGCAGACTACAAACTGGTGTACTTCTGGCACGACAAGAGACTTAGTGAGGACCATGTGGTACAAATCGCTCTACGCCTACCGGAACAAAAAAGAGGTAGAGGCCGCCCGCTTGGTGGCCCACTATAGAAAGAGACCTCAAGCAAGCCCAACTGCCTGAACAGAAAACCCAAGACAGAACCTCTTGGCGCAGGAAAGCAGGAGACCCGGCCAAATAATGGGTCAAGGGAAGAAAACAAACTGGTATACTTATTCTCTCAAAGTTGATTTTGTCCCTGTTATAATAACAAGACCGTTTAGTATTAGTTATATTTGAAGGAAATTAACGATACAACTTGCGGCGATAGGCACCTGTAATGCCATGATATTGTTGCAACATGCAAATATCGTTCAGGAATAATCTCGGGATTGTGTAGCATTCGAATTATGAATAATGTGAATTGCTTGACTTGGTGACTTTTAAATCATGGGCTTTTAAGACATGAAACTCTAAGTACCTACTCATAGTACCTCAACTTGTATTATGAAACAAAAATTATTCATTTTATTTGCGTGATTTGACAAAATGAACCCATTGAACAATTTCTTTCGATTTCATGTTTTTTTTTAAGAAATCCTTTCCCCACATTTCTCCTGTATCGTGGGTATTTTAACAAAATATTCAATTTACATGCACATGTCTGGCGACTTGTGTATTTGTGTTGAAACCTGGAAAACTAGATAGTTGTTCCGAGCGGGAATCAAACCCGCGACATGCAGCGCAGCGACCAGTAGCTTAGCCACTGTGCCAACCGTGCCGTCAAGTAGTGACGGTTTTTTTATATTTACTTGTCAACATTTTTATTTCTTTATTTTAAGATTTTTACAGATTGAAATCACTCCATGAAAAAAACTCGTACCAGCTACATCCGGTTAGTCTGGACGATTTCCAGGCTATCATCATCAGCCTTTTAATGTTGCCACTGCTGGGACACACGACTCCTCTCTGTGAGAGGGAATGGGCCGTAATCAACCACGCGGGCCCAGTGCAAGATAGTGGATGTCACAAATGTCTTCGAATTATTGGTTCTAAGACATGCCGGTTTCCTCTCGATGTTTTCCTTCACCGTTTTGAGATCAGTTTTTTTATTTTTTTTATTGTTGATAGGCTTGCGCTTGACCACTATCTCACCTGATGGTAAACGATGATGTGATCGACGATGAAGCTCGCCTGCCTAGAAAAAACCTATTCACTCTTGACTTGAAGACTCCCAGGTTGTAGCTATCAGGAAATACAGACTCCGGCAGGGAATTCCACTCCTTTGCTGTACGCATAATACAAGTATTCCCAAAACGTTTTGAGCGTATGGGTGGGATGTCCACCATGTACCGATGACACATCGCCGTACGTCTTGTAGTCCGATGATGGAACGGGCTAGGAGGAATTAGTTCATGCAATTCCAACGCACACTCCCCGAAATGTAACCTATAAAAAACCGAAAGGCTAGCAACTCGGCGCCGATGTTCGAGGTTCTGAAGCCTAGATTCGACCAGTACTTATTTGCCGATAAGTCTCTTGGCCCGTCTTTTGATCAACTCAAGTGCATCCAGCTGGTACTTGCCAGATCCGTCCCAGAGATGGGAGCAGTACTCCATGCATGATCGAACTTGCGCTTGATACAAGCTGAGCAACTGTTCTGGCGTGAGGTACCGTCTCACCTTTGCGGGGATCCCCAATTTTTTGGCAGCCAGCTGAGCTTTTGCTTCAATGAATGGACCAAAATTGAGCGTCAATGTCAACGTAATGCCAAGAACCTCAAGATGGTCAGTTATCGGCACGGTCACACCTCGGAATGAAGGAGCCGGGTGGAATTGGCTCCTTTTAGCGGGAAAAGGCCACGCCTGAGTCTTAGCAGCATTGAACCTGACCAGATTGGCATCACTCCATTCGGAGACTGCCTTCAAGAACAGATTCAAGCGCCCAACCATGGCCTACCGGAGAGACTGGATCCGAGGTCCAGTAGCGCGCGCGTCGGATACGTATCTCTCAGCAACAGTGCAGTCGTCCACGTACCGTAAAACCGCGTAAAGGTGCGCGGGTTTTAGCAGATCATTTATGTGCAGCAAGAATAATGTTGCTGAGAGTACTGACCCCTGAGGGACCCCGGCATTAATACCCAGTTGGTCAGACGAGCGGCCATCAATAACCACTCGAATGGACCGGTCCCTCAGAAAGTCTGCAATCCAATCGCACAGACCACTGGGCAGACCGAATGAAGGAAGCTTACCAATAAGGCTTTCATGCCAGACCCTATCAAAAGCCTTCGTCAAATGTCGAGGGAGACGGCAAGCGCTTCCCGTGCTTCTCGATGGCCTCACTCCAGATGTGAATGGCATACGCTAGAAACTCCCCAGTTGACCAATTTTGGCGGAAGCCATATTGGCGGTCACTGAGGATATCGTTAGCGTCTAGGTATGCCAGGAGCTAGGAGTTGAGCACTCGTTCCATAGTCTTGCAGAGGATGGACGTTATTGATATGGGTCTGTAGTTGGCCGGGTCAGCCCGACTGCCCTTCTTAGGCACAGGCTGAACGTTAGCTTACTTCCAAGCATTCGGCACTTTTCCCGTCTCACACGAAAGGCGAAACAGGCGTGTCAGGATCGGAGACAGTTCAGGCGCACAGGTTCTGAGTACAATTGCCGGAATCCCGTCGGGGTCACTAGCAAGTAGACCAAAACGCTTTACTACCCACTGGGTAAGAAGCAAGTTTGGTCCTAATACGGCTTATGTGGTCAAACCGAGATCTTCGAATCACCTTCTTGCAGGACTTGGCTGCCCTATTGTAGGCTCTCTGCCACTGACCCACGTCGCTTGCTTTCCGCGTCCGAGCGTCGACCCATGCCAGGTAGGCCTCATGTTTAAGCACGTTGGCGCGCTTGCACTCGGCGCCAAACCATGGCCGGTCAACGCTAGACATTGCTACGTCAGAAAACGGAATGTAGTACTCCATTCCCCGACGCAACACATCCAACAGATGCGAAAAAAGAACGCATCCCATCCCAATCCGCTGACTTGTACCGCCAAACCCACCGAGCGCCTCTTGCGCTGGGATCGGGTGGGGAGTGGACGGATACAGACTTTTCCAGTCAATGGTCGGAAGTACCTAAAGGTGAAGATACCGAAACCGAGTAGCGGTCTGGATCTGTTGTCAGCAGAAGGTCCAAGCAATTGGCTGTGTGTGAATCAACATCCGGCACCCTCGTTGCCCCCTGGACCAGCTGGGTGAGGTTTACCTCAAGCGCAAGCTTTCTCGTCTCTCACCCAGCATGATCAGTGTTCTGGTACGGGAAAAGCCACTCCTGGTGGTGGGCGTTCAAGTCCCCCAGTAACACTAATTGGGCGGAAGGGTACCGCTGCTGTGCTGTATCAGCCGCCTCACTAAGATACTCTGTGAGCCTGGTTGTCTCCTGATCGCCGCTGTGCGAGCGGTAGACACAGGCGTAGACAATTTTATCAAGGCCTGTGTTCAGCATAACTTACAGCACAGATAACCTAGAATCCTCAAGGTTTCGGAGACGCCGATAACAGATGTCGTCTCGGGCATACATGCATACACCCGCGCGTTGCTTAAAATTGTGCTTCAGGGTATACCCTGGGTATGTTAGGTACGATACGTCTGACGGACTTCTGATCTGCGTCTCCGAAAGGAAAAAGGAAGCCGGCTTATCAGTCTCTAAGTGATGATGGAATGCTATGAGGTTGGAGTGCAGACCTCGGATGTTAGTGAGGTGCACTTTGAGTGGGAGGGGGTGCAGCCGCTGTTCAACTTTGCACTTTTTTCTCTTTTTCATACTAATGCAAGTGAAGTAAGGTGAGGAGAAGGAAGTGAGTTGCGGTTCCACGCTGCTAAACTTCAGACACGCACTGAAGGGACGCCATCATTGGGGGACTAGTCTGGAGACTGCGGGGACGCCCGAGCCCCCCCGGAAATGTCCATCGGGCCCTCCCTTCTGGTCGCCAACCGGCACGATGGCGCATTTCGGGATTTTTTGTCAGTTGGCGGGGCAGCCTTTCGTGTGGGTCTGGCACACTACTTGGGTGCCCAACTACCTGCGGTCGGCCAGCGGTGCACCGTGCCTTGGATCCCGCTACCCTCCGCGACCAGTCGCCCGATACGTCCATAAAAGCGCGCGTCAGGCTGGTCTGTCTGCAATGGAACCGCCTTCTCGACCCATCTCCTGAAGTGGCTACACCGAGCATCGCGCCGGAACACGGCTGGGCCGCTTGGCGGTACGTCTTTGCCCGGTGGGTGGTCGCAAACCTTCGGCCGAAGCCTACCACCAGTTATTGTCACCTGATTGGCACCACCCGGGGACCACGTGTAGGGTATCATAAAGGGTACTTTCCTACGGACGTGGGTGACTCGGCCCCCAAAATGTGTCCCAGTGGTGATGAAATATTTTATGAAGTAAAGCGCCTGCCTGGGATCGATCCCACGAACTACTATAGCAGCAGTAGCAGTATACTATAGCATCGCAGCCATTACCAATGGGCCACCACTGGTTAACCTTGACATATTTCGAGAAAGGCTAGACGAAAATTATTCAATTTGATAGTTGGACAGGGCTTGCCGAAAAATAGGTTATACTGTATTATTCAACTTCTATTTATGAATTTCCAGCGACCTAAAGTTTTGTTTTAGTTATTACTCACCTAGTTGTTAATTTAATTTAATTGTTTTAATTGAACTGTTGTTTTTGGGCCAACCACGTAGTTTATTTCAAACGAGTTTTGGTATAGTTTTCCGATTTAGAAGGTTATTCAATTAAAGGGGTTGAAAGAGATATTAATAGCGCAGGTACCGCCGGAAAATTGAGTAGGTCATGTCTACCGTATGCCCAATGACCTTCGAGACAAAAATGCTATTATGTGGAGGCTTGACACAGCAAGAACGCGTCGCCATGGACCCCGTAACAAATGGCGGAAAGAGCTAGATAGAGCTACATACCCAGTCCATATTGGCCCTGGATAGTAAGAATTGGACTGTACATAGCAATGTTGCAAACTGGCTGGTAGTATCAGCCCGTATGAAATTAGTTTACTACTTTTTTTTTTTTTTTTTTTTTTTATTGTCTATAGGCTTGCGCTTGACCACTATCTCACCTGATGGTAAGCGATGATGAGGTCGACGATGAAGCACGCTTGCCTAGAAGAAACCCATTCACTCTTGACTTAAAGACCCCTAGATTGTAGCTATCGGGAAATACAGACTCCGGCAGGGAATTCCACTCCTTAGCTGTACGCATAATGAAAGTGTCCCCAAAACGTTTTGTGCGTATGGGTGGGATGTCCACCATGTACCGATGACGCAACGCCGTACGTCTGGTAGTCCGATGATGGAACGGGCTGGGCGGAATTAAATCATGCAATTCCATCGCACACTCTCCGAAATGTAACCGATAAAAAACCGACAAGCTGGCAACTCGGCGACGATGTTCCAGGCTCTGGAGCTTCGACTTGACCAGTGCCTCATTGCCGATGAGTTTCTTAGCCCGCTTTTCAATCGACTCTAGAGCATTAAGCTGGTGTTTGGCAGATCCATCCCAGAGATGAGAACAGTACTCCATGCACGATCGAACTTGCGCTTGATACAAGTTGAGCAGCTGTTCCGGCGTGAAGTACCTTCTCACCTTCGCAAGAATCCCCAACTTTTTGGCAGCCAGCTGAGCCTTTGCCTCAATATATGGCCCAAAGTTGAGAGTCGATGTCAACGTAACGCCAAGAAGCTCAATATGGTCCGTTATTGGCACGGTTACATCACGGAATGTTGGAGCCGAGTGAAATTGGCTCTTTTTAGCGGAAAAAAGACACGCCTGGGTTTTAGCAGCATTAAACCTGACCAGATTGGCATCGCCCCATTCGGAGACTGCCTGCAAGGACAGGTTCAAACGCTCCACCATGGACTCACGGAGAGAGCGGATCTGCGGCCCGGTAGCCCGTGCGTTGGACAGGTATCTCTCAGCAACAGTGCTGTCGTCTGCATACCCAAAGGTGCCGGGTTTTAGCAGATCGTTAATGTGCAACAAGAATAATGTTGCTGAGAGTACCGACCCCTGAGGGACCCCGGCATTAATATCCATTTGGTTCGACGAGCAGCCATCGATAACCACTCGAATGGACCGATCTCTCAGGAAGTCTGCAATCCAATCACATAGACCACCGGGCAGACCGAATGAAGGAAGCTTACCGATAAGGCTTTCGTGCCAGACCCTATCGAAAGCCTTCGAGATGTCGAGGGAGACGGCAAGCGCTTCCCCGTGCCTCTCGATGGCCTCACTCCATATGTGAATGGCATACGCTAGAAGATCCCCAGTAGACCGATTTCGGCGGAAGCCGTATTGGCGGTCGCTAAGGATATCGTTAGTTTCTAGGTATGCCAGGAGCTTAGTGTTAAGTACACGCTCCATACTCTTACAGAGTATGGACGTTACAGAGATGGGTCTGTAGTTGGCCGGGTCAGCTCGACTGCCCTTCTTGGGCACGGGCTGTACGTTGGCTTGCTTCCAAGCATTCGGCACTTTTCCAGTCTCATATGAAAGGCGGAATAGCCGTGTCAAGATCGGAGACAGTTCAGGCGCACAGGTTCTAAGAACTATAGCTGGTATGCCATCAGGGCCACTAGCCTTGTTCACGTCGAGGTTGCGCAGCACCCTACGGACGTCCTTTTGATGGATGCGAATGTCCGACATACTCGTCTCGCATCCATCAGGAGAAGGAGGGGGCCGCGAATCACCAGGATTCAGACGCGAAGATTCCGCAAAAAGAGAGGCAAATAAATTTGCCTTCTCCTCAGCGGTGTGGGCCAGCGAACCATCGGGTTTCAGCAGTGGTGGTAGTGAGGGACGGCAGAAGTTCGACTCGACTGACTTAGCCAGGGACCAAAACGCTTTACTACCTGCTGGGTAAGAAGCTAGTTTGGCCCCTATTCGGCCAATGTGGTCAAACCGAGCCCTTCGCAACACCTTCTTGCAGGACTTGGCAGCCCTGTTGAAGGCTTTCTTCTTCAGACCCACGTCACTCGCTTTGCGCGATCGAGCGTCGACCCATGCCAGGTACGCTTCGTGTTTAAGCGCGTCGGCGCGACGACATTTGGCGCCAAACCATGGCCGGTCAACGCTGGACATTGTTACGTCAGAGAACGGAATGTAGTACTCCATTCCCTGACGCAACACACCCGTCACGGCGTCCGCGCACGACGAAGGATCAGCCGAAGAAAAGCAAGTAGGCTGCCAAGGATAACAAGCGAAGAAAGATCGCATGCCATCCCAATCTGCTGACCTGTACCGCCAAACCCGCCGGGTGCCTCTTGGGCTGGGATCGGGCGGGGAGTAGACGGACACAGACTTCACCAGACAATGGTCGGAACTACCCAAAGGTGAAGCTATCGACACAGAGTATCGGTCTGGATCTGTTGTCAGCAGAAGGTCCAAGCAATTGGCTGTGTGCGAATCAACATCAGGCACCCTCGTTGCCCCATGGACCAGCTGGGTAAGGTTAAGCGCAAGCGAAAGTTTACGCATCTCCCGTCCAGCATGGTCAGTGCACTGGTATGGGAAGAGCCACTCCTGGTGGTGGGCATTGAAATCCCCCAGTAACACTAATTGGGCGGAAGGGTACCGCTGCTGTGCCGCATCAGCCGCCTCACTGAGGTACTCTGTGAGCCTGGTTGTCTCCTGATCTCCGCTGTGCGATCGGTAGACACAGGCGTAGATAATTTTATCCAGACCTGTGTCCACCAGAGCCCAAAGCGTAGAGAATCTGGAGTCCTCAAGGTTACGGAGACGCCGATAGCAAGTGTCGTCACGGGCGTACATACACACACCCGCGCGTGTTTTATAATTGTGCTCCAAGGTAAACCCTGGGTAAGATAAGTACGAGACGTCTGAAGGACTCGCTATCTGCGTCTCCGTAAGAAAAAACAGCGCTGGTTTCTCAGCCTCCAGGTGGTAGTGGACTGCAGATACTGACTGCAATTAGTTTACTACTTACTTTAGGGTATTTTACCTTTATTTGTAATACGGAAATTGGACTTTTCTTAATTAGTACTTAAAGACATCTTCAGTATGTAAGGATCCTAGCAGGTGGACTTCTGTTGTGTCCATCTACCACCATGGAAAAAAGACATGAGTTTATGCATGTAAGATCAAAAACTAAATTAAATTATCATCACAGAAAATCTCAAGCACATATTCATCTACACAGCCAATTTTAAAAAACATTACCCTCTCGCAGTCGGGTAATAAAACTTAATGCTATCCTTGAATGAATTATTAAATCGTATCTCCAGTTCGCCATCCAATCTGGGTAGAGGTTACGAGGTTTTCAATTAGTTTGAGTTTTCTGTTGCCCCACTCAAAGTCTCATACATATTAAGGGGTTACACTGACTCCATAAGAAGTAATAGGATAGTGGCTAGTTGCAAATATTACGTATCCTGTGAGTTTAGCAAATTGATATCTACTAAAAACTCTAACTAAAGACAAGGTCAGACGGTCTGCAAACTATTAACTTTAGAGGGTAACATTATTAGTGTCTATAAAGTTTGGTACCTACTTATTGAGAAAAATTACAAGCATGTTTTTTAGGGTTCCGGACCCAAAGGGTAAAAACGGGACCCTATTACTGAGACTTCGCGGTCCGTCTGTCTGTCTGTCTGTCTGTCTGTCACCAGGCTGTAACTCATGAACCGTGATAGCTACACAGTTGAAATTTTCACAGATTATGTATTTCTGTTGCCGCTATAACTAAAAATACTAAAAACAGAATAAAATAAATATTTAAGTAGGGCTCCCATACAACAAACGTGCTTTTTTGCCGTTTTTTGCGATAATGGTACGGAACCCTTCGTGCGCGAGTCCGACTCGCACTTGGCCGGTTTTTTTCATTTGTCCAGACTCGCCACATAAAAGTAATTCGGTCGAATTTGTATGGTTACAAAGTCAAAGTCAAATATATATATTTCAACTAGGCCAATAAGCGGCACTTTTGAACGTCAAACATTAAATCTAAATTAAAAATGTACAAGTAATAAAAATTGACTCTACCGTGCATTCGGAAAGTAGCTTGTTATGGAGAAGAACGCACAAGAAACTCCATACTTACTCTTTTAAAAAAAACGGTTACGGTGGCCAATCTTATTGGAGTCTAGCACGCAGGTGATATTATCGTGCACAAATGTGAGCGTTAACATAGATGAACTATGTTCCTTTATATTCAGGGTCCGGTGCGATTGAGGTTGCCACACCGGGTTATTGGATGATTCGCACGAATTGAAATCGCACAAAATGTGCGAATCAACATTTTTTATTAATATTATTTTTTCTCAAGGTAATTCGGACGAATATAATTGATAGGTGTGTGAATCGACAACTCCAAACATATGTAGTAAGCAATTGGCAAATATTTTGTTTAGAGAATAAAAAATAAAAAGTACAGTCGTGCTCACCCGTCTCGGAAATAATATGAAAAATTAATCGAAGTTCCAGTCCTACGTCCCCGAATGATCGCGCTCCCTCTCTGTTGTATTTTTTATTGTTATATGATCACTTGTATTTAGGTAAAATGCTGTGACTGTGACTGGTGATACACCCATTGAAACAATAACAACACACATGTTGTTATTGTTTCTTTTGTTTTTGCAACTTCATATCATGATAACCAAATGTTCATTAATAATTATTTTAAAAAAATTGTTAATTTTGTATATTTCTTAACAAAAACATAAGTTTCACTATTTTTGATACTTTTTTACGTTTTCATATATTTGATATAAGTTCAGATTTTTACAAAAATCTAGTGACCATCATTTTATGATGTTAACTTTAAATGTGTATTCATTTACTATAATATTTGTTTTATATTTATGTATGTTCAAATAGTAATATTTTACTCTGTGAACGAGATCTGATCATTTTCCATTCCCCAAGTCATATCATAGCGAGTTTAGAGGACGTTTATTCGTTTTTATTTTAATAAAGACATTTTTGATTAATTTGTGTCTCATTTCATATCAATAAAAATATTTAACTCTTAATACTTCTGTACTTGAGTGTACTTTATATTAACTGTATTGCATAAAACACAATGTGTGTGCCAATAGCCTACTACATATGTTTGGAATTGTCGATTCGCACAACAATAAATTAACTTCGTGAATCACCTACAGAAAACTTATAATTATTAAAAAATGTCGATTCGCACATTTCTTGCGAATCATCCAATAACCTGCCACACCACCTACTACCAAACGCCGGGCTGTTAGTGAGAAATATCTAGTGGACAAATCCAATAACACTGGATGACCTGGGCATCTACTTTGCGATCACGAAACCAACGGGGCAAACATTACTTAACATACCTATGGATGGCATATTTTTTTAAATCACGATTGGCCATCTCTCCCAGGTACCCGGGTGAGACGGCCACACAAGCACGGTAGAAATGGCCAGTGTTATTATGCACCAACTCCGTATTCCTTTTTGCGCTTTGGTTAAATTTTTTGTTCTCATGTTGTTTATGCTTTTGCCTACTCTGTACAATTTTCATGAACCCAAAGATTACATAAGACATATTGAATTTCGGCCGAAGTTTCGGCCATCTTTCCTAACCTTCTCATGGCCTTCTCTCTTAATTTTCCGAGAGAGATAGAAAACAAGTATAATTATAATATGTGAAGAAATTTGAGGTTGTAATGTGTGCACTTTAACTTTTTTGAAAAGTAAAAAGATAATTAAAAAAATCAAAAAACCCGACTGCTTAAAAAGCAAACTAAAAAGACGTAAACAAGAAGAAAATATACAATAAACGTTTTGACTTTGACTTTGACTTTGAAATCATGCTGTGCAGTCGGAGGATACTTATTCGCGAGCTGGCGGATCAAAACCAGATGTATCCTCCGACTGCACATCATGATTTTCTTCTTGTTTACGTCTTTTTAGTTTGCTTTTTAAGCAGTCGGGTTTTTTGATTTTTTTAATTAACTTTTTTTATTTACAACTTTTTAGTTATTTTTTTTTAGAATTAGGTACATTTAAACATATAAGTGTGATATATTTTTGAAATCGCCTTTTAAAACCCTTTATTTTGATACCCCACACGATGGGTTTGGAAGAAAAAAAAAATTTTTCCCTCACAAAATGGCACACAAAATCCGCCATTTTTGTTTTTTCCAATTTTAATGTAGCCAGTGACACTCGCAGGATTAAGACGAATCGATTGACGTAAGAATCATCAAAATCGGTCAACGCGTTTGGTCTCTGGAACGCCACATAGGAACAAACATACATACATACATACATACATACATACATACATACATACATACATACATACATACATACATACATACATACATACATACATACATACATACATACTTACATACATACATAGACTGATAAACACATTACCCTCCTTCGGCAGTCGGGTAAAAACAGCCCTTATTATTACAAAATAACTTCGCAAACATAATGAAATATTATTTCTTCTTCCTCCTTTGACATCTCTCCCGTACGGCCAACTCCCTCGGACTTACCCTAGATTATTCTGGTTATTGAGTATTCGTAAAGGGATTTTAAGGAACTAAATATTGTAAGAACATAATTTTATATGATGACAATGAAAGAGCTGAAAAAAATTGAATACTTAGAGTGAGGTAGTTCTAGTAAGTTTGTTGACATTGCATAACTTCTTTGCGCAGATTATGTGATTGAATCTGTTCTCAGTGACGTTCGTCGTTTTTGGTACAGAGCATAGTTCAGATTTAAGCTTTATGAGAATATCTTTCTCTATATTTTTTCTGGTAAAATTAATTTTATCTGGTAAATAAACTATGTGTGATTGGGTTAATCAACGGTTGGGTTTATTTATAAACGTATTAATCTTACCAAGTCCCCAGACCCTTCCACCTCGGAACTCCCCTTCAAACTTCATGCCATCGGCTCGCCAGAAGACACCGTGACCATGGAACCAACCCTGCATAAACTCGCCTTCATATCTGGAATAGAAAGTAAACAATCACACATAGGTCATGCATCGACTACGTCAATTAAATAAACTGTTGTTCACTGGACTGCCTCGTTGATGTAGCAAACGCTACTGCGGACCATGAGGTCCTGGGTTTGATTTCTAGATCGAGCAAAGTACTCGTATTACAGTAATCCCAGGTCATAATCAATCCATTTTCAGGACTATCACATGGTTTCTGGATTGAGAAATTGAATTTAGGAACTTGTCAAACTCTACCATGAAACAAACATTAACATTAGAAACGGGATATTGTGATATTGTGGGATGTTTACTGTTTGTAAAAAACAAAACAAAATATCAGAAACTCGCAACAAACAGTAAACATGGTAAATATCCCGTTTCTAATGTTAATGTTAGTGAACATGACAGTTTAAAAACTTCTACCATGAAAACCTGTCAAGTATAAATTGACTATAAAGATTATTTTAAAACGATCATAACTTAAAATTCTCAATTCATAATCCCGGTAAGTCGGGCTCGTACCAGCCAATTTAAAATATATCAGTTCTTACGTAAAAGTTCAGTGTAACTATAATAGTCAACACTATACGTAATTGAAGCAATAAATCTCATAATCTCATATATTTTTAATGCAAAAATTTTCCACGTGCCAATATAATTGCTCCAAAAACAGAGCTAAAATTGCTACTTTGGCCCAAAAACTCTCCACCGTATACAGTACTGTGAGGAGTACCGAAGTTTGCGGGATCTCATTAAAACTTTAGCGGAATGACGTCAACATTATTAGTTTTTATTGCTGCAGTGACATAGATAAACAAACGATCTGCCTTTCTAGAAAATACATCATTATTTAAAAAAATCTGTGACACAGTTACAACTTTTGCACAATCAAATTCGTAAAATCGTTGTAATGCAAATAACGTTAGGTAGGGACTTAAGATTCGGAATAGATGAAAGCATCAATTTTGTATTTCGCCAAAATTTTTATGCTTTACGATATCACGATACCCAGAACTCACGATTAAGTTGAGCAGAACGATACGGGGGAAAGATTAAAAAAAAAACAACTCTGTTCCTTTCTAAGCACCATCGTATTGGATGGAACCATAAGGCTTAAGCAGAATTATGAGGTATCCATCCAGGACAAAGCTTTCTGACCCCTATATGTACATCTAAGACTTTTTGTACTCGACTCATACCAATAACTAAACTTGCTCGAATATTTTATTGTCTTTATTCTATCAGCTTCTATCATTAGCCGCAGAGCACTCACGTTATCTTCAGTCGCCTTAGAAGGACGTCCTTCTCAAGAATCATCAATGAGTTTGCTTCGACCACGTTTAAACTCATTAAAACAGTTGTAACAGTAGCCTGGAATGGCTTTATCGTGGCATACTAATTAAAATCTATCATTACACTGACGTTAAATGAAACCGCAACGAAAGACGTAATAAATAATTGAGGGAAAAATTTCTCTAGTCAAATCCATTCCATCCAACGCACGACAGATAAAAAAAAACACAAATTAGTTGCAAATTGCCACCAATTTGTACACAAATTAAATGAATTCATTACACGTCTACAGATTTCCGAAGAGTTCCCAATTCGAAATTTAAATAAAATTTCGTCGGCTGCTTTTCTTACTGGCCTTTTCTAAAAACCATTCAATGTGACTCACGTATAGCTACTACAAAAATTAAATAACTTGCATTTGTGTATAGAAACAAAAAAATAAATAAAAGTGTAAACCATAGCTTGGGATGTATGCTAATTTTATCCCGGTAGTACGTTCCTGTGTGATAATTTCCGTCTTTCAAGCCTAATTATAATATCTACAATTTGTAAAATACCAATATTGTAAAAATGTATATCAAACAGAAGTTAATTTAGAAAATCAAATACCACATGACAATAGAAAATCATGCGATGTGGAGGAAACATATTTTTTTAGTTCACTTCTCAAGCAGCCGGATTTTTGATTTTATTTGCTTTTTCTATTTACAACTGTTAAGTTGTAATTTTCTTTTTAATTACTTTAAACATTTAAGTGGTAAATATTTTTGTAATCACTTCTAAAAACCCTTCATTTTGATAACCCATTCAATGGGATTGGCAGAAAAAAATACTCCTCATGTGTTTTTTTAACTCACTTGTCTAATAACACTTGGGTGGTCCAGCCGTATCAAACAATGTCTCAATTTCAGTCAGTTTGAAAGATCTGAAGTAATACCATCAAAAACATAAATCTAAAAAGGGGAGCCAAGTTCAATACTAAGAATATGCGCGGTTGTTGACTACGCTGACAAAAGAATTGAGATCTATATGGTTGCCAAATTCTAAATCCTGAAATTTATTTTCAAGAACATAAAACATTTTAAAATAAATTGGGGCCCCTAATAGCACTACACACTAAACTACGAACAGGTATACAGTATTAAAACAAGTAAGTATTTCAAATGTACTGTACAGTTATATAATAGGTACTAGAAAAACATTAACATCCGAAGTAGTTAAGTTATGACCAATCCCAACTGACGGCGCCCGTTCACGAACATAACGCATGAATCGGCACCACCAAGCTCGACCATCATGAAAGGAACCGAATGATCCAACACACGTGCTACCATCCTGCCAGGTGTTATTCCACTCGTCAAATATTCACGTGAAGACCTTAAAATCCACATAAAGACCGGCTGTCATCAATTTTGATTGCTGATATTACAGGCACTTTAGGTGAGTATTAGGTATAATAGGATCAATTAATTGAAAAAATATATTAAAATGATAAAAATTACTAGTTTCTGATTTATTCCTTTGTATTCACCCAACTACTACAATATTACCTATACACTATAAACACATTGCTCCCCTTTGCGTCGCGCAGTCCGGTAAAAATGCGCATCGCATTAAACTCAGTCTCAATTTGTTTAGCCCCAAAATACGCTGGAGATTTCGCAGTCCAAGATTAATGTTGCCAGACTTGAATAATTTCCGAATCGCCTTTTCGAGGATTGTTTTAATTAAAAACTCTGTCAGATGGGCACTATTTTCGGCTTCAGACATTTTTCATTTACGGAGAAAATTATTTCATTAACTTTGCCGCAATAATTAAGACTTAACAATATGCTTCTTTAAGAAGCATATTGTTAAGTCTTAGTTAAGGACACGCTGAAAATGTTAATTGGAAAAATTTGTATTTTTTACAACCTGTTTCATTCAACCAAATAGATACACACTATAGGTAAGTAAGCAATAGTACATTGTGATACAAGGGTGGAAAGTAGGTTATTGCAAACGAGCTGTCATTAATGTTTCCTCGTATAAAAACTATCCCATTTTATTCTATGTATAAAATCTCTTTGCTACTAAACTTTTTAAATTGACTTATATATTTAAAACTCAACTGCAAAAGTAATGATCGAGCTCGTAAACAAAAATCACGACCGCGTAACAGAAAGATGCCTATGCATAAGATTTAATTTTCGAATCATAATTTGCACGGTGGTAGGGTACTTTGTAGTACCCGCCTGGCTGGCAACCACCCTCAAGTTGAAAATCTGTCGCCAAGCACCTTCCGGTGTGTTCCGACAGCAGCACTTGAGAGCCAGTTCCCTTCTAGGCTTTGTGTGCTTACCACCATCGGCCACATCATCACTGACCACGGTGAGATTGTGGTCAAACACAGGCCTATACATAGTAAAAAAAAAAAAAAAAAAAAAAAATAATTATAGCGTCTGAAAGTACGCCATGTTTAACAACTGTATTGAAAAAAAATAATTAAGTGCGTACCTATTAGCGATCGATTTTTAATTCAGGATTATTTTATGAAGCTATTAAAAGTTTTCTTCAAAATTATCGTTGATTATTTTTTTATTACGCTGTGTTTCGGCACTTCCAAAAATCTTCTAAATATGTTTTAATTTTTAATGGAATTCGAAGTAAAGTACTAAAAGTTAAACCTTCGTCAGAGACTTATCAACTTAGTATCTTATTCCTAAGATCCAGATTTAGAAGTTCTAAAGTCTGGAGTGGGAAATTTTGGAACTCTGTTGAAAACAAAACTCAAAATGCCAAACACGACTGAACTGTATATAGAAAGATACGTAGAACTATCAAAATTTTGAAAAGTCTAAATTTGTATTTTGTGATGAAAAACAGATAGAAGTCTCGATATATCTCCAAAATAACTTGACATTTCACTGACTTCAAAAGATTATAAACGTTCAGTTAACTAAATATCTGCTAGATGTTATTTGAATAGAATTTGTAAGTAAAAGGTAAGTTAGGATCATACGTGTTGTAGTTTATGGCCAAATAGCATGAGTTTATGTTTGTCTGTTTAAATATTTTTGGAAAATGTCATCGGCATGTACATGATACTGAAAAAGCAAAATGTAAAGGAACTGAAACTGTCACTTGTAACACCGCTTTATCTTATTTAAGCAAACATTAAAAAAAAAATGGTGTCATATTGTTTTTATTTCTTTTATTTGAGAAAGTTTTTATCTCCCATAAAAAAAAAACTTTTTATAAATGTTTTTTTGGGTACAGTTAAGCAAGTCATTAGCTTTTGTCATTGTTATGGCCCTGCACTTACGCAGACGATATTTAATTAAAAAATCATACTTTGAAAGTCACCTTTCAGATTTTCAGTTACATTTTAAATAGGTTAACTTTGACGTAAGCCTTGCTGTCCTTCGTGACTTTCATTTCTTAGAAAACGTCAACTAAAAAGCTTAAAGGGGTTCTTTTGTAAAAAGTTTGCTTTTAATTTTTCGTAAGGTATATTTACCAATCAGTTTAACGTTGGACCTTCGCTTTGAAAGTTTGTTTGTACTTAAAATCTTGTGATTTTGTTAGGAAAAGGATGACAGGGTTGGCACAATGGCTGTGTGATTGGCTGCTGCGCTGCTTGTCGCGGGCATCTTGACTGGAATAAATATTTCTTATGGTCTATATAGAGTCTGTTTGTGTATGTGAGTAAAAATGTTTGTAAAAGCACCGACGATATAGGAGAATTACCTAGTGTAATGCATCATTTTATTAAAGAGAGAGAGAGAGAAGCAGTTCGATTAAATAATGTTTAATTGTTTTATCATTTGTTTTCGTTTTTGTATTTATAAAAATAAATGTAACATTTATTTCATGATATACCAGAAAAAGACATTTGCTGCGAAAAAAATCCTAGTTAAGTACTTTCACCGGAATTATTTATGGTGCTAGTAATGTTGCCTGAAAAGTCCATAAAAATCGGAGAGGAGCAAAACAAAGTATGGACTGGTAAAGGGCCCATAAATCAGATTTTGCTTATTTCTCGTAAAGATTTGATTTTACTGAAATTTGTGATCAAGGTAAGTTTATTCCTTGTTTAGTTGTGCACAAAAAGTTCTACCTAAGATTCACTAATTGTCAGTAGTTTTCGAAATATGAAACGAAATAGTATTTTATTGTTGTGTTTATTTTTTGTACTAAATTTGTGCTCAAGAGAGCCGTTTAATATTCAAAATGATGTTTTAATGTTTTGGCAGCAATATTATCTATTGTGAGTACTTAAATTACGTAAAAACAGAAAGTTAACGGTACCGAAATATACTTCATCAGTATTAAAAGAATGAAATGGTTTCGAACATAAAGAAATGTGAGAAATGATAAAAATAAAATACTTGTAATTGGAGGCCAATCTGCGAAATTTAATTCCTAGTTAGGTATTTTCACAGAAATAATGTTTATTGTGCTAGTAGTAATGTTTTTTAAAAAGGCCATTAAAATCACATGCAAAATCTGTTTATTACTTAATTCTCATAAAGATTACTACAATTTATGCTAGGGCAAGTTTACTCCTTATTAAATTGTGCACAAAAAAGCCTACTTGATTCGCTAATGCTCATTACTTGATTCACTAATGCGCATTGGTTTTCGAGATATAGGCAAGCCAAAAGAATTTTTTTTATATTACTTTCTTTGTCCTAAATCTGTGTACTGCGTACGGAAGTTAAGGCTAGTCAATTTGTATGCTCAGAAAATGTAATTTTTAATGTTAAACGGCTCTCTTGATCATAAAAACATAATTTGACTAGCTTTAATTAACAAACGCACAGATTTAGTACAAAAAATAAACACAAAAATACTATTATTTTGGCTCTTAACTTGAAGATTAATGACTATTAGTGAATCTTAAGCAGGACTTTTTTGTGCATAATTGAACAATAAACTTGCTCTGAACACAAATTGCAGTAAAACCAGAACTTTACGAGAATTAAGCAAAAGACTGATTTTTATGGACTTTTCAGGCAACATTACCATATAATTAAGGGCTTGTTCACACAGATCATCCGTATTTCCAGGATCGTTTTAACAGATCCGTCACTACTGGAGGTGATGTTCAAACCGCACTTGCAGTACCGTTTTAACGGATCCGGCGCTACTGAGGTAATGGTAAGCCCTGCGTGGCTTCGACCCAAATTAACGGATCAGTATTTTGATAATGTTGTGAAAGAAAGAAAGAAAGAGTGAAAAATGTGTTTATTGGCATTAAAAACAAAAACACCCGTACTAACGTATTAACTCGTTCATACAACTACCTAAGCCATTGCATAATAAAAACGTATAAGATAAAGCTGACCGACCTGTAAAATAGACAGCTGTATACTTTGTCGGATCGGATTTTTAATAGATCTGGAATACTGTCGTGCGTGTGAAGTCATACATAGGTCAGCGCCGAATAAAAACGTATACGATAAAGCGGACCTGTAAAACGGACCCCTGTGTGAACGAGCACTTACATAATTCCGGTCAAAGAACTTAACTAGGATTTGTTTCGCAGATTGGCCTCTAATTGCAGTTATTTTCCTGGACTAATGATAGCAGTGATACAACGCATGCACTGTGAAAAATAATATTTTATTACAAAAGCATGCAGATGCGTTGCGTTCCTTTACAAAATCAAATGATAAAACATAGCACGTTTCCAACATGTTTTAATATATTTAAATAGTGCAAGCTGTTTTCCGCGACTTCGTCCGTGTTAAAAAAAATTATGGCGGCTTTTTCTAAAATAAAAGTATCATTTACTCTCTATAACATCAACTATCTGCCAGTGAAAGTCCCTTTAAAATCGGTCCAGCCATTTCGGAGATTAGCCCGCTATTATAAACAGACAGACAGAAAGACAAAAATCTTTGTCATCAGTAACGTATATCTTACTAATATAATAAATACGAAAGTTTCGATGTGTGGATGTATGTTTGTTAATTAATCACGCCAGAACGGCTGAACGGATCTGGATGAAATTTAACACAGAGATAGATTTTTTCAACCCGGTATAATGTTCCCTTGGGACAAGAAAACAGTTTTTATTTTCTTATTTTTGATTCTGGTAGGTACCGCCAATTAATATGAAAATCATTTATAGCCAAAGTACATCTCATGACGATTCCAATAAGCCCAAACAAGACTAGGATACATTGTTTTATTTCGTGGTTCCAGTGGCCATTGTGGTCTTCTTCATCAGTTCCACTTCACCAAATGATACTTTTTGAGTGCACATGAATGCATTATTTATGAAAATACTAAAATCGCTATATGTTTGCCTATAATATTTGAGGAGTTCCCTCGATTTCTCTAAGATTCACATCAAATCCTGGTTTCCTTATCATGGTACTGTGAGGACTCTGCCTATTTAAATATATAAAATAAGACTCGCAACAGATAACTAATCAGTTTTGTAAGGTAATTGAAATAGGAGCGCTTGTCAAGTAATAGAAGATGTTTACCTTTAGTTTTGATTGTCAATTATATAGAAGCTGCCTGAAGGCAGGCACGTTGTTGCTAACATACAAATATAAAAGTGATGCCTGAGTTTTATTGGTAGCTCCCTGAGCTACGTCCCTCACAGTACCACCCTTGGGATATCTCCTTTCCAACAAAAAAATAATCATCAAAATCGGTTCATAAACGTCGTAGTTATCCGCGAACACACATAAAAAAATAATATATATACGGTTGAATTGAGAAAGCTCCTCCTTTTTGGGAAGTCGTAACATAAAAAAAATCCCAAAAATTCACGACCGCTGTGGGTAAATCAAAAATTTAATAAAAAAATTACGCGTGCAACAGCTAGTTAAATGATAAAAAACATAGCACTTTTAACAGCTATGCACTGATTTAACTATTATTTCATCTTTGCCTTTTTAAAACTCTTGTGCTGTTTTATAGTCCATAAATATCAATAATAAACAATTATTTTGTTCTGAAATAAAATAAAACCAAAATAAAGGTATTTGCAATCTCAATCAAGTTTCCGAAGCAAATATTTTAATTGGGTCAGTAAGCTTGAATCTCGAATGAATTTTGTACATCTCAAGTTTTTGTTTCTCCTCGTGCCTCGCTTAGCAGGAAATTTTTGAGTTGAAGTGGTGAAAGCTTCTGAAAACGATGTAAATGGTATATTACAAGTCAATTTTCTGTAAGTCATGAAGTAAACATTTTATTGTTACTTTTTTAACCATTTTCTTTACTAGTAATTTAATTCGAATTCAATAGTAATTATTACTGCATGGACTATGAACTGACTGTGTTGATTATATTGTTCAACTATTCCTGCACAGTGAAAATTGACAAGATTGCATTACACATAAACATGACAATCAAAACTGAAAGAGTTGACTGTGTAACCTACCTTGGCATGAAAATAGATGAGAACTTTTCTTGGTCCCAACACATAGACTATATTTGTAGTAAATTAAGAATATTGTTAAGTAAAATGTACCACCTAAGCTTCAAGGTTCCTATTAGTATACTAAGATGTGTTTACATGTCATTAGTAGATTCTATTATGAGTTATGCTCTTGACAGCTATGGATTAACATTCAAAACCAACTTGGATAAATTAGAAGCTCTTCAAATTCGATTTTTGAAACTACTTGTTACTCAAAAAACAAAAAAATTTTGAATAGTTTCCTATAATCTCCTTTACAACTGTGTAAAGGAGATTATAGGAAACTATTCAAAATATGTAAAATTCTACCGATAAGTTATAAACATAAGTATCTTTTAGCAGTTAACCACCATGGTACCCAAGAGCATAACTTAACTTACGTAATCAACAACCATAACACACGATCTATGGCTGCTGGCAGATTCAATGTACCTAGGGTCACTAATTACTTTGGTGACAGAACCCTAAAAAAAACGAATACCATATCTATTGAACAGTCTGCCGGCAGATATAAGGAGTGAAACGAATAAAAACAGCTTTAAAAATCCTTTAGAAAGATATTATTTAGAAACGTGTCTTTAATTAATAATTAGCTTTAAGTATGAAATCTAAGAATAAGTGTAAAGAGACTCACCGACCCCACAGTCAAACCATTACTACGGTTTTGTGGGGCTTAGTTTATAAGTTACTTACCATTATGTGAATATAAATAAATAAAAAATAAAAAAAATGAGAAAGCAGTGGTGGCCGAGTGGTAACGGCCGCGACTTTCAAGTTGTAGGTCGTAGGTTCGGACCCAGGAAGGCGCTTTCATAATCATCATCATCATTTCAGCCGAAAGACGTCCACTGCTGAACATAGGCCAACAATATTTGGCTGGCGCTTTACTTTGTGTAAATTATTTTATCACCACTGCTCTTAAAAACGGTAAAGGAAAACATCGTGAGGAAACCGGCATGTCTTAGAACCAAAAAATTTAAGAGATGTGACATCCACCAATACGCACTGGGCCCACGAAGTGGATTACGACCCATTCCCGGGGGCCTTTTTTTGTTATCGGGGGGGGAGGGGGGGGTTCAAAGGGCGCCTGGACTTTTGAGAAAGAGAAGTGGGTTTTTTACTTGAATAAAACCACCCCGGTGACCCCCCCGTGACCTCTAAAAAGACCACCTTGGAACCCCGTCTGTACAACGCCTGTTAGGGCAAATCCCTGCACGCACAACGAACCAAATGGGAGTTTAAGTGCAGAAAAAGGGTCCATTTATCCTATACTACACAAATAAACATATATAATTGTTGGGAAGCACAGCAATCTAGTTTTAGGCCTAGCATGATTATAGAGGCACGTATTAATAAGTTTAAGCAATGTAAAGTAGAGTCCGAGCCTTTGACGCTCTTATTTAGGTAGTTACAGTAAGAAAATAGGGTTTTTGGAAATGTAATAACCTTAGTTTGACCCTAATCTACCTAACTAAAGCTTTAAAAGTAAAGTATATAAGGGGAATGTCCATTCTAACAGAAGAACAAAGGAAAAACCGGAGTATATAACAGTACCCCGCCCGTTCCCCTGTAATCTGTTTCCGCCTCGCCCCTAGCCCCGCGCCCCTCAATCTCGACCGCTGTGATTGGCGGATGCAAGCGTCGCGAGAGTAAGAGGCCCGGCGCGACTGTGCGTGCATCAGGCGCACATAAATAGGGCCGGCCCAAGGAAACGTGGCGTCCCCCGAATCCCATGACCCCGAATCCCATGACTCCTCTTCTCCCTCCACCTCCTCGGAGGAAGACGACTTTCAAGTCGTAGGAGGCAAGAGGAAGAAACATAAAGCCCCTGCCCAGGCCTCTAAGACCAAAAAGACCTTTGTCGCAACCCCGTTTGCGTCACCCGTCGCCTCCCCCTGCCCCTCTCCCGTACCGTCTTCCCAGGCGGACACTCAAACCGCCCCCACTACCGCTTCCCAGCGGTCAAGTCGCCCGCCCAGCCCCATGAAAACAGCTTCCGCTAGGAAGATCCCTCCCCCTCCACCGATTTATCTTCAAGATAAAGCGAAGTGGAGCGACGTTTCGAACGCTTGCACTGAGCGTAAAATCAGTTATTCAAAAGCCACTGCTTGCCAGCAGGGCATTAAAATCTTAGTCCCCACCTCTCGTGATTTCCGAGAGTTAACTCGCCTTCTCAAAGGCAGGAACATTTCGTTCCACACCTACACCCTCCCGGAGGAACGGTCCACCCGAGTGGTGATCCGCCGTATCCCCAAGGAAATCCCCACTGATGAGATCCGAAAGGATCTAATCAACCAAAATATCCCCGTCTTAGAGGTCCACCGCTTGCATAAAGCAAGAGGTGGACAACTATATGATATTGTTCTGGTTGTGTGTAGCCCTACTGAGGGCTACCACCCAATCTTCAACATCAAAACTGTGTGCTCCCTGTCGGGCATATCTATAGAAAAGCCCTACCGTCCCCATCTCGTTGGTCAGTGTCACAACTGCCAACTATACGGTCACTCTCAGACCAACTGCTTCGCCACCCCCAGGTGCGTAAAATGCACAGGCGACCACAGCACACAGCAAGGACTGTCCCCGTCCCAAAGACCGCTCAGAATGCACGGAGCCTCCCAGCTGCGTGCTCTGTGGCCAAGTAGGGCACCCGGCTAACTACCGAGGCTGTCCAAAAGCCCCTAAGCTTGCGCCTAAAATGGCCAAGAATTTTACTTCGCGCCAACAGCGCGAAAACCCTCACGCGAGCATTCCCTCCTCGCAAGCCCCCCCCCAGAGACTCGCTCCTCAAAGAGTCTCACCATGGGGTAAACTCAATCACCAAAAGGCCTTCCCGGCCCTGGTGCCCTCTCAATCCCAAACCATTCCGGCGCTGATGGAACTTAGCATCCCAGCGCCTAGCTCCCCCCCGGCCACTACGGGCCCAGCGCATACCAACAAGGTGGCTTCCACCACCCGAGTTGACGCGCGCCCCCCCCCATTAACTCAACCCGCCCAAATTTCTTCCTATCGCAGTGTAGCCCAGACTATTCTCGGCGCATATGCGATCTGGATGACTCCAGAAGCCCGTGCCCTCTATGCTGAATTAACAGATCCAGCAAATTCCGTAGACCCCATAGCTTGCCTCGAAATTTTCGAGAGGTATCCTTCTATCACGAAGGAATTAGACAGCCTCATTTATAGGAACGGAAAATGGTGTCGCAATTAAAAGCTAATTGCCTCAAACCACGATCCCTTAGGTTAGGTTTTTTCAATGCCAATGGCATTAATACACAGCGTGATGAGATTGCCACGTTCCTTCGCGATCATCAGCTGGACATCTTCCTTATCCAAGAGACCCTCCTTAAACCTCACAGACGCGATCCCAAAATTCCCAACTTCCGCATAGTTCGGAATGATAGGACGCGCTGCCACGGCGGTGGCACTCTCATTTACTACAAAAATGAGCTCCACTGTAGCGTAGTCACTCCACCCGCCCCCACTTCGTACCTTGAGTACTCAGCCTGTCGGCTAGGAATGACTGGTCATCAAACGATAACCATCATCTCCGCCTATTGCCCTCCTCATATGGCGTCATCGGGGAATTCCAACCCTGATGCTTTTAAAAACGACCTCACTACCCTCTTCAGCTTGAGTGACTCCGTTATCCTAGCGGGTGATCTCAACGCTAAACATCCAGCCTGGAACAGTACCGTTACCAACTCTAGGGGAAAGTTGGTGCTGGACCTAGGCTCTTCCCTCCATTATGATGTCATTGCCCCAATGAGCTTCACTCACTTCCCTAATAACACCGCCCATAGACCAGACATCCTCGATGTAGCGTTATTTAAGAACGTTAACCTTCGGTTACGTTCGATAGATGCGCTAGACGAGCTCCATTCAGATCACCGTCCAGTGGTCATGGACCTAGGCAGTCGCTTAGGCCTCCCTGATCTAGGACAGCCACCTCCTACTAAAAAGATCACAGACTGGAGGAAAGTAAGTGAGAAACTGAAATCCACCAAGTCCCCCCAGTTAGACTCAATCCCCAATCTCATAGACTCAGTCGCAGACGCGACGGCGGCGATCGACTCGCTTACAACTCACGTACAATCGGTCCTGAACGAATGTTCGAGGGAGGTTCCAGTGCTGGACATCCAGCAAGGGAAACTTCCGGACGATATACGGAAGTTGATAACCGAGAAGAACGCAGCTGTCCGTGCCCGCAGGAACTTTCCCTGTCCCGCGAATGTTGCTCACATGCGTAGATTACAGCTTGCTGTAAAGAAACGTACTGATGAGCACCGTTCGTCGGGATGGAATAAGTTGCTGAGCGAACTTGAGCCCAACCACCATGCCTTCTGGCACCTTGAGAGGAAATTACGCTCCACTGAAGAGAATGCCTTTCCCCCGCTCATTCGCCCTGATAAGAGTGTAGCATTTGAAAACACTGAAAAAGCCGAATGCCTGGCTGACAGTCTCGAACTTCAATGCTCACCCAGCTCCCAACCAGTAGACCAAGCTCACCTAGACATGGTAGACGCTGAAGTCGAACGTAGGACCTCCCTTCCCCCCGTCGAAGACCCTGATGACCCGCTACCTCCCGTCACCCCTGACGAAGTAGAGGAGGTCATCAAAAATCTTCACCCCCACAAAGCCCCGGGCTTAGATGGCATCACCAATAAGGTGTTGAAACTCCTCCCCTGCCATTTAATATTGCTAATGACGGCCATTTTCAACGCTGCATTGAGCAAAAACATCTTCCCACAAGCCTGGAAACAGGCCGCTGTGATAGGCATCCCTAAACCGGGTAAACCGAAATCGGAGCCTACCAGTTACCGCCCTATCAGTCTGGTTAACTCTCTCGGAAAAGTCTATGAGCGACTTATTTATAAGCGGCTCAGAGACTTTGCCGAGCGAAAGAACCTCATCCCCCAAGAACAATTCGGCTTTCAAGCCAAACATTCTTGCATCCAACAAGTGCACCGTATCGTTGAACACACTAGTGCTGGGTTCCAGCGTGGTCTGTCAACGGGTGCCTTGTTCTTCGACATAGCGAAAGCTTTCGACAAAGTCTGGCACAATGGCTTAATTTATAAGCTATACAAACTTGGTGTGCCAGATCGTCTCGTGCTCATCTTACGAGACTGGTTGTCGAACAGAACTTTCCGCTACCGTGTCGAGGGAGCACTCCTCCCCTCACCCCATACGAGCCGGAGTCCCTCAAGGCTGCGTATTGTCCCCTCTATCCTTCACGCTGTACACCAGCGATATCCCAAAAACTAAAGGGACCCAGTTGGCACTCTTCGCTGACGATACGGCTCTCTATTACACGGGCTTAGTACCCAATGCCATTGCCCTAAATCTCCAGAGAGCAGCCAACGCTTTGGCGAAATGGTTCAGCCTCTGGAGAATTGAAGTCAATCCCGATAAGAGTCAGGCTGTCCTGTTCACGAGGTATAGGCATCTTTTCAAAAAACACCGTCCCCCCAAACCCATCACTATGTACGGTAAGCCGATCCCCTGGGAAAGGCAAGCCAAGTACCTGGGCGTCACATTAGACGATCACCTCACTTTCGCCAAGCACATAAAGGCGGCACGTTCGCGGGCCGCCTTCGCTATGGGCAGACTTCATGGGATGATAAACGCAAGCAGCAGTTTGTCACTTAGGTGCAAACTGCGCACTTTCACTGCGGTTATTCGTCCCATCATGACCTATGCCTGTGCAGTCTTCGCACACGCATGTCCCACCCACATTCACAAACTTCAGGTTATACAAAACCGATTTCTGAGAAAGATCACGGGAGCCCCCTGGTACGTTCGTAACCAGGAACTCCATGTCGATCTCAGAATCCCCATAGTCCAACAATTTATGAAGCGCATTACCAAGCGCTTCTTCGACTCTGCTGTCAATCACAGCAACCCTCTAATTCTAGCGGCCTCCCGCTATGAAGTCTCAAAAATCTCTACAGTTCGCCGACCAAGGCTCACTCTCTCCACCCCCGATGACGCCACTACCCTGCTCCAAGAGAGCAAAAAAGAGACCAGCACAATTCGCTTACACAGACCGCCTTCGTTCCGTCCTCGCCGCCGAGGCCCGTCGCGACGTCCCAGTAAAGATCGACAAGCCAGCCCGCATAACGCGCTGTGCAATAGTTAAATTCTAGTTAGTTAATTGGAGTTTCTTGTCCGTTCTTCTCCACGTAGGCTTATTCCGAACGGATGGTAGAATCACTTTATTAAGATCCAGCCTTAGTTGTCCCCCCAGCGACGCCCCGAGCCGAGGTTCGACCCCAACTGGGGTAGCCCTCAGCGTTGTCGCTTAGGTTTAGAAATTTTTGCCTAGCTGGAGGCTATTTAGCTTAGTCTCCGTAGGAAAGCCCGGTTAAGCAGTTACCGGTCACTTTGACTGAACTGCGAGACGACACACAGAAAAAAAAAAAAAGAAAAAAAAAAAAAAAAAAAAAAAAAAATGAAAAAGGAAACGTGTTCGTAGCTCGCCAGCCGTCGCTCCGTGCGGACGTCTCGCTGCTCGTCGCCCCACCGCGCTCTCCGGCGCCCCCACTCTCCGTCTCGTCGCGCCCCTCTGCGTGACGTCACTGCGGTCGTCGCGTCTTCGCACGCCGCTCCAAAGGTGTCGCTACTAGTAACTTTGGTTACTAGTAGTGGCAGCTCAAATCCACTTCTTGTGTGGTACCTGGCGGGAAACCTAGCGGTGCTAACAAGCCAGTGAGGGTGTGCCCCAAGCACCCGCCAAGTCCCATAAGGACACGGCAGTCATTGGAGTCGGGAGCGGGATCAGTTGGCCTTGGTAGATAGCCTAGTCAACCCCCGCTTCGTCCCCCAGCATTCACCTGGCACGGTCGGGTGTGTCTACCCCGACGTGCCAGACTTCTGCGGTACACATTGGTGGGTGGCCCACCTTCGGTGGGTTTACCGGTACCTTAGGGCCCTGTCACCCAATAAGATTGGTGGCAGGTAGACAAGCTTAGGGCTCACCAGATACTCACCTCCCAGTCTAACCCGACTGGGAGGGTAGGTTTGCACACATCCCCGGGCCCCTCCACCCGGGGAAGATACCCTCTCCCGGCTTCACCGGACCTATAATTCTCAATTATGTCGCTCGCGGCAGTAATTGAACTCCTTCACGAGATTCTCGAGAAGGAAAAACTTTCCAAAAAATACAGCCATGCTGTAAGTCAGGTTTTAGCCTCTTATGTGCCCGCTTCGGGCCCGACCGGGGCCCCTGGACCTAGCCAGGCACCCGTGCCGAGCGAAGCCCAGGTCTCGCCCAGGTCGCCCTCCCCGGCAGCCAGGCCCACTTCTGGGACTGGTGAGCCGACTCTACCTAAGCCCCCAGCTCCGGCCGTCGAGCCTAAAGCTACTGTCCGTTCATGGAGAGATCCTCCTTCTCCTAAAACTTCTTCTCAACCGGCCGTCGAGCCTAAGAAAACCCGATCATGGAGAGATCCTCCTTCTCCCATATCCTCTCAGGTCAAAGCTTATAAAAGCTATAAGGAGCGCATAGCCGCCCTTCATAAATTTAAGCCCAAGTCCAAGTCCAAGAACATCTGGGCGGATGATGATGACTCCCCCATGGAAGAGGGAGCAACCCTCAGCACTGACGAGGAATGGGAAGCTATGGCTGACCAAGCTGACTCAGTTGCTGACGTCCCATTAGACCCAAATGTCCCCGATAGGTCAGACGACTACGACACCGTCTCCTCCGACGGTGACTCCGTAGTTTGCTCTGGAGGAAAGAGGAAAAAGAGGAATAGTCCCTTTAATGCTACCAAGGCCAAAAAGGCGGTATCAAAAACCTCTCTTCAATCAGTTCTGCCACCGGCCTCGCCCGTAAGGCAAATCACCCCCACCCCTGACATTGCTTCTTCTCAGGTCCAACCGCAGCCCCAGTCTCATGGTAATAGTTACCAATAAGAAGCTCCGTCCCCCTCCACCTGTTTATCTTCAGGATAAAGTCAAGTGGAACGATGTTTCAAACGCTTGTGTTGAGCGGAAAATCAACTACACGAAAGCCACTGCATGCCAACAAGGCATCAGAATCCAACTCCCCTCTCCCACTGATTTCCGGAATCTAACCCGGTACCTCAAAGATAGGAACATCTCGTTCCATACTTACTCCCTCCCTGAGGAAAAGCCCGTCCGTGTAGTCATTAGGCGAATCCCAAAAGAGATCCCTACGGAGGAAATCCGTAAGGACCTTCTTGACCAGAATGTCCCCGTCACTGAAGTCCACCGCTTGCATCAAGCGAGAGGCGGACAACAGTACGATATTGTATTAGTTGTCTGTAGCCCTACTGAGGGTTACAACCCGATCTTCAATATAAAGACCGTGTGCTCCCTGTCGGGCATTTCGATCGAGAAACCCTACCGCCCCCATCTTGTAGGACAGTGTCACAACTGTCAACTTTATGGCCATTCTCAGGCCCATTGCTATGCAACACCCAGGTGCGTTAAGTGCATGGGTGATCATGGCACTAAGGACTGTCCCCGTCCCAAAGACCGCTCACAGTGCACGGAGCCTCCCAGCTGCGTGCTCTGTGGCCAAGTCGGGCACCCGGCTAATTACCGGGGTTGCCCAAAAGCCCCCAAGCTTGCGCCTAAAATGGCCAAGCGATACAATGCGCACATAATGCGCATGGCTCCCTCTTCCCAACCACCCCCCCGTCTAGCCCCTCAGAGGACTTCACCATGGGGTAAGCTGAACCACCAAAGTGTGGCTCCTCAGACTTACTCCCAGCCTATCCCAGCGCTGATGGCCCACCCCATTGCAGCTCCAAATCCAGTCCCCGACCCAGTGGCCCCAGCTGCCCCCATGCCCGCACAAAACCGGAAGGTGGCTTCCACCACCACCGCCGCCATGTGCCCGCCCCCTGTAGCCCCCTCCGGGCACAAGCCATATTTGAGCGTCGCTGAGAATATAATCAGCGCGTATTCCATATGGATGACCCCTCAGGCCCGTGCTCTGGATGCAGAAATCCGGAATGCAGGCCCTCTCACCCCCGCTTCATGCAGTGCCCTCTTCTCGAGGTACGAGTGCATTACTAGGGAACTTGACAGCCTTGTCTACAAGGACGGTCAATGGGTTCGTAAATAGTACGAACACCTATTCAAACGTAGCATACATACCGATTGGTCCGCCCTCGCCGCCGAGGCCCCGCCGCGAAGTCACAGTCATTATTTATGTAGCCAGCCCGCGAATAGCTGTGCCATAGTTAATTCTAATTAGTTAATTGGAGTTTCTTGTCCGTTCTTCTCCACGTAGGCTTATTCCGAACGGATGGTAGAATCACTTTATTAGATCCAGCCTTAGTTGTCCCCCCAGCGACGCCCTGAGCCGAGGTTCGACCCCAACTGGGGTAGCCCTCAGCGTTGTCGCTTAGGTTTAGTAAATTTTTGCCTAGCTGGAGGCTAATAGTTTAGTCTCCGTAGGAAAGCCCGGTTAAGCAGCTAACCAGTCACTTTGACTGAGTTGCGAGACGCCACGTATTAAAAAAAAAAAAAAAAAAAAAAAGGAAACGTGTTCAGTCTTCATCGAGCAACCGATCGAACACTACGTGTCGCTTCCGTAAATTATAATACATCATTCTTCAAGAAAAGTGCAATAAATAGAAGAGTTTATCCTTGTGTAAATATACGTTTGTCAAGAAAGTTTAAATTGTGTTTTCGTTAATACTCACAGAACATCCACCCTGCTCCTGAATCCCCTACAAAATTTGGTCCTGTCGTGCCGGATCGCCTGTGAGTATTAACAATGAGCGAAAGAAGCACAGTGACAACAAGGAGCAAGCTGCGAAAACTAGAAGCAGAAATTAGCAAGCGAAGAGCTATGGAAGTCGACTCAGGAGTGCCGTCCGAATTGGCACCAGGTTCACCGTCAATCGCGCCTACTATATCGTCGGTTCCTGCACCTGTGATCCCACTGGCTGGCCCAGGTCGCGTCATCGACCATCGGGAAATGGCCACGCCCGTGAGATCGGAGAAACTACAGAAGGCAAGATCCCGCACGAGCCACGCCTCCACTAGAAGCGGCCAGAGAAGTGCCGACTATCTACGTCGGAGGGTTGAGTACGAGGCAGAGAGAGAGTTAGTGCGACTGAAAGAAAACCTAGTGAAGGAGAAGCTCGAAGCCGACCTAGCTGAGATAGATGCAGCGGCTGATGAAGACTCATCCGACGACGAAGTCACAACACGTCGAGTTGAAGAATGGGTGACAGAAACGACGCCCGCAGTGAACAACGAAGGGCCCGCGCCCGCTCAGTGCCGTGATCCGACGCCGCCGCGACGCGTACCGACGCCCCAGGCGGCCCGCGACGCGAGAATAAACATGCCGCCGCCCCCGCAGCCCGATAGTATTACCGCGCCCCCGCAGTGTGCGCCCGCGTCGGTTCAGTTCCGCGAACCGGAAATATCTACGACGCCCGCTCCTACGTTCAGTGCACGCGCACCGAATAGAGAGCGTTCTGAGTGGGACAACGCGTTCGGTGACGACACGGAAAGGAACAGATCGCGGGACAGAAAAATTGATCAACTAGCGGACGCCATATCCAACTTAGCGCGCCCGCCGCGGCCGGTCCCGAGACAAGCGTACGAGTTACCATTCTTCAACGGCGATCCAGCAGAGTGGCTGTCGTACAAAAATATGTACCACGACACGACGGTACTATATCAGTTTAAGGCGCACGAGAACCTAGCGCGCTTAAAAACGTCTTTACAAGGGGACGCTAAACTCGCAGTAGAAGACCTGCTACGTACGTCTACTAACCCGGCGGAAATAATGAAGACACTGGACGAAGAATTCGGACATCCCAACTTAGTGCTTGAGTGTGCCCTAAGAAAAGTACGCGCCCTACCTAAAGTTACGGAAAGCGGGCGCGAGCTCCGACAGTTCTCAACAACAGTGCGTAATTGTGTGTCGCTGTTAAGAAGTGTGCGTGCGAACGGGTACCTGAATAACCCACAGCTGGTAAGTGAATTATTAAATAAACTTACACCTATACAACGCGCTCAGTACGGAGATTTTGCGATGGGCATGGCAGCAAATCAGGGCATAGATGTGCGGGTATCACCCAGCCTAGAGATACTCGCGGAATTCTTGAGTCATCTAGCCCGAGCCACGTCGTACTATGTACAAATGCACATAGACATGCCCACCGCCGTGAATAGCGCTAATAAGCCACGAGGCCAGCCGCAATTTGTCAAACAGAGCAGAAATATTCAGCGATTGCACGTACACACAGAAAGTGAACATCATGACAGCACAATAGAAGACAAATGCACACTGTGCGGGCAGCAGCACAAGTTACCAAAGTGCGAAAAGTTCACCGGGTTAAGTGTCGACGAGAGGTGGCGTCACGTCAAGCAGCATAAACTGTGTTTTAAGTGCATCGTTAAGAAGCACAACAAGAACGTGTGTCGGGCAAACAAGTGTGCGTCATGCAATTACGCGCATCACATAATGTTGCACGCCGACAAGAAAACTGAGAGTGTCACTAACGTCAGCGACTACACTGGGAAGGCGCTGCTAAAAGTAGTACCAGTGTGCGTAACAGTGAACGGAGTGGACAAGCAGTGTTATGCCCTTCTGGATGACGGGGCTACCGTGTCACTAATCGATGAGTCGCTGGCGGACAATGCCTCAGGAAAGCGGGTGCCACTGGTACTGAAGACTGCGCGCGGCCAAGAAATCAACGATGAAGCCTCGCGTGTGATAAGTGTGTCAGTGCGCGGACCGAACGGTCAGACACATAATGTGAAGTGTTTTTTATTTTCATTAAAAAGACTGGACCTACCCGCGCAAACAGTGCCCGCAGCAGTAATGATGGATAACGCCCACATCCGCCACTTGGGATGCGAGGAGATGAGGGGCGCCAGGCCGCTGCTGTTGCTGGGGCAGGACAACTGGGAGTTGCTCGTCAGCCAGGAAACCCGCCGAGGAAAGTCAGGTAAGCCAGTTGCCTCTTTGACCAGTCTAGGGTGGGTTGTGCACGGACCCGTAGGTAATAATTTTAAAGCAGACGAGGAATCCGTCAGTTGCGTTGTAGAGTCGGACGCTGACTTGCACAATATTGTGAAAAAGCAGTTAGAGTTAGAAGCAATAGGAATTTCAGAGGTGCCTCGGACGCACCAAGATGTGGAGCGCGCGAAACCCCTATTGGATTCAACCAGTCGCCAAACCGAGAGCGGGGCCTGGGAAGTAGGTTTGTTGTGGCGCCGGGACGAACCCCAGCTGCCCGACAATTATAGATACGCATGCCAACGTCAAGCGGGAATCGAACGTCGACTTATAAAAGACCCCACGTACGCTAGCGCCTACACAGCTCAGATAGATAGGTTGGTAGGGGAAGGTTACGCTAGTAGGGTAGAGGGTAAGGTAGAGTTCGACCCGGTGTGGTATTTACCCCATTTCGGAGTAAAGAATCCCAACAAGCCGGGGAAACTAAGATTAGTTTTCGACGCCGCGGCTACGTATAACAGAACGTCACTCAACGATAATTTACTCGCAGGTCCGGACCTATTAAATTCGTTATTAGGCGTATTATTTAAGTACAGAATCGGACCCATTGCTTATTCCGGGGACATAGCCGACATGGTCCTCCGGGTGCAGGTAGGGAAGCAAGATAGGAGGTCAAAGAGGTCCGACTGGCACTGGGTTCCCTCGGCGATGAACCCAGCTGATGAAGCCACCCGCATAGACTGGCCCAATACCAGTAACGAGTGGCTGTCGGGCCCTCCGTTTCTTCGTTGCCCACAGGAGCAGTGGCCGGCGAGCGTCGAGCTCGACACAGTGGCGGAGGCGCAGCTAGAAAGAGTGCAGCGAGTACACGCGACGGCAGCACCAAGTGAGCCGCTGCTGCACTACGAACGGTTGCCCACATGGTCGCGCGCCCTGCATGTGGTGGCCCGACTGCATGTGTTCGCAGACCGCTGCCGCAGGCGACGTCAGTCATCTGTCGTGTCTGGAGCGGACCTAGCCAAGGCAGAAAGGAGTCTGATGCGGCTAGCGCAGATGGAGAGCTACGCCGCTGACATATCGGCATTACAGGAGGCCCGCCCGCTGCCTAACAGCAGCAAAATTCGCACGCTGAGCCCCATGCTGTACGAGGATGGGCTGGTGCGAGTACGTGGAAGGCTGGGCGCCTGCAACGAGCTCAGCTTCGGAGAACGTCACCCCATAATCCTAGATGGGAAACACGCGCTCACACGCCGCCTCATACTCAACTATCATGTGGCGGCTCTACATGCCAACCAAGAAACAGTGGTCAATAGGGTCCGAGAAAAATATTGGGTGACCAATCTGCGATCGACCGTCAAAGCCGTCGCAGCGAAATGTCAACGGTGCCGCCTTGAGAAGGCCAAGCCGGTGGCCCCGAAGATGGGTGACCTGCCGGCCGCCAGGCTGGAGGTCACAAGGAGAGCGTTCGTCCACTGTGAGGTCGATTACTTTGGCCCCATGGAGGTCGCCATCGGTCGGCGCAGGGAGAAGAGGTGGGGCGTGTTGTTCACGTGCCTCGCCACCCGCGCCGTCCATCTGGAGCTGGCGTCATCGCTGAGCGCTGACTCAGCCATTCTGGCCCTGCGGCGCCTCATTGCGCGCCGCGGGCGACCGTCAGATATGTACTCTGACCGGGGCACTAACTTCGTCGGTGCGCATTCAGAACTGCGCGCAGCCCTGCGCGATATGGACCACAACAAGGTGGAGAGCGACGCTACAGGCCGCGGGATTGCGTGGCACTTCAACCCCCCGGCGTCCCCACATATGGGCGGATGCTGGGAGCGCCTGGTGCGCTCTGTGAAGAACGCACTGAAGGCTACTCTACGCGAACGCGCCCCTCGCGAGGAGGTCCTTTACACCCTCCTCGCTGAGGCCGAACTCGTCATCAACAGCCGACCATTGACGTACGTGAGCAGCGACCACGATCAGCCGGTGGTGCTGACCCCCAACCATCTCCTGCTGGGCACTGCCGCGGGAGATGCTCCGTGTACGCGCGGGCATGCAGTCGATGTCGACTCCCGGCGCATGTGGCGAAAGGTGAACGCGCTGGCCGACCTCTTTTGGAGGCGCTGGCTGCGCGAGTGCCTGCCGACGCTGCAACAACGCCACAAGTGGACGGACAATGTGCCAAATGTGAAAGTGGGTGATGTGGTAGTGATCGTTGACCACAGCAAACCGCGTAACCAGTGGACCAAAGGCGTGGTCAAAAATGTGTACCCCGGTGCGGACGCTATAATAAGAGTGGTAGATGTAAGAACCAATCATGGGGTCCTGCGTCGACCCGTTGTAAAGGTTGTTGTGCTTCCTACAAACGGAGATGTAATCGGTTGAACCCTCTTACGGGGGGTGGGATTGTTGGGAAGCACAGCAATCTAGTTTTAGGCCTAGCATGATTATAGAGGCACGTATTAATAAGTTTAAGCAATGTAAAGTAGAGTCCGAGCCTTTGACGCTCTTATTTAGGTAGTTACAGTAAGAAAATAGGGTTTTTGGAAATGTAATAACCTTAGTTTGACCCTAATCTACCTAACTAAAGCTTTAAAAGTAAAGTATATAAGGGGAATGTCCATTCTAACAGAAGAACAAAGGAAAAACCGGAGTATATAACAGTACCCCGCCCGTTCCCCTGTAATCTGTTTCCGCCTCGCCCCTAGCCCCGCGCCCCTCAATCTCGACCGCTGTGATTGGCGGATGCAAGCGTCGCGAGAGTAAGAGGCCCGGCGCGACTGTGCGTGCATCAGGCGCACATAAATAGGGCCGGCCCAAGGAAACGTGTTCAGTCTTCATCGAGCAACCGATCGAACACTACGTGTCGCTTCCGTAAATTATAATACATCATTCTTCAAGAAAAGTGCAATAAATAGAAGAGTTTATCCTTGTGTAAATATACGTTTGTCAAGAAAGTTTAAATTGTGTTTTCGTTAATACTCACAGAACATCCACCCTGCTCCTGAATCCCCTACAATAATTTTATTAACTTTCTCGTCGGGTTAGGCAGAGTTCACCAGATAAGATTGCGTTGGTAAACAGGAAAGTCCGTCATTTACTTTTCTTAAAGAAAGAAAGATCATATTATATCACGTTTGGGAAAGACTTTCCGACATGTTAGAAGCGTATTTAATTATTTGCAGAGGGATACTGATCAAATACGTGGAAACCGAAACGTCGTTCAACCCTTCTTATTTTACATTTATTTGATTAAAATGATAAGAATCGAGAAAAGAGGATGAACATAAACCTTAAGAGTACATTAGTCAAAAATTCTTCCATACAAACGTAGTCTGGCTTTTACTCCACTGTTTGACGATGTACGTTCAAAATAAATAATGATGTCAATATGTCTCATCATTATCTAGCCCTGTATGGAAGCAAAAAAGTAAAAAAAATATTAACTTGAAAGTTATGAGCTTCGAAAGTTCTATATTTTAACACTAATTTTAACGCATCTTTGGGCGCAAATAAGTACTATAAGAAGAAGGAAAATTGAAAAACGGCCTCCATACAGGGATAGATTAGTAGTTCAACAATGCAAATATTTTTATTTTTAACAGATACATTCAGTCGTTTTTTCATGATATCCAGAATCCCAAAGGTCTGTTTATAAAATTTCGCGCGCTCGTTTTCGTTCTAAATCATTATCCATTTCGCTACAAATTTGCAAAAGTGTGTATTCGTACGCGTACTAGCTTCTTACTGCTCATAACAGCATCTATCTGTTCCGCACGTGTTGTCGGTTGATATAGCACGCATTTTAACCCCGCGCACAAAATAGTTCGGCCCGACGACTAGTGTACCCTTAAGGGCGGTTACGCGCTACATCCGATACGTGTCCGTGAAATTTCGGTTCCGAATTAGCCGTAGTACTTCTTGTAGGGAAGCTTACACACTACATCCGAACTCTATCTGTCATAATCTGTCATAATTCAGATTATTTTGAACTCGGAGCTCAAATCACGGACACGGACATGTAGTGCGTAACTGCCATAAGGTTTTGCTGAAAGACTGAATGATATTACATAATAGTAGCTTTTGCCAGCGGCTAAACCCACGTGGAAAGTGTTTTTCAATACAGTTGTTAAACATGGCGTACTTTCAGAGGCTATAATTATGATTCGAAAATTAAATCTTTTGCATAGGCATCTTTCTGTTACGCGGTCGTGTCTTTTGTTTACGAGCTCGATCATTACGTTTGCAGTTGAGTTTTAAATTTATAAGTCAATTTAAAAAAAAGTTTAGTAGCAAAGCGTTTTCATACATAGAATAAAATGGGATAGATTTTATACGAAGAAAAATGAATGATTCTAGCATTGAATTCTCAAAAGTCTTTTAAATGGTGGTTTGATATGTTTAATTACCAGTTTTAATTTAATTATTTTCACATCAACATTTGTCAAAAAACGAAAAGGCTTTATAGGCTGTTTCGTTTAAAAAAAAAATATGTCAAGTTGCAAAAACGCGCCATTTTCTGTTTTTTTTTTGAGAATAAACAAATATAATTCTTTGATTTGTTTTACTATTTCCCACAACTGTATTGAAAAACGTCGTGTGATAGAGTCCGGGGCAGTGGTCCAACTGCTCTGTCCAATTAGTTGGACCATGGGTCTTTACTAGGGGCAGTTGTCCAACTTTAAAAATAGTTGTACCACAGCACCTTTTAAGAGTTCCGTGGTCCAACTCATTTAAAAAATAATTTGCCAGCTCTAAAAACTTCAACTGCATCTTTATGTGTTTATGGTACCTACTGGTTAACGGTTATATTGAACCTCTTTGCAGTAAAATAACAAAATTAAAGTCGGGTGACTAATTTTTAAACTTAATTTTTTTACAATGTTTTACAACATTCAACGAAATTTATCTAAATCATTACCAAAAGTAATATCACAATCATCATTCTCAATTTGGACCTTACGTCTGGCGATACGGGAAGCACAAATAAGTCTACTAATATTGCGCCTTTGGTTTTTGCTTTTCTAAGTGACAAAAAGCAATCGTCTTATTTTGCGTTATTTGAAATGCTAAGATCACAGTTAAATTGGGATCCAAAAATATTACATTGTGACCTTGAAATGTCTATTCTGAACAGCATTAATGAATTTTGTCCGACTGTTAAAATTGTAGGCTGTTATTATCATTGGTCACAATGTATTTGGAGACACGCAAAAAATAGGTATCTCAAAAACTAAATCAAAAAGAGTCAAAAGAACTATTTCATTATGCTTAGTTTTTGCACTATTGCAGAGTGATAAATTTGTAGAAGGCTGGGATTACATAAATAAAGAAAGTTGTTTTAAGCTCACAAACTGATTTAATATATAGAGCGTTATTGGATTCAAGGAAGTTTTGTTGATTTTTCTCAGCTTATAAGCGTATTTAGCCAGAGGCATAGAACTAATAACATTTCAGAAAGCTCACATACAAAGCTAATTCGGAGCATTAATGCAAAAAATGTTACGTCTATTAAATGTTTTAGAAAATTTTACAACTTTATCAAGCGAAATCGCACACAAAAGACGTAAGGTCCAAATTGAGAATGATGATTTTGTACGAGAAATTCAGCTACAACTGATTTCAGGTGATATTACTGTTGGTAATGATTTAGATAAAGTTCGTTGAATGTTGTAAAACATTGTAAAAAAAAAAACCGGCCAAGTGCGAGTCGGACTCGCACACGAAGGGTTCCGTACCATTATCACAAAACACTGCATAAAAATCACGTTTGTTGTATGGGAGCCCCCCTTAATTTATTTTATTTTAATTTATTAATTATTATTTTTTGAAGTAAATATACAACTAAACATTCTGTGAATATTTCAAGCGTCTACCTTTTGCCGTTATTAATATCGAGCAAAAAACGGCAAAAATATCACGTTTGTTGTATGAGAGCCCCCCTTTAATATTTATTTTATACTGTATTTGTTGTTATAGCGGCAACAGAAATACATCATCTGTGAAAATTTCAACTGTCTAGCTATCACGGTTCATGAGATACAGCCTGGAGACAGACGGACAGACAGACAGACAGACAGACAGACGGATCGCGAAGTCTTAGTAATAGGGTCCCGTTTTTACCCTTTGGGTACGGAACCCTAAAAATTAAGTTTAAAAATTAGTCACCCGACTTTAATTTTGTTATTTTACTGCAAAGAGGTTCAATATAACCGTTAACCAGTAGGTACCATAAACACATAAAGAAGCAGTTGAAGTTTTTAGAGTTGGCAAATTATTTTTTAAATGAGTTGGACCACGGAACTCTTAAAAGGTGCTGTGGTACAACTATTTTTAAAGTTGGACAACTGCCCCTAGTAAAGACCCATGGTCCAACTAGTTGGACAGAGCAGTTGGACCACTGCCCCGGACTGGTGTGATACACGGGTGTGTAGGTTATTGCAAACTCGTGCCATTAAAAACCCTCGCCTTCGGCTCGGGCTTGTTAATGACAGCTCGTTTGCAATAACCTAGTTTCCACCCTTGTATCACAATGTACTATTCTAATCCCAAAGGAACATTGTATCGGGATGAAAAGTAGCCAATGTGCTATTCCAGACTATAATCTCTGTCTGTTCACGGTGAGTGCTAACGCGTGCCATAGTTACACCATAAATTTCACAGGAGCACACCGTGGAGTTTTAGTGGGTAGGAGTCCCACATAACTGAGCTAAGAGAGAGTAAAGATAGTTTTTGTACACTGACAGCCCTATGTCTATCTCCTCTCGTTCAGTCCATCCAAAGGTTATCTGTAAGAGATTGCCTAGTGCGATAAGACCGCCCATTGTACACTTATCTTTAAAAATATTGTCCAGTTACTATTTAAGTGGTGTACAATAAAGTACATAATACATAAATAAATAAATAACTGCACTATCGCCCCGTGGTAGTGCAGTATGCATGAGCATTTAACCACGCAAAAAAAAAGAAAAATGTCTGTGCCAAATTTCATTCAGATCTGTTCAGCTGTCCTAGCATGATTGAGTAACAAACATACATCCACACACACATCCATCCAAACTTACACATTTATAATATTAGCATGAAAATGTATCCAGACACGTAGGATGTGTAGGCAATAATCTAACATCACGCTTGTATTGTAGGGTTGGGCAGAAGTTCACCTATAACACATCCACATTTCATCAGTTTTGTTTACTCCATTTGAAATATTTACAACTCTTTTTACAGTCCGTTCAACCGATTTTAAGTTCTATCCCGTAAACATAAGGATTACATAAAAAGCATAAACCTGTTACCAAAACCAACTGTTTACTACAGCTACCAGTTGTCGTATCACCAACGCAATAGAAGTCAAAATCTGTTGAACGGGCTATAAAATTGGCTTATTTAAATGTCTAATGTTCTCTCAAATGGTGTATATATGAATCAAAATTCTTAAATTAGACCATACAAGACAGACAGACATTCTTAGAATAATAAAATTTTACACATCGGTTCCTTCATTTGTTTAACGTAAGTACAATAATAATGATATACCAAGGTAATAAACAGTGTGCTATGTAATGCCAGAGGGCGTACAAATGTTTGTACGTAATTAAGAAATTAAACCAGCCTAGTCTCAATAATTAAATAAAATAAGCCTGGACAAGAAAAGTGGCTCAAGAAAAGAATATTTGCAAAGATTTGAGGGAGGCCTTTACCTAGAAGATTGACAAGATAGGCAAAAACTAAAAACAAAAGCCTGGACAGTAAAGAACAAGTATAAAGAATTGCATAATACAAATTAATTAATAATAAATAGCAATAGAAAACAATGTCGACAGTAAGAAAAAAATAAATCTTGAAAATAATTATAATGAATGTGTGCACTAAGGAAGGAGAGGTTTTTTTTTATTTAGATAGCTCATCACCTAAAGGGGTTGAAAGTTTTTATGGATATGCGTTTTTCCGACGGAATAATAATTTTGGGCACATGACTTCTGTCTGTGAGTAACATTTTCAAAAATACGATAGCAATATATGATTTAAAAGCCGGCCAAGTGCGAGTCGGAGTCGCGTACGAAGGGTTCCGTACCATTATCGCAAAAAACATATCACGTTTGTTGTATGGGAGCCCCACAAAAATATTTATTTTATTCTCATTTAGTATTTTAATATTTTTGTTATAGCGGCAACAGAAATACATCACCTGTGAAAATTTCAACTGTCTAGCTATCACGGTTCTTGAGATACAGCCTGGTGACAGACGGACTTACAGACAGACAGACAAACGGACCGTGGAGTCTTAGTAATAGTATCCCATTTTTACTCTTTGGGTACGGAACCCTAAAAAGCATCTGACAGCAAAAAAAAGGGCCTCCAACAAAAAGGAAAATTTATTCAATGTGTTTGAGCTTAAATACTGTACCGTTACGTTTAGCACAGACATCTAAACGTAAGCCACGTTAGTAAAAGTAATTATAAATTAAAATTAAAAAAAGGATATAGATAATAAAACTAAGGTCCGGCTTCGCACGACGTGCAGGCAATCGGATAGGTAGGCTGTAGAGTAGGCAGCAGGACGGATAGGCAGGCATACAGATAGATGGTCAAGGCAGCTAAACTAATAGTCAGGCTAATGGGCAGATAGGCAGTAGCACTGGTGTAGGCACAGGCAGCAAGGGGTGTGGAGGCCGGGCTGTGGCTTCATACGCCGATCAAACGAGCCCTTTAATATGAAGCGGTGACCGATGAGTTTAATGAGCCAGTAAAATTGCTCACATTTAATTTCCACACTCAATAAATTATATTTATTGCGCTTCAAAGATTTGATAACATTCACAGCCCGTTTATATTACAGTTTAATGAGTTTTCAGATACACTTGGTAGTATTAAGTATTTAGTTTAAGTATTAAGTAGTCAACCGACTTTCCGCGTTCAGTCCAGATTCAAAACTAAAAAGCTGACGCCCGTTTTTTCCTCGTTCTGACATCCCTTCTAAATTTCAAATTCAAATCTCAATTAGGAAATCAAGACCAGAACGAATAAAAAACGGTTCACAGAGGAGGGGCAGTCAGCCGCTGCCCTTATAATAATGTACAACTAGCTTAATGAAGGTCTAGGTAGTCCATGGTACCTATGTTATGTCTAAGGCTTAAGAAAATAAAATAGACATATGTCATATTAGATAAAAATTTCAGAGTATACAATAGTCTACGATTTTTACAAATAAGCAGTAAAAATAAATTTTGGATGTAAAAACAATGAGAGTTAACTAAAAGTATGCTTTTCAAGTGCAAACAGTACAAAGAATACATAAAAATGAGTCATATGAGATGATACAATATCAAAAGATTTGAAGTGAGGTTTGTAAAGTGTGTTATAAAACGTAAGTAGACTAAGAGATGTGGAATGAATACCACAATACCGAAGCTAAAATTATCTTGACTCTGAACAATCCTTTGTTAATATTGCTCAGGATGTTATCTAGACTATGTAACTTAGAACATAATTTAATATCGTATATCACAGTTTTAGAGAAGCCGTCTCGTCTAAATTCAAACTCAAATTGATCTTTAGGCTCCTGACCTTGCGGTCAATTATGTAACTTGACGGCTATGTTGAAGCGATAAACTGACAAGCCGGCTTAGTGATGAGGAGGTTCAACTTGGCAGCTTAGTTGGGTTCCCAATGATGCCCCAATTAAACTATCAAGTACGCGCCGCGGTGCGTAAGGTTGCGTATTGAGGAGGAACCCAGTTCTGTAATAGACGATAGTGATTGGTCGTTCTTTTTCTTTTTTATAGTCTATAGAAACCACCACCACCTCTATATCGCCTGATGTTAAGCAATGATGTGGTCTACGGTGACGCACGATTGCCTTGAAGAAACCTATTAACTCTTGACTTAAAGATTTTAAGACCCCAAGGTTGTAGCTATCAGGGAACAAAGACTCCGGAAGGGAGTCCCACTCCTTAGATGTGTGCACAATGAAAGTATTAGCAAAACGATTTGTGCGTAAGGATCCTTTTGGCCCGTCTGTCAATCGACTCAAGTGCATCAAGCTGGTATTTGGCAGATCCATCCCAGAGGTGATAGCAGTACTCCATGCATGACTGAACTTGCGCTTTATACAAGTTGAGCAGCTGTTAAGGCGTGAAGTACCGTCCCACTTTATCAAGAATCCCCAACTTTTTTGTAGCTAACTGAGCTTTCGTCTCAATGAATGGACCGAAGTTGAGTGTCGATGTCAACGTAACACCGAGAATTTCGAGACGGTCCGTTAACGGCACGGTTACACCACGGAAAGATGGATGGGTGGAAGTTCTGTAAACATCTCACCGTGTAAAATTAGGTGCAGTGAGCTTGCAGTGAACTATTACTGCACTTTTATTGCATAGGTTATCAGCTCACGTAATGTTTACGCCACCTAAGTTTTCACGGTAAAATGTTTACAGAATAGGACAACAAATCTCCTCCCCGCTGTGTTTGCGTTGTCTCGTTTTATGCCTTAGTGCAGGGATCACCCATTACTTTCATTTAGGATCCGTTTTTAGGGTTCCGTAGTCAACAAGGTCCTCTTATAGTTTTCGTCATGTCCTTCTGTCCGTCTGCAGCTTGGCTCAGAGACTCTTGAAACTAGAAAGCTATAATTGCAAAGCATGTATATACATACATACTAGCTTCTGCCAGCGGCTCCACCCGCGAGAAAGTCGAAAATTATCCCGAGGGAACATATGCCCGGGATAAAAAAATATCCTATATGCTATTCCCGACTATAATCTATCTCTGTGCCAAATTTCATCCAGATCCGTTGAGCCGTTTGAGCGTGAAGAAGTTACACACTCACAGACTTTCGCCTTTATATTAATAATTAATTAATAATATAAGCGTGATGATTAATCACGCTGACAAAGTGGTAAAATTAATCAAAGAAAAAAAAAAATTTACCTCCTATACACGTAAAGTGGGGACGTTTTTTTAGGGTTCCGTACCCAAAGGGTAAAAACGGGACCCTATTACTAAGACTTCGCGATCCGTCTGTCTGTCTGTCTGTCTGTCTGTCTGTCCGTCTGTCTCCAGGCTGTATCTCATGAACCGTGATAGCTAGACAGTTTAAATTTTCATAGATGATGTATTTCTGTTGCCGCTATAACAACAAATACTAAAAACAGTAAAATAAATATTAAAGGGGGGCTCCCATACAACAAACGTGATATTTTTGCCGTTTTTTGCTCGATATTAATAACGGCAACAGGTAGACGCTTGAAATATTCACAGAATGTTTAGTTGTATATTTACTTCAAAAAATAATAATTAATAAATTAAAATAAAATAAATTAAGGGGGGCTCCCATACAACAAACGTGATTTTTATGCAGTGTTTTGCGATAATGGTACAGAACCCTTCTTGTGCGAGTCCGACTCGCACTTGGCCGGTTTTTTTTCACGTTTATCCCATGGTGTGGGTTATCGTTGGATAGGCCATTCAAAAATATTACAGGTCTGTGAAAACCATTTTCCGATTCACGGATCCATTTGCTGAAAAAGTGGATACATTTACGGTAGTAGTATTTAAAAAGAAATTAAAAGAAAAACTAACCCAAGTAGGCTTTGCATGTTTACGAATACTAGTCGACCAACTTATAAAAGGTACATGGAAAAGAGAAAATTATATTTTACTGTTTACTTGAGACCTACACAAAAAGGTTCGCGGTCCACCATTTGGTGACCCCTGCCTTAGTGGTTTGTGGCCATCCTGCCTTTATCATAAATTATAGCATTATCCCAATTATGTAGGTTAAGTGCCAGATTTACCAGATGCTGCTGCATAATAGTATTTCATCAGTACTTTTGTTTGATTACCCTCAACCCATGTTGAGGGTAATCAAACAAAAGTAACTTTATGTTTTTTTTTCATTTTATTTTGTTGTCCATACAACAATATAAAATGAAAAAAAACATAAAGTACTTCTTTTTTTGGCGTAATGGATGAGCGATCGGCTGTAGCACTGCGTGTCGTGAGTTATATTGCCGTACGGAACAAATATTTGTATGGCCTACAGATAATTGTTCCGGATCTGGATGTCTTGTGTATGTGAGATTAAATGTTTGTAAACGCACCCACGATACAGGAATAAATCTCCTAATATGGGGCAAAGTTACAAAAAAAAATCAGGCGGTCATGCAGTTTACTAAAAAAAAACAATAATCAAATAATTTTGTATGCAGGTTAAGTAAATCATTATTCTTGATATTGCGTCTGACACTCACTTTCTCAGTGTGATAGCAATCACTGATCAAACACTTGAATAGGCTTTGTACCTTTAAATCCTGAATACAGAATGCGTACCTTATTTGAAGTCGTCTGAAACTTTTATGACTCTCCGATTAAATAAATAGCAGAAAAATCTCACATTTAAAGACCCTTCAAGAAATCTTTAGAAATTCTTAACAACTTTACAAATCGTCTGATTTTTCGCCCCTCGTAGTTAAATATTCGTCATATTGGTCCAGAGTTTTAATTTGCCTTTCAAAAATTTGGATCGTCACTAAGCCAGTTTGTGTATTGTTTTGAGTATTTGGAGAATAATGTGTCAATGAAAACTTTAGAGCCAATGTTTTCACATTAAAGTAGAGTTAGACAAATACTCAAATTCAAATTGTTAATTCAGAAATCGGGGTTAACATTTCTCTGTATTACGTGAAGTTTGCAAACATAGATTACATACGGATACCCCGAAGTTGGCAATGGCACACATTGTTTTGCTGGTCAAACGTTTATTCCATTGGGAACTATGTATGGTGGTATGTACAGAATCAATCACGATTATTTGCTTAGACTATACCAGGAAAGATTGTAATGGGTTAGGTCAGTTTTTACTACAGCTTTGAAATATTTATCCAGATTAGTGTTACTGACCTGCTCGGAAATGAAAGGACAAGTACTAATACGAGTACGCACTTAATTAATTTGACTAGATAATGTATGTCGTGGAAGACCAGTGGCTCAGACCTCGCCTCTCGTGCTTGAGGTCGTGTGTTCAATTCCGGGCAAGGACCAATATGACTTTATCAAATTCATATGTACTTAATCACAGGCAACGGTGAAGGAAAACATGGTGAGGAAACCTAGACTTATATAGTTAACTAGCTTCTGCCAGCGGCTTCTCCCGCGTGAAAAGTGTTTTTTTATAGGAACCAAGGGAACAATACCGGGATGAAAACTATACTATGTGCTATTCCAGACTATAATCTATCTCTGTGCCAATTTTTTTTTTTACCCAGATCCGTCCAGCCGTTTGAGTGTGAAGAAGTAACAAACACACACAAACTTTCGCCTTTATAATATTAAGTCTGAAATACCCAAATCAGAGACCTGTAGATTTCCCAGAGGTGGCTTAATTAACTCTGACACCAGAGGTGGCCACAAATCTTCACATGAAAAGAAGAGTACTAGATATAATTGTGAAAGTGCAAGGGCTATGTGAGGATCGTAGCAGGTGACGTTCTGTAGTTACTGCCTCTGGAAAAAAGGCATTCATGTCATAATGTTGTAGGCCAATCGTTAAACTGGGCCAATCGAGTTCTGCCTGGACACATCGTGATATTCCGTAATTTGGCCGATTATTTCATGATGTGCCCAACATAAAATTGGACAGTCCGATGAGAGCAACCTATTTGTCGATTACTAGTAACTTGACGACATCGAGATATGGCTGGGTGCATCGTAATCTAGTTCCGTTTCGCGAGGCGGGTGGCGCTGTTTGCGCTCTGTCAGCCGTGTTGTTACTACATGCGACAAAGAAGGCGACGCCACAAGAAATCAAAAATTGTGATAATAAAAGTGAGTTAATTGCAGAAAAAAATATTATATAAAAATTGCATTCCAAGTGAATTACGAGCATCATAGTCTTTTTATTTGCTACAATAATAATTATTATTTAAACTTCATTTCATTTGCTTGTACTTTGGTCACCGTATAGACTCTATTTAACCCAGCATGGTTGGGCAAATCTTCAAACGTTAAACTTCGAACGATATGGCGGGTATTAGACTGGCAAATCAAGAAATCGAATCAAGAGTATCGCGATGTGCCCAGGCAGTCCCCTCCTTCGGCAGTCGGGTAAAAAGGACCGCTCGCGGGCCCTTTTTACCCGACTGCCGAAGGAGGGTAATGTGTTTATCAGTCTATGTATGTATGTATGTATGTTTGTTCCTATGTTTGTTCCTATGTGGCGTTCTAGACACCAAACGCGTGGGCTGATTTTGATGGTTCTTACGTCAATCGATTCGTCCTAACCCCGCGAGTGTCACTGGCTACATAAAAATTGGCAAATAGGAAAATAGCGGTTCTTGGGCGCCATATTGTGGGGGCCCAATTTTTTTTTTCCAAACCTATCGTGTGGGGTATCAAAATAAAGGATTTTAAGAGGTGATTTCAAAAATATATTATACTTATATGTTTAAATGTACCAGATTCGAAAAAAAAAAATAACTAAAAAGTTATAAATAAAAAAAGTTAATTAAAATAATCAAAATAAAAAGACGTAAACAAGGAGAAAATCAGGCTGTGCAGTCGGAGGATACGTCTGGTTTTGGTCAGCAAGCTCGCGAAGATGTATCCTCCGACAGCACAGAATGGCCAACGACATATACATACATTGCGAAAGCTATCTCCTTTATCTAGTGGTCGCCAGATTCCTCGGTCGAGCAAAGTTATTTGGTTTTTCAACCTAGATTTTTTTTTTATGAAACAGCCCAGGTTCTGGATTCGTGCCCAGTAAATAATAATAGGCTCATCCTCTTAAACATAACTGGCAAATATGGGTGAAACTTTTGGGAAACACAAAATGTGTCGTGTAACTGAAAGTTTAACGAAACTAACTGCTCGCAAAATGACGCAACCAACATCTCAACGAAAATTCTAAATAAGCCTGAATTTTATCTTAACAATAAACTGGAAAAAATAACGAAAATAAAATCAACGTTTTCTGAAGAAGAATTCAGAGTAATGTACAACAGTGATAATAAAAATATCAACTTTATTTCGCCATTGCATTTGAAAGGTACTTGGTAGGAGTAGTGCAATAATAAACAGACATTTCTACATTTCTTTCAACAGGGTCCCAAACTTCACACTGTATGTGGCTAGCTGGATAAATATTTTCGTTTATAATAATAAAATTTTATGAATAAAATGGTTGCGAACTTGTGAAAATAATGTTGACTTTAGAATATTTTCAAGGAACGTAAAATGTGCTGATTTTATTGCGACCTGACGACAGTATGATAAGAAAATTGCTATATTTTGAAGACAAGGACAACATTGACGAAGCTGGAAAAGTATTTTTAGACGCTAGATAGAATTTCAGTTCAATCTTTTCTGACAGGTTATTAATTTATACGGATCGAGTATATTCTATATTTGAAGAGAGGCCCTAGCCCTCGAGTACACGTACACGTGTCATAGTCATAATTAAACCTAATATTAAAATTAATTATATATACCAATTTAATCTTATTTTTAATTGCACACATACAGAGTTTTAGAATTGTACCGTTTGTTAGCGAAAATCTGAGTAGTATCATAGTAGATATTTTGAGAAGGAGCTCGTCTGGGCAACTACATATGAATACCATCCATTCTTCTTGTTAAAGAGCGTTTTGCAGATATTCATGGATAGCGGTACCTATTTTGATTTGGAACACAGGCTTATACACAGACCTCCTCTTTGTCACGAGGGAGTGGGCTTTAATTCATCACGCGGGCCCGGTACGTACGTCACACGACAAACGAAACACACACGTCTTCAATTTGTTTAGTTCTTTGACATGGTATCCGCCGGTATCCTCACGATGTTTTACATAACCGTTTCAGTTTTCAGCTTGCTTGCCGCAAAATGACATTAAAAGAATACAACTTACTTAGCACCATCAGGGAACGCCATGACACCCAGCCCAGAGCAGAGGCCGCCAATTAGCGATCCATCGTATCTGGTACCATCAGGTAGGACCAGATGTCCCATTCCATGCTTCTGGCCCTTAGAATTCCACTCGCCAACGTAGCGAGTACCATCTTCGTATTTGTAGGCTCCTGTCTTGACTACTCCTGGGTCTACAACTGTAAAGATTAGAAGTTGGTGATTTGTTCACATTATAATAGGCAAAGGACCTTCATTATAGGACACAAGCATCTTCCAACCTCCTGTAACATTATCAACAAATAGTCTTAATGCTGCTAACATGAAATAGATTTCTACAATTTTCACCATTTAATTTTTTTAAGAGGACAACCTCTGCGTCCCTCAATATTGAAAGGAGATTGGCAGCAACATTTTACCGTAACTACTGCTGTACACTACAAGCAGTACAAACATTCTGTTCACTAAGGGGTGGTGATAATAACGAAAAATAATATTGGGGCCATGTTTAAACGTATACATTATACTTTTAAAAATGTATGCATGGTGTCCTCGTCTTTCTGATGATGATCGTAATTGTTGATGGTAAAATAACTAATTTTTTTCCTTCTTGTCTCTCAAATGCAATGAAATACAAATAAAAATGATTTTACCGTCTACCATTGTGAAGCACAACACTTGAACTGCCACAAGCCGCACTTAAGTGGCTTCGACCTTTGTCAGTAATCTAATAAGCAAAGATAGGGCAAATGGTTCGTACATTTTGTACTAACAATGCCCTGTAACCTAGTTACGAGTAACCTCAAATTACTGGCTGAACCGAAACTTCGCAGAATTAAGACATACGGTAGTGCGTTAGCCAAGTTCGCGAAGCAGTAGGATGACACACCGACCGAGAGCTATATTACATGAAACATTTCGGCCCACCTTCGAACTTCAAATCTTCTAGACCTACATACTTACAATTACTACCTTTTTATCGTGGTGACATGCTCATGCATACTGCGCTACCACGGGGAGATAGCGCAATTATATGAGACTACAAACCACTAAAACTCCACGGTGTCCTCCAGTGCCGCTTATGGCGGGAACATTGCACGCGTTAGCAGTCACCGCGAACGCAACGCGGCTCTCCATCACCGGACCAGAACACATTGCACTGCGTGACCACCCCAGGCACCAAACCAGCACATGGGCGTCAGACGACCCCTTGGACAGCGTCCTTTTTTCGGCCGCAGGTGATACGTACCTCCTCTGCGGTCCCACCGCGTCCGCCATCAGACGGTGGTGACCCCGCCCAGGCCGCGAAAGGTAGGGAGAGCGGTGCACCGCAGTACCGGCAGTCCTTCTATCGGACCTGGGGCACTACATACGACATCGCGGCCCGCCTCAGTTGCGATGTCTTCTCTGTTACCAAGTGGCACTGCAATCTACTTGTTTGCCGGCTACGTCAGCGTCATCCGCTTAATCGGAAAAAGCCCTGACGAGTGGCCCCTCCTCGGGTTCCTCTTCACTCCACTGTGGGTGACCAAGCCACGGCTACTGAGTCCTCCCGCCTCGACAATGCGGGCACCCATGGTGGGTGTAATTACTAACTATATCTAAATACTTCATACCTGTTAAGCACAACGTTCTTCAATTGCTTTAAAAGAAAATGTATTATATTCTTCGTTACACAATGGTGTAACTTGGCAAGTTGACACATACTTGACGAAGTTGTAATAAAACTCAAAGTTTGGTGTTGGTAGGTGAATACAAAACTTGTGAAGTCGCACTATTGTGCAGTGAAGAATATAACGAATTGTATTTTAAAAAACTGAAAAACGTTGTGCAAGACAGGAACAGTATGATTTAATCTATTGAGTGCCTGAAACAAGGATTTACGCGAGACACAAGGGCTTTTTAATTGGGTGGGTTAGGGTAAGGAAATTTGGGAGAACTTAGTACACAATTAGATCTCACGTATTTGATCAATGAAGTCGTTTTGAAGAACTTGGCATTCTTTCACATTTTATGTTTTGGGTGGAAATATTAATACATACCGAAAGGATAAAATGGATCGGGTGCTAATGGCCGTCTATACAAAATACAATAACTGACCTCATGAATTCAATTTATCAGAAATTGGTTTTGTATTATTATCTCTACTACAATAGATATTTCTATCAGGGCAGATAATAAGTAGTAATAGTAATATGGATATTATAATTTAGCTACATATTAACGGTATTACTCAGAATAGTCTGGCATACTTTGTCATAGAGATCAATGTAAGCCGCATTGTCAGCGTTTATGTGTGTCACTGACCATCAAAACTACATAGATGAGTCGGTATAGCAAAAAATATAGACCTTAACAGTGGTTGGTGGTATGCGCACTCCGCAAGGAAGTGCCCTTGCGGAGTGCGCATCTGTAATGAATAATCTTCTTCTTTTTTGAAAATCAGTTGCCTTTAAAAACACCAAGAAATGTTGAATAAAAAATTAAAAAGCTATCGCTCCCACTGGCCAGCGGGACGGGACCGATGGCTTTCCAAGTTCCATTTCGAAAACGTTCCAGTATTTGATATAGTTATTTGTCACAAACAATACGTTGGTCAGCCGTTTACTATTAACTTTACGTATTACTATTAATTTATTTAACACGATACCCCGATACGAAACCGGCGACAGATTTACTGGCTTCTGACTACCGTAAAGACTGTCAAAGATCTTCAAATGATTTATTAGCCACGAGGATTTCCACTTTTTAGGGTTCCGAAGTCAACAAGGAACCCTTATAGTTTCGCTCTGTCCGTCTGTCCGTCCGCAGCTTAGCTCAGAGAATCTAAGTACTAGAAAGCTATAATTTGGTATATATATACATATTAATAATTTCAACAAAGTGGTAATATAAAATCTTGAAAAATATTTTTTTTTCGGGTACCTCCCATAGACGTAAAGTGGGGATGTATTTTATTTTTCTCATCTATCCCATGGTGTGGGGTATCGTTGGATAGGCCATTCAAAAATATTATGGGTTTGTTAAAACCATTTTTCGATTCAGAGATTCGTTTGCGTAAAATTAAGCTTTGTTTCAAATTTATGTTAGAGTCAAGTGTGTGTCCCCCTGCCAGCGAAATGGTTACTCTTGGCTATGTGAAAAAAATCACGGCAGTAGTAAATATAACGAAATTAAAAAGAAAACTATCACGGATAACAAGACTTTACAAGTTTACGAGTAATAGTCGACCAATTTATAAAATGTACTTGGAACAGTAAAAATTTTGTACAAATGCCATTGAAAAATTACTTAAATAAAGTTGATAGCAGTGTAAAACAGAGTAAATATAATGCTTAGGAATCATGTAAAAATATACAAAAATGAAATCATAACAGGCTTTACAAGTTTAGGAGTAATAGTCGACCAACTTATAAAATGTACTTGGCACAGTAAAATTTTTGTACAAATGCCATTGAAAAATTACTTAAATAACGTTGTTGGCTGTGTAAAACAGTAAATATATGCTTGTGAACCATGTAAAAATATACAAAAATAAAATCATAACATCCTTAATAATAATGATTTCTAAATTAATAATGTTTAAGCTCGAATAACGCATTGGAGTGGCCGGAGTCGTTGGCAGTACCAGTCCGTAGCCCATACGGCGCATTCGCGCGGTGGAGCCTTTTTTGTGTTAGTGCAGAAGTATTTTCGACGTTTTGTAATTAAAACGTAAAAGTAAAGTCAAATTAGATTCGATTTCCAAGCAAATTACTTATTTTCTATTGTCGATATCCTTCTATAAAGTCAATATTCGACCCGACTTCATCACTAATTGAGTAGCGTAAAACTTACCAGAATGAAATAGTGATTACCGCAGATTAGAGGATTCACCTCTAATCTGTGTTATTAGAGGAGATTAAAGGTGAATACATACGATTTTTTTCTAATTCCGAAAGAGAAATAAACAAGAAGCGTGCACGCAAGGATCCAAGAACGAACTATACCATTCCTCGTGGCTCTAACGCGCGCTCGTATTGGCTCCTTTCGCAATTCGCACCTTCGGTGGTACTCAAATAGATAATATTTTTCTAACTTCAGTTGCGAAGTTGGATTTTATAACTCCATATTCAATTACCAGTTAGTCCTTAATTAGTTTAAGTCAAGAGTGAATAGATTACATCTAGGCAAGCGTGCTTCACCCTAGACCACATCATCGCTTACCATCAGGCGAGATAGTAGTCAAACGCTATGTTGGCCCGTTTTTAGACTTTGTGAGCCGCTGAAACCGTTCTAATGTTCATGTAACAACAACAAAACCCTCCTTATGCAACTTCTGAACCCTATTACTGCGCGTGGCCCGACACGCACTTGACCGGTTTTGTTTATAAGAACAATTCCAGTATGTCAGCTGTGATATCAGCTGACGTTGCGAGCAATCATAAAAGTGCTAATATTTTGTAAAGTAGGAAGTGTCAATTGAGTAGTTGTCGTCCAGTTGGTTCTAGTAATCGCGAGTTGTTAGTACAAATTCTTGTGGATCGGGTAATTTCTGCCAGTTACTGATTTGTAGTGATCAACTGGCTTGCACGTGATAGGTGATATTATGTATGGTGGCGCAAAGGGCTGGTTTAGTGGACTGTATCTGCGATGCGGAGCAAAACGATTGACAAACGCTTGATGATAGGTAATTCGAGTTGCAGTGGGTGTGGGACAACAGAATACAACCCGAATATAATTAGAGAAGGAAGCACAAACCTTTGCGGGAACCTCGTGGTCGCGTTGTCGGTGCACTTAATCACTTCACCAGGGTTCAAGGGCAGCTGGGTTTCAAGTCACTGTCATCACACGTTAAACACAAACACAAACTGTTGATTATAGTCTTATTACATGCGAAAACCGCGGTAATTCCAAAGTTATCAATATTTTCAGATAAAATTTCCATCATGGGCCGTTGATTTGTTGTAACTTATCCTCATGTTTTTCTTGTACCTAACTGTAATATTCCGTGAATAAATTTTATTATTATAATCTTTATTTAATTGTCTTTCTTATTATCTACATTTTTAAATATTTTTAATAAATAAATATAAAAACAAAAACATTTAAAAAAAAAAAAATAGAGGCCCACCGGTATCGGGAACAGGGTCCAAGCTACCGGCGGTCAGGGCTCCAGAGAGAGGAACCTCCTAACAATGCGAGCCGTGTCCAGCAGTACTGCTTTCTGGATCAGGCCCTTGACCCAGCCGCCTAACGAGAGCCTCCTAAGGTGTTGGTCGAGGCTCGTGGCTATTAAGCCATTGGCTGACACGACTATCGGTACAATGATCGCTGTGTCCACATCCCACATGTCGACAACCTCGCGAGCCAAGTCAAGATACTTGATTTGCTTATCTTTCTCGGCTTTCACGAGGTTCCCGTCATGCGGGACGGTAATGTCAACAATCATTGTACGTCTCTCGATTCGGTCCACCACCACAATATCAGGCTTATTGGCTACAATAGTCCTGTCAGTGATGATGGACCGATCCCAGTACAATGTGATATTGCCATTTTCGAGAACTGGGTCGGGCACATACCTGTAGTACGGTACCTCCGATGCCACAAGAGTGTATTTCAGAGCGAGTTGCTGATGGATAATCCTGGCTACAAGGTTGTGCCTATGCAAGTACTCTTCGTTAGCTAGCCGAGAACAACCAGAGATAATGTGGCTGATCGATTCACCCGGGCGGTGACATGCCCGACAGATGTCAACCGTGCCATCCTTCACAATAAATCTCCGGTAGTTATTCGTCATGATAACTTCGTCCATAATTGCACAGACAAAACCTTCGGTTTCCCCAAAGAGGTCACCGAAACGCAGCCAGGCTACGGACGCTGACTGATCTACATCGGACCCATGTAGGGCACGGAAAAAGCATCCGTGGAGCTCCTTACTCTGCCATACCTCCCTGCGGTCGTTAGTCTCAAGCACTACAGGCTTGCGCCAGTTCTCATTTGCCAAGGAGAGCGGGGTGAGTCCCTTGTCCACTGCCACTACAACTCGATGCATACCCACGTCGGCGTGTAGAAAATTATCTCTGAGATTGCATATCTCGCGGTTGTGGAGGTTTTTGGCATTTAAAAAGCCTCGGCCTCCACACTTCCGCGGGATATACAATCTCATGACCGACGATCGTGGGTGATGCATTCGATATGCAGTCAGCAATGTTCGGACCCGCCTATCCAGGGCGTCGAGTTCGGTTTGAGTCCATTTGAGTATACCGAAAGAGTACATCAATACCGGCATGACCCAACCGTTGAAGGCGCGCACCTTGTTTCCGCCCGAAAGAAGGCTATTGAATACTTTCTTCAGGCGGCCAAAGAAGCGTTCCCTCAACGATTGCTTCATGTCAGTAGTGCTGATACCTAATGCTTTCGACATACCCAAATACTTATAGGTTTCGTTTGGAGAGAGGGATCTCAGGTTTATGGAATCCGCAAGTTGAATTCCCACGGATTCCACAATCTGCCCACGCTTTACATGCATGACCGCACATTTGTCCACAACAAATTCCATCCTGATGGCGCTACTAAAAGTTTCAGTTACCTTCAGTAGCTCCATCAGCTGAAGATTGCTGGGGGCAAAGAGCTTCAGGTCATCAATGTAAAGGAGGTGAGATATATCCTGACCACCTCTCCTCAAGCGATAGCCTAGCCCTGAATTCTCCAGCATCATGCTTAGAGGATTCAAGGCTAGACAAAACCAAAGTGGACTCAAACTATCACCCTGGAATATACCTCGCTCGATCCTTACAGGTTCGCTATTCCTCTGGATATTTCGACATCCTGGATAGCGAAGGACTGTGCTCCATTGTCCCATACACGATTTCAGGAAGGTGCGTAGAGTTGTATCTATTTTATACAATTCTAGCACCCTCATGAGCCATGTATGAGGCACCGAGTCATAGGCCTTCTTATAATCTATCCAACATGTCGACAGATCCTTTCGAGAACGCCGAACCTGTTGGCTAATGGCCATATCAATAAGGAGTAGCTCCTTAGTACCGCGGGACCCGTTCCTACATCCATTCTGAGAGGCCGACATGATGGAGTTATCGTCGACGTGTTTATTAATTTTAACTCTCAAAATGGATGTAAGAACCTTATAGACCGTCGGTAAACATGTAATAGGTCTATAATTTTTGGGTTCCGCAGTGCTACCAGCCTTGTGGAGCAGGTGGGTAATTCCTGTTGTAAGGAACTTGGGTAGCGAACCAGACTCTAAGGCTGCCTGGTACTGAGATGCCAAACGAGCGTGCGACCTCTGTAGCCATTTTATCCAGAAGTTGTGCAGCCCGTCCGGCCCTGGAGATTTCCAGTTCGACAACGGACGGACTGCACGGGCTACATCTTGGGGGCTGATCGTGATAGCCCCCATTTCTTCTATTGGATCGCACGCTCGTTCGACCTCCCGAGTCCATTCACCTTCGGTGTGACTGACAGGCACCGACCAGATGCTGCGCCAGAATGAACACATAGCGTCATCATCCGGCAGAAGCGTATCAGTCACACCTTGGTCGGGTCGCTCCCAAGCCCGATAAACCCACCTTTCATTACTTTGGAATGTGCGATTCTGGGTGTATCGCTCCACTCTCCGCCTGTACCTACGAATACGGTTTGCCCATGCAAACACTTTTTGTTTCAGGAAGTCGATGCGCTCTGTGACATGGGATATATAGTCTCGGGGGCTGACATCAGTCCCCGAAAACGCCCGTCTCACAAAGCGCATCACTCTTGGGCGATTATTGCCCTCCCTGAAACAAATTAGTTTGCCGATGAGTGCTCTGGCCCCACCAATACGACGCTCGATCCTGCACTGCCAAGCCGGTACGGCTGGTTTCGGTCGTGTAGCTCTGTCATCTGAAAATTTGACGTGGGCTACACGACATGCCGCTACAGACAGCCGCGCAGTACATGATCGAATGTGTATCAGTGAGGTCTTCGCAGTCATCAAAATAGTTTGACAACTGCGAATCCAGAGCAGCCACCAGCGCCCTATTTTTGTTATGCATGGGCAAGCGAGGTAATCGTGGCCTAAGTTCGGGTTGCATGTAGCGATATTCCCGAATAGCACACTCCAAAGCACTCCTCAATTCATCATTGTACTGGGTACTTACGTTTGTAACCCTGTCACTACTCTCCACGTCAGCGTGGTTGGACTGTGGTGGCACCACAGTCTGCGACGAGGGTGCAGTGACACGGTTACTCATTTCAGTTCGGAGGCGATCAAGTACAGTATCATCCAACATACGATTACGCTGGATGACCCGCACCTGATCCGAAAGTCGCTGGGCGGAAACGTTGACGGCTGGCTCAAGCACCTGAAACAAAGAGAGCATACGGACACGGTACGCGGTCAGGTTGTTTCCTCCCTCTGTAGCCCCAAAGTGTGCGCGCATGACATTTTCATTGATGGATAGTGTCCATCTCATGCGCTGCACACTACCGCCGGGTGCTGGGACCCTATCAGAGACCGGTAAGCCTCGAGGTCCTAAGCGGTCCGGCGGCCGGCGTACTCCCCGTCGACGCGCAGGTGGTGGTGTCGTCGGCGGAGAGAAGTACTCGTCGCTCGAGCTCGACGCAACTGCCACGGCCGGTGACACAGCACTCACGGTGGGGCTGGTTTCCGGCGGCGGCGAGGCGGAGCTGGGCGACGAGGCCGGAGGTGGTAGGCGTGCTTGTCTTGCGGCGGCAGCTCTCGTCAACACTGACGTCGTCTTCATTTTTCTCATATCTTCTTAAATGTGTAAATCGGTCATAATTTTGATAATGTTGTTGGTTTATGTTTTTTTTTCCTTGGTTTCATTGTATTCAGTACAATTTAGATGGTTAAAATTTTATATTTTGTAATAAATTTGGAAGAGAAAAAATTTTGGCATCCGTCTGTCAAGTCGAGCCATAGATTATTATTATTATTATTATTATTTGGAAGTTATTTTTTTTTTGTAGGTAGTACTCATAAATAGAAAACTTTTTAAAAATTTTCAAGACTCGGCAATTTTATGTTTTTTTGTATGTTTTCCGTGAAGTAAAATAATGAGAATTAGTCCAAGAGCGAGCGAAGCGAGCTCGGGAGCTTAGGGCACCAAGACACGGATAGGTTAGGTTCGAAGGAGATCATCTCTTTCATGTTAGGTTACTTTAGACCCTGCAGACAAAAATAAGAGCCCCACGCAAATAGTAAATCGCTTGTTGCTTAAATAGTAATTTTAAACTTTAACCATGGATATCTCTATAACCATGGGGTTCCGTGGGGTGGGGATGGTACAGTGAGGCTCCCCTCCTCCGCGCCCCTTAAATCGATGGACCTTTATGTAATTTTTTAATCTAACCTGAAAACTTTAACCATGGATATCTGCCTAACCATGGGGCTCCGAGTAGTGGGGATGGTACTGGGGGTTGCAAAACCATTATCACAGTAATCGTCTTCTCGTCCTTGTCCCATGTCATTTGGAGCTTCTCATGTGGCCCAATTTAAATCCTCTTTGATCAAGATCTGACGAGTAGTTTTTAAGTTATCCTTAATAATGCGTATTTCCATAATAATATTCCATAATAGGTAATAAAGTACTAAAACTAAAAATTGAATATAAAAATAAATCTAACAAAAAAAAAATACAGACTGCCAAAACAAAACAAACACCGACTGCCGAAAAGAAAGTAATTTTTCGCTATGTAGGGTTTTGTTTTGGAAGTGGTTTAATTTTTTTGTTAAAAAATAACATATTTGTCTTTCATAATATCATGCCTCACACAATCCATCTATATCAGCAAGTACTGGACATACAATGCTCCGAATCTCTTAATCTATCTTCAAGCCAAATTAGAATCATAATTGGCTCCAGTCCTTGCTCACCAGATGACCATAGATTACTTCACCAAACAGCTATAGACAGATAAGGTAGAGAACAGCCAGACATTAGCTAATCCACTGTCAGCTTAACTGTTCCACTATCTGGGGTACAATTAGACAAGTGTAAACCGAATTCAGTAAATCAAATTAATGATTTCCACTACAACTTGCTTCTGTTATCCCCTTTATAAATAAGGACAAACGAGGAAGTTGTTTAGATGAATGGAAGTCGTGTTAATTAATGACTACCTTAAAAGTACCCTCCATTATCCTTGACTCCAAATAATGAGTCATAAAAGGGTCTTAATAGCTGGAAGGACCTCATTAAGTTAGTGAAGTCCTTCAAGCTAAGGCCATTCTTAAGTGAGGAAGAATAAAAAGATGCAAAAAAACATAAGGGCAGGTTGCCTGGCAGAGATCGCGGTATGCGACAAGGCTGCCCGTTATATGTAATTTAGATTTTAAGTTTCCTTTTCTTTGTTTTAACCTGGTGTACCTGCAATCTATAAAAATACTATAAATGCGAAAGTAATTCTGTCTGTCTCTTACCTTTTAACGCTTAAACGGCTGGACCGATTTAAATTTAATTTGGTATGGAGATAGTTTAAGACCCTGGATAGGACATAGGATAGTTTTTATCCCGGCAATCCTCCTTTTGGGGGTGGACAGGAGTTCGTATGTTGAACTATTAATTTCTCAAGTAAGGCGGCCCACACATCTATAATAATATGGCGCGATAATAAAAATGGCTATTCAAAGTACTAATGCTACGCAGACGTAGTCGCGAGCAACAGCTAATAAGGTACATAAAAATATAAATAATAAATAACCATTTTACTTGATAAATAGTTTTTAGGAAACATTCCGGCAGTTTTGAAGAACCTAATTCAATACACCACAAACGTCGCACTTATGAAATAGGAGCCGAGCCTTATGCCATGAACCAAGACACAAATCTGGACTCCGGGCTGCTACTGTGCAATTCCAGATAAAAAATCCAAAAACACTTTGCCTGACCCGGGAACTGAACCCAGGACATAAAAAAGGACCTCCTGCTCAACAGTAGCGCTTGCGATCTCTAGTACAACGAGACATGCCTCGCGTAATCGCTTTGTTTCAGATTATTATTATTATTATTTTTATTTTAAAATAACATATAACTGACTAAAATAAAGTTAAATTATCAGTTTTTTTCGGTATCAAACTGAGAATCAATTGAAATGAGAATCAATATCTCTAATCATATAGCATAGCATAAAGCTCCCAAATTTACAATAGGGTCAACAAGAACCTCGCAATTTACAGACTTACTGAGCATAAAGTCAAGCAGAACCTTAAGCCATGGTTATTGTCCCTCAGCTACGAAGAAACAGAGCAAATACTAGTAACCATCTCGTGAGACAAATCCTTACATTAGTACAATAAACGTAGACACATTATCACTTACGTGCATACACACACACACATAATGACACACACACACACAAATACACTCACTCACACACACAAACACAATCGCACCTGACTTTGATTTTTAGGGTTCCGTACCCCGAGGGTAAAAACGGGACCCTATTACTGAGACTTCGCTGTCCGTCGGTCTGTCTGTCTGTCTGTCACCAGGCTGTATCTCATGAACCGTGATAGTTAGACAGTTGAAATTTTCACAGATGATGTATTCCTGTATTCCCAGGATGCCATTGGCATTTTCTGTGATCTCTCGAAAGCGTTCGACTGCGTCGACCATAACACACTGATCTGTAAATTACACCACTACGGAATTCGAGGAAAATCTGCTGATCTTGTGCTTTCCTATTTATCAAACAGACAGCAAAAAGTAAATGTTAATGGGGCGACGTCCTCCGGGTCTCTAGTCAAGATGGGCGTGCCCCAAGGTTCAATTCTCGGCCCTTTCCTTTTTCTTGTTTACATTAATGATCTCCCTTTTATGATGGCCAAATTATCGGATATAATTCTATTTAATAATAATAATAATAATAACGTTTATTGGTTCAAATAAATTATGTTAACAATATGAACACTGTCACTTAAACTAGGTTAAGGTACCTGTGCTATAAGCAACAGTAACAATTCGTGGTTGATCTATTTATATAAAAATAATAATTGTGCAACAATCCGTTACTATCATAAATTAGTTAATAAGATATTAGGACATAATTAACTTTACAACTAGACAATAAAAAATAAAAGTAACTAAAAGTGGAATATTTGGATGAGACGTGTGTATGTATGTCTGTGTGCGTGTATATCTGTGTGTGTGTGTGTGTGTGTATGCCTGCGTGTTTTGGAATGTATATATGAGTGAGTGTAGGTAGATATATAGGTATGTGACATGTAGATTAGAAGTTGCTTGTGTTGAAGGTTACTCAGGAACACTTAAGAGGTTTTCAGTTTCTTGATAGTTTAATACAACTAACAAGTTTTTAATTACTTTTTTAAATTTAAAATGCCGTATTTTCTTTAGGGACACATTTTTACTAATTTTATTGTAAATATAGGGAGCTATTATATAAGGGAATCTTTTGCAAAATTTGTCTTGTGTGGAATGGTTTTGAATATAATATCTTTTCTTCTTCTATTATCTATTTGAGAGCTGTTATTCGGTTAATGCGTGTGTGCATAAATAAGATTGCGTAATAAAAACAATTGACGCACAGTGAGGACATCAAATTCTCTGTATAGTCTTGCAGTAGGATATAGCCTTGGTTTGGACATAATTACTTTGATTGCCGCTCTTTGTGCTCTTTCAAGCTTGAGAAGAAATGTCTTGTGAGACCCACCCCAGACAGATATACAGTATCCCAACACTGACTGACAAAGTGAATGATAAACCATTTTCAGAACATTTAAATCCTCTATATGGCGTAGTTTTTTAAAAATGGGCATTAGTTTACGAATTCTATTTGTCAGAAGTTCAATATGGTAATGCCAGTTAAGGTTTTCATCAACCCAGACACCTAGATATTTAAGCCTATCAACTCGATCGAGCTGAGTACAGTGGCACAGAGTGCTGTTATTACTATGGCAGGTGTGGGCTCTTATTTTTATTCTATCTGTTGCTGGCGCTCCTGATTTTGTAATAGAGAAGGTGAGATATTTAGTTTTATTAAGGTTAATAGTTAGCGTATTTTTATTGAGCCAGTATAGAATCTGCTTAATGCCACTTTCTGTGATGTCAGTTACTTCATCCCAAGTTTTACCGTAAAATACTACTGCCGTGTCATCTGCAAAGGTAACAATTTTAGCATTTTGCAGATGAAAGTTGCACAGTTGATTAATGTACATCAAAAACATTGGGGGGCCAAGTACACTTCCCTGTGGGACTCCATATGTTATTTGAGCTTCTTCACTTACATATGAGCCAATTTTTACACGTTGGGTTCTTCCATTTAAGTAACTAGTGAATATATCCAAGGCTATACCCCGTATTCCCATATTTTCCATCCTAGCAAGTAGTTTGGGGATAGAAACAGTATCAAATGCCTTCGCAAGGTCCAAGAATACTCCAATACATTTAGATTTACTGTCAAGTGATTTAACAACAGTTTCAGTCAAAGTTCTTAGAGCATCTTCTGTGGATTTACCAGGAATAAACCCAAATTGATTTTTTGACAACAGTTTAAAAGTTCTTAAGTAATTTGTTAATCTTTTGTTTAACAGCTTTTCGAGTATCTTGGACATCGCTGGAAGGACCGATATAGGTCGATAGTTGTTGACACTGTCTCTATTCCCCGACTTAAATATAGGATGTATGAGCGCTGTTTTGAAAAGCTTGGGGAATACTCCCAAGTGGAGACTCAGGTTACATATATATGTAATTACAGGTGTTAGCACACCACTCGCAGCTTTTAGTAACCTATTTGAAATCCCATCTGTTCCTACAGCGCAATCATCTTTCAGGTTCATTATAATAGACAGTACCTCTTCTTCGTCAGTGTCAAGCAAAACAAAGGAATTTGTTGATTGTTCACCTGAGTCTTGTTTCGTTATTCCATTACCATCCATGTTGTCTATATTTTCAGCTAGTTTCTGTCCCACGGTTGCAAAGAATATATTGATTATATTAACAGATTCATGGGGGCTTGGGTCAATTTTTAGTAGGGATTCGTTATTATCTTTTTGTTTATTCAGAGATGCTATTGTTTTTATTAATTTCCAGGTTTTTTTAGAATTATTTTTAGCCTTTTTAAATTCTAGGTTTTCATATGCACATTTTACTTTTTCAAGAATTGTTTTAAAGAAATTTCTGTATCTAGTGTAAATAAGTTTAATTTCTAAGTTTTCTGGGTTCTTTCTAACTTTAGTATGGAGCTTATCCCTGTGTTTAATGCAGCGTAACAAACCCGGTGTAATCCATGGTTTAATTATCTTTTTTTTATGACTGGTTGTTTTAGTTGTAGTGTTGTTATTTATTATTTTTATAATAGTATCTATAAGAAACTTTAATGCAATATCTACGTCAGTACAACTGTAAATGTAATTTAAGTTAGATTTTTCTAATTCCGAGATGACTTTGGGATAGTTAATGTGGGTTATTGTGTGTTTGTTACAGTATTCTGATAATTTCTTGCCCAGCGACAAACAAACTGTATAGTGATCCGTTACAGTTGTGGTTATTACTGTCGTATTACAGCTTAGTACAGATTTTATCATTACATGATCCAGGCAATTTTGTTTTCTTGTTGGAAGCAGGTGACCGGGTAGTAGACCATGTGATGCCATTAAATTCAAATATTCGTGAGATCGCGGTTCGTTACCGATTTCTTTTATATTTATATTAATGTCGCCTATGACAATAATGTTTGGATAAGAAGACAGTGATTTCAACAGAGCATCCAATGATTTTAGGAACCTTTCAATACTGTAGATAGGAGGTCTGTACACTGCAACAATAACCATATCAGCTTTGATTTTAATGATTAAGCAGTTAGCGTCCTCCAAAATATGCTCAAAAACTAAATACTGAAAACAACTCTTTATGTACACAACTACGCCTTCATTTTGGGTCTCATGACCCTTCGTGGAATAATATGTATAGTTATTTATTATAGGTAGTGTGTTAGTATTTTTTAGCCAACATTCAGTTAACACTATTAGGTCGAAATCCAGCTGAATTTGTGTTAAAAGTATTTCGAATTGAGACATATTACAAGAAATGCTTCTGATATTCTGGGATATAATGTTGAACCCACTATGCATGGAGTTTAAATGCGATTTAGCCTCATGAATATTGCATAACTTTATTTTTGAGACTTTGTAGTTATCTATCTCATCTGTTATTTCTTTTGTAGAACACATTAAAAATAGTATAATGAGTGAGGCACGACTGGAGGTTTAGTTTTTAACGTAATTACAGCATTTGAGTGTAATTTATGTTTTATAATAAAATTATTTTTTAGTGTTATATTTGCTGATGATACTTCGCTAATTTTTAAAATAGATAGGAAAGATACGGATGTCTTACATGTCAACGAAAGTCTGATTGTTCTCTCTAAATGGTTCGCAGCTAACAATCTTTTACTGAATGCGAAAAAAACAAAATGTCTGAAGTTTGCCTTACCAAATGTACCACAACGTGACCTAAATTTAAATCTTGACGGCAAAAATCTTGAAGTTATAAAGGAAACTGTATTCTTAGGGATTACTATCGATTCAAAATTGCAGTGGGGCGCGCACATTAGAACTCTTTCGGGTCGGTTAAGTTCAGCTGCATATGCAGTAAGGAAAATAAGGCAGTTAACCGATGTAGCCACAGCAAGGTTAGTATAGTATGCTTATTTCCACAGTATTATGTCTTATGGCATTCTGCTGTGGGGATCAGCAGCAGACGTTGACTCAATTTTCTTCTTACAAAAGAGGGCAGTCCGCGCAATCTATAAAATGAGTCCACGAGAGTCCCTCAGAGAAAAATTTAAAGAGATCGATATACTGACTCTACCTTCTCTTTATATATTGGAATGTATTTTGTATGTCCGCAAAAATCGAGGGCTTTTCAAAACTAGAAGCGATTTCCATAATTTAAATACACGCAGTAAGCATGAAGTTGTAATACCCAAATTCAGATTAACGAAAACTAGCAAGTCTTTTCTTATAAACAGTATACGCTTTTATAACAAGTTGCCAAAGCCAGTTATAGAATTGACCGATGGAAAGTTCAAAAACTACATCAAACGTGTCCTTATTAAAAAAGCATATTACAAAATCAAGGACTACGTTGAAGATAAAAATTTTAGCTCCTTCTGCGCATGCGGCTTCCCTGGTAACTCATAAACGGCACAAATATGTGGATGTCTCTAACTATTCTCAATCTCATTTTTACTTTTTTTCTTTCTTTTAATTAGACTTTTTACAATGATTTCAATAATCTTTATAGACCTTTGCTATGAATAGTTACAGCACTGATAACAACATTTGTGCCACATGTTAAATTTAGTCTTGTTATATATTTTTATTTATTTTTTCCTTTGTATAGATTCTTTTACTGATTGTTTTGTGAATGTGTGAACATTGTAGGCCGTCTAGATTTCTAGACGCTTGTTAACATTTGTTAACTCTCTCGTTTATACAATTTTTTTTAGTTTCTTATGACTTATTGTCGGGCCTACGTTGTCCCCCTATATCTAAGCACTAATACTGTAACGTGGAAATATTGTAAAAACAAACCAATTTTTTTTAAAAGAGTAACCGTGGAGTTTCTTGCCGGTTCTTCTCCACAGGAAACGACTAACCCGAACCGTGCACCTTTTGTCGACGTTTTATAAGTGCCCATGTAGGCCTATGTGAAATAAAAAACATTTGATTTGATTTGATTGATTTGATTTGTTGCCGCTATAACAACAAATACTAAAAACAGTATAAAATTTATATTTAGGGGGGGGCTCCCATACAACAAACGTGATATTTTGCCCGTTTTTTGCTCGATATTAATAACAGCAACAGGTAGACGCTTGAAATATTCACAGAATATTTAGTTGTATATTCTCTTCAAAAAATAATAATTATTAAATTAAAATAAAATAAATTAAGGGATGGGAGCCCCCCATACAACAAACGTGACTTTTTTGCAGTGTTTTGCGATAATGGTACGGAACCCTTCGTGTGCGAGTCCGACTCGCACTTGGCCGGTTTTTATATTATTAGTTTGAATGTTTACTTTAGTTTTAATTTTACCCTGTTAATTTGCATAACAATAAATTGTAATTCCTCCCCGGAAGAGGGTACTGGCTCCTGTAACACGTCTCAATCACCTAGCACAGGATTCAGTGAATCCATTTATTTGCATGTGTTCTTATGTAAATAAAGTTATCTATCTAAACATATAAAAGAAGAAAGTGACTGACTGACTGACTGACTCACTCACTTACCATCAACGCACAGGCCAAACGGCTGAAGCTTCAATCATGAAACTTGGCACGTGGGTTCCTTTGGTAGTGTAGGTGAGCACTAAGAAATGATTTTTGTGAATTCCACCCCTAAGGACGTGAAATAGGGGATGAAAGTTTGTATGAAAATCCGTCAGTTTTAAAGTCAGGATCTTGAGATTTCACCCCCATGAGGGTGAAATCGTCTAGAGACTTGAAATTTTGCAAATATTTATGGTGCCGGACGGTTCCGTATGGTGCCGGACGTAAAGAATTTCACCATCCTATGTCTTCCCGTGGGTGTCGTAAGAGGCGACTAAGGGACACACCAGAGAATTGGCAGCAGCGTTCTCTGTGCTTCTATAACAACCATACTGCGATCGCCAATCCGCCTGCCAAGCGTGGCGATTATGGAAAAACCCCCCACATGAATAGGTCAAATAAAAAATGGCCCCTAATGCCCGGCAGCCTGCCTACCCTCGTCTACGGTAGCGGTCGAGGTTACGGCATGGCAAGGGGTGCCAAGAATCTCCAGACGGGATCCGGCTACCCCAACAAACACTGACGACTGGACCTGGCAACATACAACACGCGCACACTTCGGACCGACGAAAAGATCACCGAACTCGAAGAGGAATTGAGCAGGTTGCGATGGAGTATTATAGGGTTATCTGAAGTCCGAAGAGAGGGGGAGGACTCGATAATCCTCAAATCCGGCAACCTGCTCTATTTCCGAGAGGGTGACCGGCAGTCCCAGGGTGGTGTCGGGTTTATCGTTCACAAGTCCCTAGTGAACAACGTGGCGACGATCGAGAGTGGCGACCAGGGTGGCGTACCTTATACTCAGAATATCCGCAAGATATTCGCTGAAGGTCATACAGGTCTACGCCCCAACCTCGGCACACCCCGACGACGAGGTAGAGACCATGTATGAGGATATCTCCAGAGCCATGCATGGTTTCAAAACTCACTTCACCGTTGTCATGGGGGACTTCAACGCGAAACTGGGCAAACGAGACGAGGATGAGCTGCAAGTGGGGCAATTTGGAGTTGGACGTCGGAACCACTGGGGTCACCTACTGGCCAGTTTTATGGAGAAGTAGGGCCTCTATATGATGAACTCCTTCTTCAAAAAGCGTGAACATAGGAAGTGGACCTGACAGAGCCCCGATGGTGCAACAAAAAATGAGATCGACTTCATCATGTCAACCAAGAAGCAAATGTTCAATGATGTCTCTGTGATCAATTCGGTAAAAACCGGGCGCGATCACCGCATGGTAAGAGGCACATTGAACATTAATATTAAGCTTGAAAGGTCTCGACTGATGAAGTCCACGCTCCGTCCAGCACAGATCCAGGTCCAAAACTCCGAGAGCTTTCAGCTCGAACTCCAGAATCGTTTCGAGTGCCTAAGGAGCTCCGTGGACGAATACAGTGACGGGTTCGTGGAAGCTGTCCATACGGTCGGGTCTAAGTTTTTCAAGACCCGTCGTACAGATAGAAATAAAAAGCTCTCTGATCCTACTCTAAAGCTTATGAAGGAGAGGCGTGAGATGACCCTGCAGTCTTCAGATGAGGCGTGCAAATACCGGCAGCTCAATAGACAAATCTCTAAATCCTTGAAAAGAGACCTCCGCCGCTTTAACACCGAGCGTATTAAAGACGCGATTGAGCGAAATAAAGGCTCCAAGGTATTTTCAAGGGATCTGGCTATTGGGCAGAGCCAGCTCACGAGACTGAAGACCGACGATGGCAGGATCGTATCCGCTAAACCGGAGCTTCTGAGGGAGATCGAGACATTCTATGGGCAGTTGTACACATCAATCAGCAAGCCCGTTGCGAGTCTAGCAAACGACCCAAGAGCTAGATTGACCCGACAATATACCGAAGATATCCCGGACGTCAGCCTGTACGAGATTAGGATGGCTCTGAAACAGCTTAAGAACAACAAGGCGCCGGGTGATGACGGAATCACGGCTGAACTCCTGAAGGCGGGTGGAAAACCGGTCCTCAAGGCCCTTCAGAAGTTGTTTGATTCTGTCATACTCGAGGGCAAAACGCCACAGGCATGGTGCAGGGTTGTGGTGGTACTCTTCTTCAAGAAGGGCGACAATTTCCGGCTGAAAAACTATAGGCCCATCTCACTTCTTAGCTATGTCTACAAGTTGTTTTCAAGAGTCATGACGAATCGTCTCGCGCGCAGGTTTGACGATTTCCAGCCTCCCGAACAAGCCGAATTCCGAAAAGGCTTAAGCACCGTAGACCACATACATACGCTGCGGCAGGTCATACAGAAGACCGAAGAGTATAACCTGCCTCTCTGTTTAGCGTTTGTGGACTACGAGAAAGCCTTCGATTCTATCCAGACTTGAGCTGTACTGCAGTCTCTCCAACGGTGCCAGATCGACTACCAGTACATTGAGGTGTTGAAGTGTTTGTACAAAAACGCTACCATGTCAGTCCGTCTTCAGTATCAGATCTCGAAAACAATCCTTCTCCAGCGCGGCGTGAGACAGGGAGACGTAATTTCTCCGAAACTGTTCACTGCTGCGCTGGAGGATGTCTTCAAGGTTCTAGATTGGAAGGCGCTTGGCATCAACGTTAATGGCGAGTACATCACTCACCTTCGGTTTATCGACGACATAGTGGTCATGGCTGAGACCATGGAGAGCCTCAGTACAATACTCGATGACCTCTTTCGGAAGCTCTTTCCGAAAGAGTGGGTCTTAAAATGAACATGGACAAAACCAAGGTCATGATGAATGCCCATGTAACACCCACTCCTATTAAGATCGGAGACTCTTTACTCGAAGTAGTAGATGATAAAGTCTACCTGGGACAAACGATCCAGTTGGGTAGATCCAACTTCGAGAAAGAGGTCAACCGTCGAATCCGACTCGGCTGGGTGGCGTTCGGGAAGTTGCGTGGTATCTTCTCGTCCAATTTACCGCAATGTCTCAAGACAAAAGTCTATGACCAGTGTGTGTTGCCAGTGATCACCTATGGGACCGAGACGTGGTCGCTCACAATGGGCCTTATCAGAAAGCTTAAAGTCACCCAAAGGGCAATGGAGAGGGCTATGTTCGGAATTTCTTTGCGTGATCACGTCAGAAATGATGATATCCGCAGGAGAACCAAAGTTACCGACATAGCCCGAAGAATTGCCAAACTTAAGTGGCAGTGGGCAGGGCACATTGCTCGCAGAACGGATGGCCGGTGGGGCCGAAAAGTTCTGGAATGGCGACCGCGAACCAGAAGACGATATGTTGGAAGGCCTCCCACTAGGTGGACCGATGACTTGGTTAAGGTTGCGGAAAGGCGCTGGATGCGAGACGCACGGGATCGGTCAATGTGGCGACGCCTGGGGGAGGCCTATGTCCAGCAGTGGACGTCTTTCGGCTGAAATGATGAATGATGAGATACTTTATACTGTGCAGGCATCCACTAAGAAAGAAGTTTTGTGAATTCCACCCCTAAGGGGGTGAAATAGGGGATGAAAGTTTGTATGAAAGTCGGCCAGTTTTGAAGTTAGGATCTTCGAATATTGGGTTTGGGCTGAAGATTAAAATCTAACGCAAATTAAGGTTTTTTGGGAATTCCATCCTTGGGGGGGCAGATCATGGGGGATGAAATGTTGTGTACAAAAGTCCTTCTTTTACAAAGAAAAAATTATTAAAAATACTCTCAAGTCTTTAAAGTCTGTTGGTAACTATAAAATGGCTCAACGCATAAATATAGGAATTAAATAGGGACGGGAAAATCTGCTTCGCCATGACAATTAATAAGGCTCAAGGACACACTCTGAAGTATGCTGGTGTAGATTTGAGGGCAAATTGCTTTTTCCATGGACAGTTCTATGTATCGTGTTCACGTGTTATCTCATCAAATAGTCTGGTGACCAACAACATACTAAGGAAATACTTTAATTTAATTACTTACTTATGCTTGTGATTACTTATTAGGCATACGAAACGGGACAAGTATAGAGCGTATTGATGATAGAGTAGGTAAGTATAAGTCTGTCCTAAGAAACACTTTCGCATTACATTATTTTTACTTTTCTCTACATACTGTTAAAATATGATAAGGAGAAGCATGTAGTCTATGCGTGCGAAGCCGGGGGCAAAAGCTAGTTATTTATAATTATATCAATCAATAATCTAATCGGTTATATCGTGTCGTCTATCATGTTACCCACTGTACAATGTATGTATGCACGTATTTAAGCATTACACTTTTGCCATAATTATCTGCCTTCGTTGTCCATGACCACAAAAACAAAATATTGGAAAAGAAAAACAAAACAATAATTTTAACTCGAAGTAGACATCTGTAATTGGAACATTCATCCAGTTACATGATCAAGTGTCTTCATCGGTAACATAAGTCGGGTTTATTTCCTTCGGGAGAGGCCGTATGTTATGCAGAATAAAATATCTGTTTCACTTTCCATATTTTTTGGACTGTCGAAAACTAAGTAAAAAATATTGTTGCGTCTTTGTACCGATTCTTTTTAGGGTTCCGAAGTCAACAAGGAACCCTTATAGTTTCGCTCTGTCCGTCTGTCCGTCCGCAGCTTAGCTCAGAGAATCTAAGTACTAGAAAGCTATAATTTGGCATGTATATACATATTAATAATTCCGACAAAGTGGTAACATAAAATCAAGAAAAAAATTTTTTTTTAGAAAGAAAAGAAAGAAAGAAAGAAAAATTGTTTATTCTGCACAAACTAAACGCACAATACAAAATAAAGAGTGGCATTCACCAAATTCACAAATTAGCCAAAAGCCTCGTATCGTAGCCTCGTTTTTGTGTACCTCCCATAGACGTAAAGTGGGGAAGTACTTTTTTTTTCTCATCTATCCCATGGTGTGGGGTATTGTTGGATAGGCCATTCAAAAATATTATGGGTTAGTTAAAACCATTTTTCGATTCAGAGATTCGTTTGCGTAAAATTAAGCTTTAAGTTGCAAATTTATGTTAGAGTCAAGTGTCCCCACCTCCTGCCAGCAAAATGATTGCTCTTGGCTATGTGAAAAAAATCACGACAGTAGTAAATATAACGAAATTAAAAGGAAAATTATCACGGATAACAAGGCTTTACAAGTTTACGAGTAATAGTCGACCAACTTATAAAGTGTACTTGGCACAGTAAATTTTTTGTACAAATGCCATTGAAAAATTACTTAAATGAAGTTGATAGCTGTGTAAAACAGAGTAAATAAAAAACTTACGAACCATGTAAAAATATACAAAAATGAAAACATAACAGGCTTTACAAGTTTACGAGTAATAGTCGACAAACTTATAAAATGTACTTGGCACAGTAAAATTTTTGTACAAATGCCATTGAAAAATTACTTAAATAACGTTGTTAGCTGTGTAAAACAGATAGTAGATATATGCTTATGAACCATGTAAAAATATACAAAAATAAAATCATAACATCCTTAATAATAATGATTTCTAAATTAATAATGTTTAAGCTCGAATAACGCATTGGAGTGGCCAGAGTCGTTGGCAGTACCAGTCCGTAGTCCATACAGCGCATACGCGCGGTGGAGTCTATTTTGAGTTAGTGCAGAAGTATTTTCGACATTTTGTAATTAAAACGTAAAAGTAAAGTCAAATTAGATTCGATTTCCAAGCAAATTACTTATTTTCTTTTGTCGATATCCTTTTATAAAGTCAATATTCGACCCGACTTCATTAATTACTAGCACTAACACTAGCACTAATTGAGAGGCGTAAAACTTTCCAGAGTGAAATAGTGAATACCGCACATTAGAGAATTCACCTCTAATCTGCGGTATTAGAGGAGATTAGAGGTGAATACATACGATTTTTTTCTAATTCCGTAAGAGAAATAAACAAGGAGCGTGCACGAAAGGATCAAGGAACGAACTATACCATTCCCCGTGGCTCTAACGCGCGCTCGTATCGGATTCTTTCTAAATTCGCACCTGCAGTGGTACTCAAATAGTTTTTTTTTTTCTAACTTCAGTTGCGAAGTTGGATTTTATAACTCCTTCTTCAGTTACCAATTAGTCCTTATTTAGTTTAAGTCAAGAGTGAATAGATTACATCTAGGCAAGCGTGCTTCACCGTAGACCACATCATCGCTTACCTAGATAGTGGTCAAACGCGAGAATATAGATTAAAAAAACCAATGTGGGCCCGTTTTTAGACTTTGTGAGCCGCTGAAACCGTTCTAATGTTCATGTAACAACAAAAATACCCTTTTTTTAGTCCGCATTATTATGCAACTTCGGAACCCTATTACTGCGCGTGGCCCGACACGCACTTGGCCGGTTTTTTAGTTTTAGTAATTATTTGTTTTTATTTACAAATAATATATATAATAGAGTATTTCTAATCTTATGAATAATAATAAAACAAACTTACAAAGGGGAGAGGGAAAATTACCCATTACGCATCAAAAATTCGTCCAGATCTATGTCAATGGGAAACGTGCCCAGAATGTTGGCAGCATTGCCACGTTGAATGGCAATGCTGATTCTCTGGCCAAAGAAAAGGCCAGGCCTCTGGTCAGGCAAACAGTCCACTAACCGTTTACTTATTCTCGAAACACTCGATGAGCATTCGGACCCCATGGACCTAATGTCTCAACCAAACGAAACGGCTCAAACATATAACTGCACCAGGAGCAGCCGCTCCAGCACATCCCGCCGTGCTCAGAAGATGAAATGGCGCAAAGGTATCGACACAAGTTGCATCCCAGATTAAAGATAAAGATTTAGAATAAAACAAATGAATAAAGCTTATTTTTGAACTTTGATGCATTTTTATCGTCGAAATAGTCTTTAGTTTCATTTATTGTTTTAAGTCCGCTTTTCACTTCGATCACACCTGATGGAAAGGGATGGATGAGGTCTACGATGGAGCATAAAAGATGCCTGTCCACTCTTGTTTTGAAGAATTATTTAATTTAATCTAGCCCATCCAATACATGAGGTCGTGAATAAAAATCTGGACAAGTAAGAAAAACATCGTGAGGAAACCTGAATTAGTTTGAATGTATCAGTTTGAAATCACCAATCCATCTTGAGAAAACTTCTTTTTAATAATATTAAAATATCGTTCATTTTAAGGCACGATTAATAATAAAAATATCTTAAAAGTATAAAAGAACACAGTCGCTTATCAGCCTGAACAAGGTTGAACCTTTGTTTCAGGCTAGAAAGTGCTTATAACTTATAATAATAATAAATAAAAAAGAAAAAAAGGAGTTAAGTAAATAAAGTATATACTTAAATAAATAATAAATAAATTAACAATGGGTATCTTAGGTATATCCTTGTTTAGGAACAACTTAAATTAAACTAAATTAAAGACACTGCAAAAATATTATTTAGTTACATCTGTCTATCCGTAAGAGATGCTAAGTAAATGTTTTAAAACAATCTTTTTATAGCTAAAATAATATAATTTATGGATATTTATTTAATTTAATCTATTGTACAGAAATGGACCTAAGAATGTAAAGAATATCTGTATGAGAAGAGGGATTATTAATTAACACCAAGAAGGTCTACTTTTCATAATAAATCACTACTATTTTATTTATCCAAAAGTAAATAAGACCTTCACATCAAACTGTCCAGTTTCAGAAGGATAATGGACGATAATACAAATATATGCAGTAACTGAACAAGCTGACGAAAAGGAATAAATATTTCTATAAAGAGTTATGACAAATCCTAAATAGGTACCGAAACACATCATCAAACTGATGGGCGACTCAAATCGGGACCAGATTAAACAAAGACGAACATTTGTGCTGAGAATCTTCGGCGATGGCAAGAGAAGTGTCAGTGGCCGTAGATTAGTGGCATTTCTGTTAGAACATAACCTTACTTATACATAAATATAAACAACAAATGAACTTGGATCTTCCGAGACGGAATCAATAAAAATGAAATAGGTTACATTATCAGTAGCCACCCCAAAGTTTTCACAGATACGTCGATCATATCAAAATTAAACTTCAACATAAACAACAGAATGTTAAGGGCAATACTCAAAACATCACAGCTTAACCAATAATGCACTTTGCCCTACAGGATACGATCCCCAACATAAAAACCAACAATCTAACACTTCATCCCTTAATAACGCTTACGCGGCGGCTGGCGTCCTCCCCGTCAACGGTGGTGCTGTCGTCGGCGGAGAGAAATGTTCGTCGCACGAGCTCAACGCAACTGCAGCGTTCGGGATCGCTTGATTCACGGTTGTAAGAGGTCCCGGCGGCTGCGATGTGGAGCTGAGTGACGAACCCGAAGATGTTGGGCGTGTTGTTTTGGCTCGGGCCTGGCTTCAAGTCCGCAATTTTTTTTTCTTTGGATGATTAATAAAATCAAGAGCAAAACCACCCGGTGGGTTTGCTCTTGATTTTATTTATTATATACTTTATAGTACACCACAAAAACATACGGATATTTTCAGTTTGATTTTGTGATGTTCGTCATTGTTATTATATTTTTAGAAACCAGAAGCAGGGACATTTAAAAAAAATACAATGCGATACACAACTAAAATCATACAACCCTTTATTTTTAATTAGTAACAAAATAACAATCACTGATAACTAACCTTAGTTACCACAAATAATAACTTTAAACAATTAGCACTTAAATATCAAAAAGGTAACCAATAGGTACACAGAATAGAAAAATATAAGTCTCACGGTCCTTGAATGATGTTGCCGCCACGAGCGACGTCGGTCGAATGAACCGAGTAATGTTTTTTTTTTTTTTTTTTTTCTACGGGGCTTCTCGCAGCTCAGTCAAAATTACTGTTTAGCTGCTTAACCGGACTTTCCTACGGAGACTAAGCTATATAGCCTCCAGCTAGGCAAAAATTACTAAACCTAAGCGACAACGCTGAGGGCTACCCCAGTTGGGGTCGAACCTCGGCTCAGGGCCGTCGCTGGGGGGACAAGCAAAAGCTGGATCTTGACAAGTGATTCTACCATCCGTTCAGAATAAGCCTACGTGGAGAAGAACGGACAAGAAACTCCATTTCATATCTAATAATTTAACTAATGCTCAGCTTCGCGGGCTGGCAAGATTTTAATTGAAGGGATACGCGACGAGCCTCGGCGGCGAGGACTGACGAATCGGTTTGTATTCTACGTTTGTATATTCTACTCCCTAGGCTCTTAAGGAGCAGAGTAGAGATCGTGAGGGGTCAGAGGTGAGCCTCAATTGGCGAAACTTGGCTAGAAACGGTGTAGGTGCGTCTTAAATGCGCACCCATTGACCGTTTCTATAAACGAGGCTGTCTAGCTCCTCGGTTATATTCGGGTACCTTTTGAAGAGGTCATTTGATTGGGCTTTGGTCATATCCCCGGCTGCCTGGATCCTATTGATCTCGGCAGCCAGCGATCTGGCCTCGTCCGTCATCCAGATTTCGTACGCACTGATGATGGTATCAGATACGCAGCGTCTGGGATTGGGCGTGTATTGAGACGGGCTCTTAGCAGCGGCAGTGGTGGGAGCCACCTGTCGGCTTTGAGTGGGCATGGGGGCTATGGGTGCCTGAGGGGCCGGAATGGGATGATCCATCAAGCCTGGAAGCTGTTGGACGGTCTGGGGAGCCACACTTAGGTGGTTAAGCTTGCCCCATGGCGAAGCCCTCTGAGGGGCTAGCCGGGGAGGGGGTTTCATCGAGGGAGCTTGGCGTGCTTGACGCTCAGCGTGGATTTTGGCCAATCTAGGCGCAATTTTGGGGGCTTTAGGACAACCCTTGTAATTTGCCGTGTGACCGACTTGGTCACATAGCACGCAGCTGGGAGGCTCCGCGCATTCGGCAGGGTTTTTGGGACGGGTGCAATCTTTTGTGCCGTGATCCCCTCGGCACTTAACGCACCTGGGGCGCACAAAGCAATGCTTCTGACTATGGCGATACTGTTGGCAGTTGTAACACTGACCAACGACAAAGGGACGGTAGGGTTTCTCGATGGAGAACCCTGAAAGGGAGCAGAGAGTCTTGATTTTAAATATGGGGGCATAGGACTCGGCAGGGTCGCACTCGACCATTACCATATCGTATTCCTTTCCACCTCTTGCTTTACGCATGCGGTGGACGGCATTGACAGGGGCTTTTTGTGCGGCAAGATTCGCATAAATCTCATCGACTGGGATTTCCTTCGGAATGCGCCGGATAACCACACGGGTGGGCGCTTCCGATGGGAGAGAATAGGTGTGGAACTCTATCCTCATGGTTTTTAGGAGCCTGGTAAGGTTCCTGAAATCAGTAGGGGTCGGGAGTAGGATTTTAATGCCCACCTGGCAAGCGGTGGCATTAAGAAATTTGATTTTGCGTTCATCGCAAATTTTGGAAACGTCTGTCCACTTGGCCTTGTCGTGGAGGAAGATCGGAGGGCATTTCTGCTTCTTAGAAATAGTAGCAGGACTGGGGTCGCGGCTCGACATTGGGGAAGCGTCGGCCTAAGTTAGGGGACTACGGGAGCGACTCCTGGGAGCTGGGGAGCGATCTGAGCGCCTGGACCGCTGGGAAGCGGTGACAGGGTTGGGCTGCACGTCGGAGGAGGAGGTGGACGGCAGAGTTGGAGGGTTGGTCGAAGCGACCTTTTTGGGCTTGGTGGCTTTGGGGTGGGACTTGCCCTTCTTCCTCTTCCTCTTCCCCTCAGAGGTAGCTTGACAGCTTTCTGAGGAGGAATAGGCGGAGGCGTCATCAGTGGTAACATAATCATCGGAATCATTGCCGTGATCATCACCGGACATGGGTTCGTCGACGACGGACTGTCAACGTTAAGGGAGGCCGGATTTTCCGAGAAATTTATCGGAAATTTGGGATTGAGAATTGGGGGTTGAGTGGGTGCAAGCGCCGAAGCGGGGGCGGGCGCCGCGGTGCCGGTGGAAGCGGGCACCGGGGCGTCTAAGGGGGGGCATGTAGCAAGTTTGGCGATAATGAATTTAAGCCTTTGCTTGTTCACGTTGCGCGGACTGGAATCGTCCGACAGCGCGTCCTTGACGAGCTCTATCAATGCTTCGACAGGATGCATTCTGTCGCTATTGACAGAGCTAGTACAAGTGAAAGAAAAGGGAATAAACGAGATAAGATAAGGTATTGTAAACAATACCCTATCCTATCTGTTTCTTAGGGGCTGAGAGATATTCCCCGGGTGGATAGGCCCGGGGATGTGTGCAAACCTACACTCCCAGTCGGGTTAGACTGGGAGGTGAGTATCTGGTGAGCCCTAAGCTTGTCTACCTGCCACCAATCTTATTGGGTGACAGGGCCCTAAGGTACCGGTAAACCCACCGAAGGTGGGCCACCCACCACTGTGTACCAAAAGTCTGGTACGTCGGGATAGAAACACCCGACCGTGCCAGGTGTAAGCTGTGGGACGAAGCGGGGGTTGACTAGGCTATCTACCAAGGCCAACTGATCCCGAGCCCGACTCCAATGACTGCCGTGTCCTTATGGGACTTGGCGGGTGCTTGGGGCACACCCTCACTGGCTTGTTAACACCGCTAGGTTTCCCGCCAGGGACCACAAGATGTGGATTTGAGCTGCCACTACTAGTAACCAAAGTTACTAGTAGCGACACCTTAGGGGCGGTGTGCGTAGACGCGACGGCCGCAGTGACGTCACGCAGGGGCGCGACGAGACGGAGAGTGGGGCGCAGGGGAGCGCGGTGGGGCGACGAGGAGCGAGACGTCCGCACGGGGCGACGGCTGGCGAGCGACTTGAACCGAGTACCGCGTGTGGAAGTCGCACAGAGCTGAGCTCTCTGCCCGCGGGTGCAACACCGGGGCTCACACTCACAACCATGAGCCCGTCCCTGTGTTGTCCTCTAGACCTAGCATGGTACTAGCGCGGTCGGTAACCTTTGCGGGTCAACAACCTACGCTAGCTATGTTTATTGTTGTTTGTGTGACTGTAGGCGCGCTGCGGCGCCCGTTATGAACAGAACACCGCTTCTTCACAGCATCCTGGCGGTCCACCCCCGCCAGGTGAGACCCAGAGCGTACTCTGGGAGGCCTAGCGAAGGTAACCAGCGGCAGAGATGCTGACTTTAGACGAACCTACAGTTTGAAAAATGTAAGCGACTACTAGCGCCGCCGTCAATGTATGTAGGAGCGGCAATATCCTGAGTTACACCGCCCATGAACCAATAGCGTGCGATGAACTCGCGACGCTATTCGGTGCAAGTGTACTGGCGAGTGTGTAGTAATGCATGTCTGTTTACGACGCAAAGTAAGTCTATATTAACTTAGAACAAACTTCACGCCGTGGGTGTCGTGTGGGGTGGGTAGTGTTACTGTTTGAGTAAGCAGCGTGTAGACTGTTGCTGCTTACTCAGGCGTCAAGTCCGGGATGTGGATGGGGCTACACAGTCGGTAGTAAGGAGGTCACGTGGGAGGCGCTTTTTATCCGGCGGGCGAGCGTGCAGTGGCGCTATGTTAGCGATGTCAGGCCAGGCAGACGCGTCAGCCCGCGCGAACATTGATGTTGCGAGTCGCCCCACAAATTCGTCCAGGCTCTCAATCCCGATGTCACGTTGTATTACATCGTTCCTCACGAAGCGAGGAGCGTCCATGATGCAGCGCAGCGTTATGTTCTGCTGCGCTCTGAGCTTCTTTTTGTTTGACTCGCTCGTGAGGGCGAACCAAGCTGGGGTAGCATATGTTAGTATAGATCTTATGTAGGTTTTGTACACGCCCAGCTTGGTGCGGGCGGGGAGGCGGGACGAGAGCACTGGATACAGCAGGTTTCGGGCTACCCTGCATTGTGTCACTACCTTAGCGACGTGCAGCCCCATCGTGAGCCGACGGTCGATGGTCACGCCCAGGTATTTCGCCTGGGGGGTCCACTCGACGTCGACTCCTTGTAGTTTCAGTGGTGGTGGCAGGACTCCGGCTCCTGTAACAATCGCCTGCGTCTTACCCACGTTAACCGACAACCGCCATTTGGCTAGCCACTCGGGGATGGTGTCGAGGGCACGCTGCATCTTGCGCGCTGCATGCCTGGCGTTCATTGAGGTAGCGATGTAGGCCGCGTCGTCGGCATACAACGCGAGCGTCGTGTCTGGCGTTGTAGGGATGTCGTCGGTGTAACATGTGTAACCCGCAGGCGACAAGCAACTGCCCTGCGGCACGCCCGCCAGTATTGGGCGGGGGGCGGACAGGGCTCCCTCTACCACCACTCTGAAAGTCCTGTGGGTGAGGAAGGATCGAATCACACTGACAATGCGACGGGGCACGTTGGACTTGGACAACTTGTACACGAGTCCGTCATGCCATACACGGTCAAAAGCCTTCTCCATGTCGAGGAATACTGCCACCGCGTATTCCTTTCTGTTCATAGTAGACGACAGCAGGTGGAGTACCCTCGACAGCTGGAGCATCGTGCTGTGTTCCGCGCGAAACCCGAATTGTTCCTCGCGAGGCGGTATATGAGGTGTGAGGTGCCGCAGCAGGAGTGACTCGAACACCTTGGAGATGGTGGGCAGGAGAGTGATAGGCCGATAGCTCTCTGGCTTCAGGGTGTTCTTTCCCGCCTTGGGCAGCATGATGACGCGCCCCTCTTTCCACGAGGCCGGGAAGGAGCCCGTGCGTAGGATCCCCGTGAACAGGCGCGCCAGGGCCGCTACCATGCGGTAGGTAAGGTGGCGCAGCGCTGTGTTGGTGATCCCATCTGCACCTGGGGCCTTCCGGGGCTTCGTTAACAAGATGGCGCGTCTGACAGCGCCAGGCGAGAAAGAGATGGGGTCTTCTTCAGGAGCTATCGGTGCAGCGAAGAATTCCTCCAAGTGTTTCTCTACTGCTGCGACATGCTCGTGTTCTGTGGTCGGGTTCGGTTGGAACTGACGCTCCAGGTGTTCAGCGAAGACTTCTGACCGGTCCTCTGCTACGTATTTCAGTGCCCCGTCGCTGTTTTGTAGTGGGCGTACTGGAGTTGGGGTGTTCATCAACTGGCGGCACAGTCTGTGTAAGGAGGGCCAGTCGCCCTCCGCGGTGTCTATGCGTTCCTCCCAACTCGCAGCGGCCATAGCACATAGCTCGGCCTTAACCTTTTCCGCAAGTTTGTTGAGTTGCGTTTTCATTTGTGGGCATCTTGTTTGTTGCCACTGTTTACGTAGGCGCCTCTTTTCGGTTATCATGCGTTTGATACGCGCCGGCAGGGGCGGCTGTAGCACTCTCCCCTGCGGTTGTGTTATCGTTGCTGCTTCCAGGGCTTTTTGTACGCAAACAGTGACATCAGTGGCTAGTGTGTCGACGTCATTTGCGGTAAGGATAGGCCGAGTCGGTGCAGTGGATTCGACCTCCTCCTGGAACTTTTTCCAATCGATTAGTCGACGTGGCGCTGGGGGTGCTACTCTGGTAGGCATGCCCTCCAGGACGACGAGAACAGGATGGTGATCTGACTGAAGTTCATCGTCCAGGACCTGCTGCGTGATCTGGCAGTGTAGCCCTCGGTGGATCATTATGTCCAGCACGTCTGGCATGTGCGTGGATTGTTCTGGGTAATGTGTGGGCGTATCAGGGCCGGACACAGTGTATCCGAGGGCCTCCGCGTCTGCGAGGAGCCATTTCCCATCCGGATTTGCGGTGTAGGAATTCCACGCTGGGTGTTTGCAATTCCAATCACCGGCGAGAATAGTAGGATGTTCGGAGTTTTCTAGAAGTGTTTTTAGGTCTCTAGCGTCTAGCTTGTTTGTTGGAGGTTTGTAACAAGCGTAGACTTCTATTTCCTCGCCGGCTACGTGCAGCTGTACACCCAACGCGTATGCGCAATGTAGCGACGGCGGTGGGAGTTCTTGGTGGACGACTCCTCTTTTAACAAGTACAGCCAGGCCACGGTAACGCACATTTATTGCGTTTTTTTCGTCCTTCCTGTAAGCTATGTACCCTGGGAACTTGCACCTATCTTCAGGTCCCAGGTGTCGCTTATGAGCGCCACGTCGACGTTTTGCTCCTTTAATAGTTGGCGCAGGGAAGTGACCTTTCTGAAGGAGCTAGAGCCCTGGCTGAGAGGACTCTTCACAGCGTGCCTTGAGCGGGGCCAGTTTCCCACTCTATGGAAATCTGGTCGTCTGGTCCTGCTCAGGAAGGCGGGGCGCCCTGCGGACTCACCGTCCGCGTACCGGCCCATAGTGCTGCTAGACGAGGTGGGTAAGCTGTTCGAGCGGATAATCGCTGCCCGCCTCGTCAGCCACTTGTACAGAGAGGGGCCGGACCTGGACGAAAGCCAGTTCGGCTTTCGGCATGGGCGCTCCACCATCCACGCGATATCGCAGGTGAGAGTCCTGGCGGAGGAAGCGGTGTCCCGGGGTGGGGTGATGTTGGCGGTGTCCTTGGACATTTCCAACGCCTTCAACACCCTGCCCTGGAGTTGTGTTCGGGAGGCACTGCGGTATCATCGAGTGCCTCCCTACCTCCGCCGCATCGTCGGGGCTTATTTGGCGGAGAGATGTGTCACCTACGTGGGACGTGATGGCGTCGAAAACCAGCACCGCATGTCGTGCGGTGTTCCACAGGGCTCGGTCCTGGGCCCACCCCTGTGGAACATCGGGTACGACTGGGTGCTGAGGGGCGAACTCCAACCGGGCGTAGACCTGACGTGTTACGCGGACGATACGCTGGTCACCGCCCGGGGGAGTTCGTACAGGGAGGCAGCGTTGCTGGCGACGGCTGAGGTCTCACAGGTGGTGAGCCGCATACGGCGCCTTGGCCTGGAGGTGGCCCTCAACAAGTCGGAGGCCATGGTCTTTCATGGACCCCGGCGGGCGCCACCGCCCGATGCCCACATCGTCGTCGGGGGGGCCCGAATTGCTGTCGAGTCAACCATGAAGTACCTGGGATTGGTGCTCGACAGCCGGTGGGATTTCGGCCCCCACTTCCGGCGGCTGGCGCCTAAGTTGTTGGGCGCGGCTGGGGCGCTGTCAACGCTGCTTCCCAATCTGGGGGGCCCGAGCGCTGCCTGTAGGCGGCTCTACGTGGGGATCGTGCGATCGATGGCCCTGTATGGGGCCCCGATCTGGGCGGCTGACCTGACGGCCGGCAGCATCGCTGTTCTGCGAAGGCCGCAGAGAGCGATGGCCGTCAGAGTCATCAGGGGGTATCGCACGATCTCCTACGAGGCGGCTTGTGCACTGGCTGGATCCCCGCCCTGGGACCTGGAGGCGAAAGTACTCGCGTCACTATATCGGTGGCGCGAGGAAGCGCGGGCGCGGGGCGAAGGGCTGATGCAGCGACATATAGAGTTGCGTCAGTCTCAGCTTCGTGAGGTCCTGGTGGCGGAATGGCGGGACAGGATTTCACGCCCTACCGCCGGCCTCATTACCATCGAGGCGGTCCGGCCAGTGCTCGAGCGCTGGCTCGGGAGGAGGCACGGCTCCCTGTCGTTTCGGGTGACGCAGGTGCTCTCGGGGCATGGTTGCTTCGGGAAGTACCTGTGTCGCATAAACAGGGAGCCGGGCGCCCGGTGTCACCACTGCGTCGACTGCCGGGAGGACACGGCGCGGCATACGCTGGCAGAATGTGCCGCTTGGGAGGAGCCACGCCGTGCCCTCATCTCTGAAGTAGGCAGTGACCTGTCGCTGCCGGCCGTAGTAGAGTCTATGGTCGGCAGCGAGGAGTCCTGGGACGCGGTGGTATCCTTCTGCGAAACAGTCGTCTCGCAGAAGGAGGCTGCGGAGAGGGAGAGGGAGATTTCATCCAATCACCCAATCCGCAGCAGACGTGCCGGGCGTCGGCGGAGGGCGGACAGCGCCCTCTTCCGGCCCCCCTAAATGGGTCCAGGGGCGACGGACTCGGGGACATCCGTTGCCCTCCACACATCTGGACCCGAGGTGGTGGCGCGTAGTGTTCCACGCGCGCCCCTCTTAGACGTTGCGGGGGAGTCAAACACCTCACTCCCCCCAAACCCGAGATCGAGGCCCGGAAGCGGGCCGGCACTAGCCGGGGGTTGCGGAAGTATCGTTGTTCCCGCGACCCCCGGCGTAGGAACACCGGGGTGGTTTTTAGTCAGTAGGAGTCTGACAGATCCCTCCGCCCCCCCCCAGGGCGGAGGACATCCAATGAGGATTTTCCACCCCGGAAACAAAAAAAAAAAAAAAAAAGGGAAGTGACCTTTCCTCTGAGGCCACGAGCGTTCCAGTGTATCATCCTCAGCGGTCTAGACATTGTGGTATAGTGTCAGTAGGGCGGCTAGGCCGTCGAGGATGACCTGCTCGACATCCTGTCCCTGCGTTATGGCCTTTATGAGGTCCATGAGGAGTTGGATGGCGCAAGTAGTTAATTTCTTGTTGGTTTGTTTTACCTTTTCAGTGTTTTTTTCATTCATATGCTGATTGTTTCTATCCGTATTACTAGCGCCCGCGGATTGGTGAATGGTAATTTTAGTTCCCATTTTTTCCGCGGTACGATGTATAGTTTTCTTGGTGGTGGCGCTAGTAGTGGTTTGGTTTGTTTGTTTATTCACTACTTGCACCGTTTCTGAGGCAGGGACTGCCTCAGGGGTTTCTTGTGTCGTTTTAGGGGTCGGTTTCTTACCCTTACCCCCCCTCTTCTTCCTCCGCCGTGAGGAGGTAGTATTTCCTCGCTGGGTGGGCGCATTTGCAGCCGCCATCAGTGTATTGCTTTGTGTTTCGGTATCAAGTGTATTTACTGTCGGCGCCTCTTTCTGAGGTTGGCGTGATGTTACGCTACTACTGATGGCGACTGTGCCCGCTCGCCTATTTTTAACCTCTTGTTGAAAAACTGGGCATTTGATGTTGTTAGCGGGGTGCGGGCCCTTGCAATTTGCGCAAGTGGCCGGCTCCTCTCTAGGACGAGGGCAGTCTCGTGCCGTGTGTCCCTCCCCGCATCTTACGCAGGCGAGCGGACGGTGGCACTGGTGCGAACTATGCCTAAATTGTTGGCAACGGTGGCACTGTGCAGGCCCGCGCTTTCCACGCCATGCCTCTATCTTCACGCCGTTCATATACATGAAGGTAGAGGTGTCGTAGATTGCGCGTACATTCTCTGTTTTTGTTAGGACGGCGTGGAAAACGCAGCCGGGTCGTCCCTGTCGTGCATTAATGTGGCGCACGTACTCCGGCTCATAACCCAGTGTACTCCTGCTCAATGTCTTTGGGGTCCGTGTCTGCCGGCAGCCCCCTGATGGCCACCTTCAGCTTCTTTTCAGCTGGCAGCGAGTATGCGAACCAGCTGATTCCACTCTCTTTTTCCAGGGTGGTCAGGTACCTTTGTACCACCCTGTACTCTTCTTCGGTTTCAGGCGAAAACCGCACCCCCTGTCTAAAGGGTCGAGCATTTGGAGGTCGTCCCAGTGTAGCTGCCAGGGCTCTGAAATGCGTGGCCCAGTTTGGCAGTTTGTCCACCACCAAAGGTGGGTAGCGGGGCCTTTTATGTTTCTTGGTAGTCTCTGTTGTTTTAGTTTGAGGCCTGATTTGGGGCTGCAACCGTGTTGGGGGCGAGTAGTGGCGAATGGCTTGCCCTTGGGGTCGTCTTTCTCAGGTTAGCGCGCGTTAATTGCGAGCTAGGTGAAGGGGAACGACGAACGGCGTCGGCGAAGGAGGGTGGGTTTGTGCCGTAGTGTTCACGCGTTTGTGAGCGCTGTGAATCGGCACAATAACGTTTGGCCTCTTCCTCCGTCAATTCATCAGAGCTCCTGTGTCTCCTTTGCGCTCTGGCGGCTGCCTGGAACTCGAGATCGAGCTCCATCGACGGTGTAGGTGACATCGGCGTGGATAATTCATCCATCTCTGCCTTGCGCCCCTCTGACGCTAGCGACATGGTTGACCCACTTATTGATGATTGGCCCGACCTTATTGCGGGGGAGTCGTATGCTGAGGTGCGGGGGGGTGCAGGTGAGTCCGTATTGGCGGACATCTCTGGCATCGATAGTGGCGCCATCTGCCTTTGTTTGTCCATTTTGATACGCGGGTCGCGATTGGCTACGCGGGTCGCTGGTAATGTGGGACACGCGTGTAATATGCGCGCCTCAGGCGATGTGCACGGCTGTAATGTGTGTCGCACCTGTAAAGGGTGCGCCACGGGATTTGGCGTTTTGGGTTTTGTAGCCCTTGTCGAGGGTGTTGTGTGAATGTGTTGGGCGCGGGTGGATGTATCGCTTTGCGATGTGCGCGCCACTGTTGATTCACGAGGTGCATCCGAAGGAGTTTGTTTTTGAGCGGAATGCGGATTTCTTGAGGTAGCACTGGTATGTGTGCTACTTGGCTGCTGGGTTGTAGTTCGGTGAAGTTGTGCGCTAGTGCGGGTCACCGATGACTTTTGAGTCATGTGGGTAGTTGGTGGTACCATCGAGTACTTTGATTCTGGAGTTTTTTCCAGTGACTTTCGGGTTGCGGGTACCGGTGTATTCGCGGGACGGGCCCTCGAGGGGTCATTGCACCTACCTTGTGTTTCAGGTGGCGTTGGTGAGGCTGGAGATTCGGTGGCAGTCTGCCTGACCTGGCTCCTTCCCTCGTTGGCTGCGGTTGCTGGCTGGTCTCTGGTCCTCAGGTTGGGGAGCGACGAGGTCCTGTCCATGAGGGGCTGGCGATGTTCCTGGTGGCTGGGGGCGCCGCGACCCGGGGGGCCGCGGGCACCTGGTGGTGACATCTTTTTCTTCTGCTACCTTCAGCTTACGCTAAAAACGCATAGCATGAAAAACTATCGTTGCTAGTTTTTCCGCGACCACACACAACGGTATTGCGCGAGCAAAGGCCGTTGGGAGGCTACAAAGCCCGCCCTGGTTGCCTCCGACAGTATAAGTTGAGAAACCTATACTATCGGCGACAAAAAGGGTAGACGAGTTGTGATCCGTGCAGAGTTTTATGCGAGAACAAGAAGTACGTGCGCATAAGTCGGTTAACTAGGACGTTGAACCGAGTAATGTCACGCACGCCGCTTTTATAGACTATTTAAAGCTATAAATCCTTCACTCCTAACAATATTATATGTTTTCTTCTTCTTGTTGTTTTATAATATATATATATATATATATATATATATATATATATATTATGTAAACTAGCTATTGATCGCGGCTCCACCTTTCAAAATTAGAGCATAAGTTAAAGCATATATATTATTCTGATGCATAAGCTAATAATACTGTACATACATAAACTCACGCCTTTTTTCCATGGGGATAGGCAGAAACAACAGAACGCCACCTGCTACGATCCTTACATACTTCTATTGCTTCAATACTGTAGTTTTATAATAATCCGTTTAGTAGGAAGTTATTGCTATAAGTAGCAAGAAACGTATTCATTATCTTTCACTCTTCTTCTTATTCCTTGTCTTCATTTTTGAAGGTTGTGCCCGTCTCGAAAAGTTTTGACGGACTCAACGACGAGCTGCTTCCAAACCACCCTGTCTTCGGCTCTTCTCATAGCAGTGGTCACCGTGAGTCCCGTAATGGCCCTCATCTGGTCAGACTGGACGTGTTGATAGCTGATCGTGGAGTCTGGTTTTGATGTTCAACTGGTTGAGAATGGACTTATTCGTGCGCTTGGCTGTCCTTGGTATGCGCAACATTTATTTAATCTCCAGCACCACATTACAAAAGCCTCTATCTTTTTCCATCCACCGTGCGAATTGGCCAAGATTCGGAGCCGTAAAGAAATATCGAGAATACCAGTGTTCTCACGAGTATCTTCTTTGTTGTATTGGAGACATTTCTGTTCTGCCATGTCCTCGACATCTTGCTCATAGCAGTCTTGGCTATCACAAATTCACTCACGAACTTTCGAGTTCGCACGGACTAATCGCACGCACGGGAGAACTTATGCTGCTCGCTTATTTGAGCATATCTTTTCAAATCGAAGCCAAAGTTTTGAAAAAGTTACTCTCCTATATTCTCAATTGATTTGTAACTGTACTAGGACTTAATTTCTGCAACTGCAGAATAGCCAGTTTCACATAAGAAAGTACAACGCCGATGTATCAAACGGTACTATTATCTTCGGTACTCAGAGTTGTATAATCTTGGGCTACATTACTGTAAAATGTATTTATCGAATAGTTCCTGTTAGTATTTATCGAGTAGTATGTTGCAGCTTCAGCAGCGTTTGATAAAGTCTAGGCTCCGTCCAAATACGCTCCAAACTATGTTAGGATCTGTAGCGTTCTGGTCAGACCTGGAAAACCGGTTCGCTGTCGTGAAAACCACAGGTGAGGTAACCAAATGGTGCAAATCCTCAGGGAGGAAGGTACGAGATTTTGTAAGATGCGGCGTACGAGAATGAAGTATAAAGTTTCGGTAGAATCTCTAAAAACTTATAATGGAAAGACGAGTAAATACACCTGTCACTTCGTCAGAACAACGGGCTCTCAATAAAATTATTATGAAACTAGTACGACGAGACCTCCAACGAGCCAATACGTTCTCTATAGAGAAAGCGATTGAGCAAAATCTGGGGTCGAAAGTGTTCGTCCAGGCACTTGGGAGAAGCCACCTGACGAAGCTGACTAAATCAAATGGGGATATGGTCGTTTCAAGGACGGTGATTCTTTCGGCGGTTGAAAACTTCTGCCCGGGGCTCTTCCATTTTTAAGCTGTTTGAGAGCCGCCTCGATTTCGTCTTGGCTTATCTCAGGCAGGTCTTCTGTGAAATGGTGGGTTAAGGTGGCTCTAGAATCCTCATTTTCGGGATCAGGCCGAGATGCATGCGTTGCGTACAATTGGCCGTAAAAGTTTTCAACTTCCGAAAGAATCTCCGGCTTCGAAACGACGATATTCCCATTAGATGTAGTCAACTTCGTCAGATGGCTCCTCCCAAGTGACTGGACAAACACTTTCGACCCCCGGTTTTGCTCAATCGCTTTCTCTATAGAGAGCGTGTTGGCTCGTCGGAGGTCGTGTCGTACCATTTTTCTTATCTGTTTATTGAGTGCCCATTGTTCTGACGAAGTGACCGGTGGATTTTCACGTCGTTCCATAATCCATAAGCTTCAGAGTCTCCTCCGAAAGTTTAGACTTCCTGCCCGTACACCGCATCTTACAAAATCTCGCACCTTCCTCCCTGAGGATTTCCACCATTTGGTCGAGCGCCTGGTCAACGCTATTTGCGGTTTCCACGGCAGCGAACCGGTTTTCCAGGTCTGACTGGAACGCTTCAGATCCCAACATTGTTTGGAGCATATTTGGACGGAGCCTAGACTTCATCAAACGAGTTCTCTCGAGCTTGCAATTGATATAGCAGGGAGCCTCGAACAAGTCTGTGATCGCTGCCGGTATTAAACCTGTTGATCACTGAGACATCCCTGAATATGTGCTTTTTATCTGTTATGATGAAGTCTATCTCATTTTTGGTCACGTTGTCAGTGCTTCGCCATGTCCACTTCCTTTGGGGCTGTTTCTTAAAGAAGGAATTCAGGAAGGAAAGAAGTTAACAAGCATTTGCCCCCTATGATTCCTGCTACCAAACCCGTAGGATCCTACTACCGAATCACTGCAATTCTGTACTCCCACTTTAGCGTTAAAATCCCCCATGACAACGCTGTAGTGGGTCTTAGTGGTGGAATGCAAGGCCTTGGAAATGTCCTCAAACATTTCCTCCACTTCGTCGTCCGAGTGTGCCGAGGTCGGTGCGTAAACCTGTACAACCTTGAGGCTATACCTCTTGGTTAGCTTAATTATGAGGTACGCTACCCTGTTCGAGACACTGGAGACTTCCAAAACGTTGTCACAGATGGATTTGTTTACCCGAACCCGACGCCGCCTTGGGATAGCTGGTCTCCCTCTCGGAAATACATAAGGTGGCCTGATTTGAGGGTTATTGTATCCTCTCCCTCTCTTCTTCTCCTCTGTTCTGTAATTTGTTAATTTTCATGGTATTACTTAAATACTTAGTGGCTCTTATTTTGTTCTGAGTAGTATATAATACTACTCACAATACTAAAGAAAAAAGAAACTTCAGTTGCAGATTAGCCTCCAATTACAGTTATTTGCCTATTATTATTTTTCACAATTCATTATGTTCGAAACTGTTCCATTTTTCCTTTGAGCATAAAAACATAATTTAACTAACCTTAATTACCAAACGCATAGATTTACACAAAAAATATATTTTGGCTCATATCTCGAAAACTAATGAACTTTAAGTAGAACTTTTTTTAGAAAAGTTGAAGATAGGTCAAAAAAAGTTATGGCTAATTTTATTTGAATAGTTCGCAAAAACTCCGCAAAAATGTAGATATGTTTATGACAAAATGTCAGATTAACAACAGTTCAAACATTCAACAACCGGTTGACTAGAATACGTTCAGTAAAAATTGCAGTACTCAGTTGTCTGTTGCTTTTTATTTCAAAACGACAAAAATCACTAAAGTTCTGAAACATTGATTCTGTAGCTCAATATATCTATTTTATTATAATACTTCTGCACATGTTTTTATTTATTAACATATATACAATTGAATATTCTAAGAAAAACAAACCTATATACAAATACAAAAGGGAGACGGCAAAAAAGCTGATTGTGCAATAATATAATAATACTATATTTTTTACTGTAAATAATGTAGAGATCTGCAAGAGAACCAGGGTTACCGACATAGCCCGAAGAATTGCCAAACTTAAGTGGCAGTGGGCAGGGCACATTGCTCGCAGAACGGATGGCCGATTGGGCAGAAAGGTTCTGGAGTGGCGACCGCGAACCGGAAGACGTTGCGTTGGAAGGCCTCCCACCAGGTGGACCGATGACCTGGTGAAGGTTGCGGGAATCCGCTGGTTGCGAGATGCACGGGACCAGTCAATGTGGCGACGCTTGGGGGGGGGCCTATGTCCAGCAGTGGACATAGGCCTCCCCCAGTCTTTCGGCTGATATGATGATGATGACTATAATTTTTTGCATAAAGCATTTACTTAATGTGATAATAGTGGTGAACTAAATAAACTCAAATTTTACAAATAAAATTTATTTTACGTGAGTAAAATTTATAATAATTCGTTCTCTTTGCAACAAAACCTATAGGCAAATATACCTTAAACCTTCATTTATTACGAAATGAAAAAATAACTTGCTAAAATTTGCTAATCTTTACGTTATTATTATTTTTTAATTGTAGGGCGCGTACTAATTTTTGCTCGTCGTGAACTGGCAGACTTGATATTTCAAGAACCTGCAAAAAGTTGGGATTGTAAGAGATGTTCTCTCTTACATTCCCACAACAATGTCATCAACAGTATTTAAACTTAACTGGCAGATTGTTAAAATAAAGTTCAAACACTGTTACACCAAAACAGATATTCTTTGTGTAGAGAGTTTTTAATTATAGTTCAGTAAAACAAAACCAACTTATTAAAAAAAAGTTATTTATGGAACTACATGAGTTGTAATAACCACTGAAAAATTAATTTATTAGGGTTCCCAACCCGAAGGGTCCAAACGGAACCCCTTGCTGACACTCACGTATCCATCTGTCGGTCGGTCTGTCTGTCCATCGTCTGTCACACAGGTTTTAAAGCCTACAGTATTAAAATTTGCACAGTATAAGCATCTTGCTATCCCAAGCCCATATAAATTATCAAAAATATTTTTATACGTTTTTCCTATTACTATATAAACGTGAAAGTATGTGAGGATGGATGGATGGATAGATGTACTATTTCATGCAAAAACTACTTAACGGCTTTAGATTAAACTTTACAAAAATATAGCTTATACATCAGTATAACACATAGCTGGCAGCTAGTAAATAAATAATCAATTTACCAATAGTATAACACAATAAACCCAAATATCGAATATTTAATGTATTTTATTGATATCTATACTAATACTAATATAATATTATAAAGCTGAAGAGTTTGTTTGAACGCGCTAATCTCAGGAACTACAGGTTAGAACTGAAAAAAAAAAAAAATTGTTAGGTAGTCCATTTATCGAGAAAGGGGCTATGTAATATCACGCTACGACGCTACGACGTATAGGAGCGGAGCATATATAAAGAATGTTGCAAAAACGGAAAAGAATATTCCTTTTTGAGACCTTCCGTTGCGTGCGCTGCGGAAGCGGTTAAAGTTTTGCAGCATTCATGTATGTAGAGTAGGTAGGATAGGGTAGGTATGTAGCCAGTTGACGGGAGCGAAGCCGCGTGGGACAGCTGGTTAACAAATATGATGCTTATTTCCATTGTTTTTATCTATCTACGAGTTTCTCTCTCTTCGTGTGTATAATAATTAGTTAACTAACTTTCGTTGATATTTTTTCAAAAAGATATTGCAAACTTTGACGTTTTTCAAATGAAAAAAAAAGTTAATTAAAAAAATCAAAAAATCCGACTGCTTCAAAAGCAAACTAAAAAGACGTAAACAAGAAGAAAATCATGCTGTGCAGTCGGAGGATACATATTCAGCGAGCTGGCGGACCAAAACCAGATGTATCCTCCGACTGCACAGCATGATTTTCTTCTTGTTTACGTCTTTTTAGTTTGCTTTTGAAGCAGTCGGGTTTTTTGATTTTTTTAATTAACTTTTTTTATTTACAACTTTTTAGTTATTTTTTTTTTGGAATTAGGTACATTTAAACATATAAGTGTTATATATTTTTGAAATCGCCTCTTAAAATCCTTTATTTTGATACCCCACACGATGGGTTTGGAAGAAAAAAAAATTTTGATCCCCCACAAAATTGCGCCCAAAATCCGCCATTTTTGTTTTTTCCAATTTTAATGTAGCCAGTGACACTCGCAGGATTAAGACAAATCGATTGACGTAAGAATCATCAAAATCGGCCAACGCGTTTGATCTCTAGAACGCCACATAGAAACAAACATACATACATACATACATACATACATACATACATACATACATATATACATACATACATACATACATACATACATACATACATAGACTGATAAACACATTACCCTCCTTCGGCAGTCGGGAAAAAGATGTAAAGTGTTGAGAGAAAATAACAATTGCCTCTGAAAATCAATCGCAAGCTAAAACAAAATTACTAATCATTCATAAAGTGGTTAATGAATCTGATTCGGAGAACCACAAGAAGTGAGTTAGTCTGTTTGCTACCGACGGCACACAGACTGTTCAACTCCGAGAGCAGGGATGGCCAATCTACTGCACGCCATATGCTCGGCATATCGACAAAAAACAAATATTTTTTCATTAGCATAATAATAGAATAGAGCAGTTGTGGCCCAGTGGTATTGGCCCCGACTTACGACTTACGTGTCCTTAGGCGTTTTACTTTATGTAAATTATTTAATCACCACTGCTCTAAAAACATTTGTGTTGTGAATTGTCCTAAAAATGGGTTTAGTGATATACATATATTTTTTTGTATTGCCTTAAAAATCTTGTACCACGCGGTAAGAGCTTTATTTTTATCATCATCATTTCAGCCGAAAGACGTCCACTGCTGGACATAAGCCTCCCCCAGGCGTTGCCACATTGACCGATCCCGTGCGTATTTACCTTTATAGTTTTACCTAAATTCATTTAAAGCCATGGTTTGCCATCCCTGCACTTAAGCTAAGACGACCTCATCAAATAAAGAGCTCATTGCTTCTCCTGGCACGTTATTCAAGCCTCGTTGCTGAAACTTGTTACCTTAGAAGTGTTTGAAGGTAATGTAGGTATGTTGTCGGCCTGTGTGAACTTATATACCTGGGGTTTTCATTTTCTTCTTTACGAAGTGTACAAGCTTTTACTCTCTTGTTGCTTACGGCTCTCAATGTTTAAGTGAATATCATACTGTTTTCTTTATTAGTTACCTGGCAGGCTCCATTCAGCCAAGATATGTAATTATTTCTGGAAATATTAATTGCTATGTTACAAGTATTTAAGGTAAGCCTGTTTTAATTCCCACCACCAAAATAATAAGCCATGAAGCCAAGTCTTCCAATAATGAAGATGACCGACATTCTACCATTGTTTTTACTTTTTTTCTGTTTAATTTAATTGCTGGATAAAACACAATTTAATCGTTTCTCTTGGACTCGTCGAGCTTCATCTTCTCAGCGCTTTTTTGGCGGTCACCATGTTGATTCTGGCTTTCAACAGTATGCAGTTGGGAATAGTGTGGCGGGCACTGCACATAATCTTATCTTTTTCCTTAAACTTCATGCAGTTATTTCACACAAAGCCCCATGACTGTTACCGTGGTACAATCTACTGGCATTACATTGTTTTACTGCAAACAACGCCCGGTTCTCTTCCTCAATATTCACGTTTGGAGTTAAACTTCGTGTTCTGACAACGGAAACAAACACAATGTGTACTACACAGCTGTTAGTTAAGTATGAGGTACGCTGTTTGAATGACACCATATTGCTTCTCTTAGAATTACGGCATTTGCTGTTCTTAGCGAAGAATTTTCAGTACAAGGTTTACTTGATAATATTACTTAGACAAGGGACTTGGAAAAACTTTTTCCTTGATACGTAGACGACAAACATAATTGAAGAGACCTATTCATTGGCAATCTTTCAGGGGATGAACATATAGCTTTTGGATTAGACCAACTGTAAAATAAGAAAAAAGAATAAGCTGTTCAGGTTTACCTCGACAAAACGGAGGGATTTAGCGGATTATTTTTCGACAACAACAAACATGTTCTTTCTGAAACCTTCCTTAAGCTTACTAGACTAAAAACCGGCCAAGTGCGAGTCGGACTCGCGCACCAAGGGTTCCGTACCATTATCGCAAAAAACGGCAAAAAAATCGTGTTTGTTGTATGGGAGCCCCACTTAAATATTTATTTTATTCTGGTTTTAGTATTTGTTGTTATAGCGGCAACAGAAATACATCACCTGTGAAAATTTCAACTATCTAACTATCACGGTTCATAAGATACAGCCTGGTGACAGACAGACAGACAGACAGACAGACAGATGGACGGCGAAGTCTCAGTAATAGGGTCCCGTTTTTACCCTTTGGGTACGGAACCCTAAAAAGTCAAATACTTCGGAGCGCTACAAAACTAATAATTCCTAGCAGCTGGCACCTTTGGTTTAACAGAACGCTACTGAACACACAAAAAAATTACCAGCAGCTAACATTTAAGCAGGAAATCTGGATTTATTTTATGTCATCCATTTATTCTTAAATGAATAAGAGAAGTTTGGAAAGGCACAGTCAATAATCTTTATAAGAAGTTTGCCCATTTGATCGTACTTACCATCAAATTTAGAGAAGAAATGAACTACAAAGTTTGGCAACATTATAAAATTACACTGCTTACACAAGTAATTCTCGTAGATAACAATTATTCACTTTAAAATTAATCAAATATGAATACATGATTGTTTTCTAAAACTACGCTAATAAAATATCTCAATATGCAATACCAAGTATACGACTGGTAAGTTGGCTAGTTCTACCTTTATCGAAGAGGATTCTCTTATATTTTTTTGAAGCTGTCTGTACCCTAAAAAAAGTCACGTTAGGCCACAGTAATGTTAAGGGTGTGACTGTATGATAAGTTAAAGGACCTACTCAGACCTAAGAGCCTTACATTTCTTACGAACCTAAGACCTATAAGCCCTACAGCCCTAACCTACCATTTACCTAGTATGTGATAAATAAATATATATATAAGTCTGCAACGTGTGACCTAAGGTTATAGACGAATAGTGGGCAGGATTTCCAGGTTCGAGAAAGGTACACTCACTGCCAGTCCCGCAGACTCACGAGACTGATCGGAAAGGGCTAAAAATGTCTTGGTCACAGTGAGGGGTTCGAGAAAGGTACACTCACTGCCAGTCCCACAGACTCACGAGACTGATCGGAAAGGGCTAAAAATTCTTGGTCACAGTGAGGGGTGATGAAACAAGATTATAAAATTCATATCTGATTTATTAATATTATTGATTATCAATATCATACAGAATATATACTATTTTCTCTTAATACACACTAATGTACAAATTTATCTGCGTCCTATTGCGTGTAAGATGCAACCAAACTGTATTTTAACTGAGCCAGGCCGACTGCTGAGTCTTTGTCCAGAGATAACATTGAACACTGTCCATCTCAGATTTTTGCTGAAATATCTGAAAGTTTGAAGGTTTTCCGTGGAATAATTTGTGATCAACAGCGCTAACTCATCGAAGATCAGCTTTGGCGAATATTCGATAGTACCTACTAACCTGCAATCTTCGGAAAGAGAAGAAAACCAAATACATAAACTAGGTGAAGGTTATTACGTAAAAACAAAAATAAATCGATACAAACTTGACCCATTGAGTCAAATACCGTTCTCAGATTGGCTACTACTATTAACGACTTATGTGTGTCAAGCCATTATATAGGGTGGAAAAAAGTTATTTAAAGGAAAGCACATTGAGGGCCCAAAAATACCTATATACATACATCGAATGCTAAGCGTAATTCAATAACACATTCTGATTCTGGCAACTTCAAGTGATTGATAGAAATAGAACTATCATTCTGTCTAGCCTTCTCTCAACTACATATTATATTTATATTAGGGTTTTTATATATAAGGGTCAGTTTCCAGTCTAAGGGGTCCAGCTGAATACTGGTATTTAAACCCCAACGAAAAAATAAGGGTGTTATAAGTGTGACGTGTGTTGTGTACCTAAATGGATTAGTTTGTAAGGTGACATTATCGATATTGTTTTCTAACTATGTTTGATGAAAATCGGTTAAGCCGTTCAAAAGATATGGGCGTTTTACTGTTTGAATCTGGGTATTTTCGCAAGATATCGTGTCATAATTACGTGTTCGGTAGATTTTTGATGGAAGCGTGAATAAAATATGTCGGCGTTTTTTTTTTTAAGTTTAATTATTTACATAGAGCGACCGTCTAACTGATACACACGACCCAGTAACTTGTTAACACGATACCACTTGTCAACGCTGATGTTAGATTTCATGGGATCTAACGACTGCCAATCAATCTTCTATCTATTTATATATCTCTATCTCTATATATATAAAGACAAATTATGTATGTATGTTCCTTATAGACTCCGAAACGGCTGGACCGATTTTAATGAATTTTGGCATGGAGATAGTTTGAGACCCTGGGACGGACATAGGAAAGTTTGTATTCCCTTGGGATGATAAAACACTTTAAACGCGGGCGAAGCCGCGGGCAGAAGCTAGTGATCTATAAATGACAGCTGGGACCAACAGTTTAATGTGCTTACCGAGGCACGGAGGAATCTCGCTATGTAATATTGATGGTCACCCATCCACACCGTCCGACCCGGCAAGCGTTATTATTTAGTCACGAGATCCACCTTCCTGATAGAAATAGAACAATAAAATTTGTTTTGGAATGTGAACTTAGCGCTAGACGAATTTACGCATTATGAACTACCTTTCCTCTCGTAGGTCTGCTGGTAGAAATTTCTATTGAAATAAACAGTACCTTTGTGCTCTTTGTGTTCCTACTTTTCTCTGTTAAGTGTTTTGTGTGTAAATCTATACTTTATAAAGCTAAAGAGTTTGTTTGTTTGTATGAACGCGCTAATCTCAGAAACTACTAGTTGGAATTGAAACATTATTTTTGTGTTGGATAGTCCATTTATCGAGGAAGGTTATAAGCTATATAACATCACGCTACAACCAATAGGAGCGGAGCATAAACGGTTTAAGTTACGCAACAAACATGTATTTAGGGTAGGTAGGATAGTGTAGGTAGAGTAGATGGATAGGTAGGTAGCCAGTTCACAGGAGCGAAGCCGCGTGGGACAGCTAGTAAATAACTTTTTTGTACGTTCTATGTAAATATATTTATATAATATTTAAGTACAATAAATTATTAATTATTATACATACACCACTCACACACACGCATACACACACATGCACACATACACGCTCACAAACATACGCACCATCCACACACACCATCACTCATTCGTATTAGTAAGTTTTGTGTTGACAATCTCTATTTAAATCGATGTAATGGGGGGCCTGGAGTTCTGAAATACAGGCCTAGGCTTAGTTTAGACTCCAGATCTCCCACAAATTACAATTTTTGTAATAATATCTGTCAACGTAAATAGTTAAGATAAGGATGTAATTTGTGGAGATGAATAAACGTTTTTATTATTATTATTATTTTATTAACTAATAAATAACTTTGCTCCAAGGAAACTTTTATCAGTTCAGTAAACATTCAAATACTATAGAAAATTTGATTTTGTTTCAGGAATCTGAATTGCTGAAAACATGATACCTTATTTGTGATACCCTGCATGGTGGATCAGACCGGAAGAAAATATTATAAAATAAAACTGATCCCCCAGGGTATCACATACGGGGTATCCGGTATCCGACCGGAATATATCGTTTCAACTTCAAAATTCAAATTAAATTTATTGCATCCATAATGTACATACAGGTGTTAAATATAAGTTAGAGTAACAATTCAGGAGTCTCATTCACAAGATTAATAATAAGGATCGAAATAAATCTAAACAAATATTATAAATGCAAATGTGTGTTTGTTCCTTTGTTTGTTAAGCTTTTACCTCATAACTACTTTTCCAATCATCATTAAATCGTATATACGCTGTCAGAGGTACAGAAAAGGACATACAATACTTTCATCCAGAAAAATCAAGTCTATGCTAGCTAAACCGCGGGCAAAAGCTAGTATGTCATAAGAAAACCATTTCCACATAACTTTCACCCTGTAGAGAACGCAAGTGCTAATGAGTTCCGGTCGCAAATAACTGGACTGAATGTAGACCTTGAGAAAAAGTGGTCGTGAAAAGATAAGCTGTGAATTTATTATTCGAAGAGTAATGATACGGTGTCTTGAAACTAACCTGTAAAATTAGTATAATAACTTATGTGTAGGTTATATTAATATTATGGTTATAAAGATATACAGTGCGGTTAGGAAATGTTGTTAAGAAAACCCTTAACGTTCTTAGTACTACGAGTTTACCCGTTTGTTAAAATTAGCTACAGTCAAACTGTTTATTCATGTTGTTTGAACTGGGGGGTGACCATAAGCTCTTAGAGTAAGGTTACTTTGAGATCGCGTAAGTGACAGATGTATACAAGTCATATACATCTGTCTCTTACACACACTCAAAATAACCTCACTCTAAGAGCTTATGGTCACCCCCCAGTTCATAACATTAAAGTTATCTTTTTATATACCCGTCATGGTGCACTTGGGACGATTTAAATAATTTAAAAACTTAATCGATATATTATAGGCTCGTGCAATTTTGACCGCAGTCAGTGCAGTAGATTATTAATTAAATTAAAAATATTGTAATAATAGGGGTTAAAGTGAAATTGCCGATTTATTGTAATAGGTACTTCGAATTGACATAAAACCTTCATGGTTTGAGATTTTTGAGTAAAACTTTTTTCACGTGGTACCTATGAAGATTTTCTTTTAAAAAATGTGCAACATTCGATTACCGACTTTCAGTTGTTTTTTTTATTCAGGTTAGGCAAGAAAGATGGATACTTCGAAAATTCGAGTTATTTTTGAATACGCGTTCCGACGCAGAACTAACGCGGCAGAAACAGCTCGCAATATCAATGTTGCGTTTGGAGAAAGGACTGCTAATGAACGCACCGTGCGATTTTGGTTTAAACGCTTTCGTCATGGTTGATTTGAAGAACGAACCACGTGGAAGACCGCCCACACAGGTGAACAACAATGAATTGAAAGAGATGGTGGAAGCCGATCCGAGCCAAACTACCCAGGAATTAGCGGCATGGTTCAACGTTACCTTACCAACAATATTGACTCATTTGAGTCAAAACAATAAAATAAAAATATATGAAAAATGGGTGCCTCATGATTTAACTGATCTGCAGAAAGAAACGCGTGTTGTAACTTGTGTTGCCTTGTTGAATCGATACAGAAATGAAGGAATATTGGATCGAATTGTGATATGTGATGAAAAGTGGATTCTTTACGATAACCGTAAGCGAAAAATGGAATGGATGACCCCAGGTCAAATGCCGCAACAGTGTCCTAAAGCAAAGCTTACCAATATAAAGGTAATGGTAACTGTTTGGTGGTATCAGCATGGTGTTATTCACTATAGCTTTCTGATCTGGTCAAGCAATAACGGCAAATGTCTACTGTGCCAAACTCCGAATAATGATAGCAAAACTAGCAGTGAAACAACCCCGACTTATGAATCGATCTTCACCATTATTGCTCCATGATAACGCGAGACCTCATACAGCACGAGAAGCCGGTTTAGCCATTTTTAGAGACCATTTGTCACCCTCCGTATTCTTATACACACCTTGCTCCAATGGACTACCATTATTTTCATGATTTGGACCATTTTCTACGTGATAAAAAGTTTTCTTCTCAGGAAGCAGTACAAAATGCTTTCACACAGTTTGTCGTGGTTAGATCACCAGAGTTCTCAAAGGCATAAATGACCTTCCTATTAGATGGCAGCAATATAAAAGTAATAATGGTAATAAGATTAAATAAATATGATAAATTAAAAAAAAAAACAATTTAAATTTTTCAGTACAAATCGGCAATTTTATACTTTAACCCTTAATCAATATGGATATTCCACTCTTCCAACTTCTAAATCATTATTTTAAGCTCTTTCACTTAAAACTTTGTTTTAAAACAAGTACGCCTTATAAATACTCGGCAAATTTAGACTAGCCAAGTGCGTGTCGGACTTTACACATTTAAGGTTCCGTACTAAACCGCAAAATCAAGTTGATTATTACAATCAACTTAAAAGAAAAACAAGAAAAAAAAAAAAATTACAAGGAAAAAATCTGATTTATCAACATATTGATATTTATTGGTAAAATATATTGTAGCGTTATCGCTAAAAGACACTTTGCTTTAGCCTTTTTAATTTGTCAAAGCAGGCAGGTTACAATTATTAAAATTTTCATATTTCGTTTGTCCAGAACACAGAAGACAATTTTTCTGTTACTGACAGAGAGGATTTTTATAAAAAATTTTTGGCTCTGAACTTATCTACTAAATTAATTATTGGTATTTTTTATAGTAACTGAAACTTTGTTTTAAAATTGCCAGCAACTATATGACCATGGCTATGTCGATTCTTGTTCGGAATTGGCAGGAAACCATTCCTTGTCGTTAACGCGCCGGAGCTCGCGGACCGCATGTCTCTGCTACTGAGCTCTGTCAGAGACACCAACTATCGTTTCGCTACCAGGGCATGTCTCATAGTTGCCGTGCGACAGACTCGAGGACTGGGCAGTCTTGCCAAGACTGGTGATAGGCTAATCATAAAAAAAACTTGACGCTCACAAGAGTTTGTACATCATGAATCAAAACTGGTACGTAATGACTCTTCTTCCTATTATTCTTTGGTATGTCGTTTTCTTCTGGTATTTCAGACCTTTTTGTTCCATAATTTTGATGGTCCGTTTCCTTATCTGTAGATATCAGTAGAGCCGGCATCGGCTTTTTTACCCCGGAACAGAACGAATGACCTCAGGAGTACCTGCAGTCTTCAGGATTCCGAACATCTTTCAACGGGTTCCGTACATATTTTGTTCAAAAACGTCTTAAGATTTTGGAGAGGTTCACAGAAGACGGTTTTGTTTATCCAGCGTGGATAGCCGACGAATGGCTATTATCATATATTTTTAATTTAATTTTATATTTATGTAACTTACCTTTCAAGTTTCCGTAGCTAAAAACTTATATTACCTTACATGAATCACGTTTTGGTTTAATACTTTACGTTTATCTTTAAGCCATCATTAAACTGGTTGCAACTGCGTTGAAGATTAGGCATGTTAATTCGGATTTATACTTTTAAACCTTGCCAAAATTAAACTAAATTTTTTGTAAACTAAATATTTAGAATAATTAATACGATATTGATTATTGCAGTTCTTCCTGTATTTTATAGAATAATGTGTTTTATCTTTTTCTATCTTTTATATTTCCGGTGTATTTCTTTTTAATTCAAAATTATACGTTATCGTTGCGTTAAAAAGTTTTATTTTTATTTTATAACGCTACAATATGTAATAGTAAGCATTATCGTCAAATTTCAAGTTCTTATGTCAATATGAAGTTAAAAAAAATCGGAACAAAATTTTGTAATAAAAAAAGCTGACTTTGATTGCTTCTCATTCCTTTGTTTTCCAACATTTTTTTAAACAAAAAATACAGTATTTATCTACTCAACGAGCTCTAAACAACTATATTTAATTCGATGGGATACGCCGTATTTTACACGGCCCCCTTTATTTGTAGGGAGCATAAAAAAAAAAGTTTTTTTTTTTTGACTATTTCTGTGGCTTTGGTTCAACAAGTTGCTTACACTGTGAAAATTTGAATTCTATAGTTCCAACTATTTGGCTATAAAGCCTGTATGACTGATGATGGACAGACAGGCAGATACGTGAGTGATAACATAAGGGCTCCGTTTTGACCCTTCGGGTACGGAACCCTTAAAATGACAATAAAAATAAAAATTCTCACGTCAAAATCCAGAATAATTCAATTAACAAAATGTTATCATTTTATGAAAGTTTTCCATTACTCACATCATAATTTTTGAGACTAATTTTGTACATTTTTCTATCTGAGAACGAAATAATTTTATACCAACGAATCTAATTTCCATGTTAATAATATGTGTAGAAAAATAAGGTATAGGTATTTCTTGCTTCGTTATTACTTATTTACCTATTCAGATAATATCCAACATCAATGAAAAGTATGCTCAAGAGAGCCTTTTCACACTCTAATTGTAGTTTTTTGGTATGTTTTCATGTTTCACAGAAATATTATTAATTTTGGGTATTTAAAATACATACAAACAGAAAGTTATCGGTATTGAAATATACCCCATAGTAGTGTTTTTCACTAACTGTACTAAAAGAATGAAACAACTTCGAACATAAGGAGAAATGTGAGACAAACTTACGACGCAGACCCAAGATTTAATGAGACTTTTGAGACAAATTTTAAAACGCCAAATTAATAGTTTATACTAGTTTCCAGCTCTATTATCATAATTTCAGCCGAATAACGTCCACTGCTGGACATAGGCCTCCCCCAAGCGTCGCCACAGTGATCGGTCATGTGCGTGAGTTAGTTAGCGATTTTATTTTTCTTTAGTTTCCATCTTAATATCGAGCATTCCGAGGTTGACCCCTTAATTATGCTTAAATTACTGGGCTATTAGTAATTAACTTTGAACTGAAGATAGGGATGAAAATAAAGAATCTTAGCTGATCTTATAAATATGTTATCCGTCTTTTGTGCGATACTTCACTTGTTTGCACTAAATCTTCTTCTATCTAAGTAAGCTCTCTCCATCGTTGACTTTGTCTGTATCACCTCTGACCCAGACTAAAGAGCAAACCCATCTCAAATACATTAAAAAAATCTTTCCTTCATCTCTATATAAAATGAAAATTTACCAATCAACTCAGCTAATCGCGAAGTTGATCAACCGAATCCAGTCTGTCGCAGCCGCCTTTTTAAGATTATTTTTCCATCAATCTAGCTGAGGAGCATCTTACACGCTTACCGAAACACGAAGATAATAACACAAAATATTTTCGTTAGTACCAACAACAACAGAGTCAACAAACTATCAATATTCTTGTACTCAAATTCATTAAAAACCTGTTGCTAACTTAGTTTACTTCTTGTTGGTTTAATAATTAAGTTTACCGTAAATTATATTTTGGTTCGAGTTAGTCAAAACAATGTTCTAAGTACCCTTAGGATTCCTGGTTGCTATGTCGACAAAGCCCTGTTAGAGAATTGTTAAGTGTAACCACCATTGGGAAGGTTACTGACTGTTTCGTTGGTATTGTGGTCAAGCTCTACTACTGAGCACGAGGGTCTGGGTTTCATTTCCTGGTCGGACAGTGTTAATAGGTTTTCATATCAGATTTTTATTTTTAAATAGTAACACGAAATCTAGATGTGTGTCCGGTCGACGGCAATTGACCCAACCTATTTTATGGAACTTAAAATGTAAATGAAAAATATGGGATTACTATAGGTAAGTACACTTCTCTCAAGGCCTTCAGGAAATAAAGGGGTGTTACTCTTATTGGGAAACTAAGTTACCTACATAAGCTGACCTGTTTCTAATCAAACGTTCTGAAGAAAATAAAGACACAATACTCACGAGGATTTCCCAAAAGTTCAACTGTTCTTTTGTGGAACATTTTTGAGGTCTGTCTGTAAGTAGTTCTTAATTTTTCTGTCAGATTGAAATAAATATATTCTATACTACTGCGTTAAAACGCGCAATATTTGTACTCACGTTCTCGAAAACTGTTCTAACTATTTCGTTAAAATTTGGGGGCGATAAATCGATCTAGCCAGGTCTCATATCTGGGAAAATATCTTTTCTCCGGTAAATGTCATCTAAGTTCTGAAAAAAAAAAAACTTTCTGTTTTCTCCCGAGCTAAGCTAGGTCGCCCAGGTACTTAGGTAGGTACGTTTTTCGAAGCTATGTAATATTATTACACACTGTTATAAATCCAAGCATTTGTCATAGGACCTGTTTTATCTAAAAACATACGAACGAAGTCGCGGTCAGAATGTAGCTGCGGGATAATGTGCAAATGTTTGAGAAACTCATAAACTGCAAAAGCATGTTAAACTAACAAGCGAGGTAACAACTATCTATATAATTCAATCAATCTTCTGAATCTAGTAGAGTTTGCAGCATGGATGAATGCATATAGCATTTTGATGTACTGTCTTACAAATTCAATACAGTCCAATTTTATTGAACAAATGATAACTTGGAGCTTCGTGAACCTGGTTTGTAGAAGTCAGATAGGCATTCACTCCATGTAACTAATGTAACAAACCATGTACATCTGAGTACAGTCGGAGGATACATATTCGCGAGCTGGCTGACCACCTGATCCTCCGACTGCACAGCATGAGTTTCTTCTTGTTTACATCTTTTTAATTCGTTTCTTCTGCAGACGGATTTTGTTTATTAATAAACTTTTTTTATTTACCACAATCCAGTTATAATTTTCTTCGAATTATTTTTAAACATAGAAGTGGTAAATATATTTGTAACGGCCTCTTAAAATCCCTCATTTTGATAACCCATTTGATGAGTTTGTAAGAAAAAAGAAATTAGGATCCTCACAAAATGGTGCCCAAAATCCTACATGTTTGTTTTTTTTAGCTTCACTTATCTAAGAAAATTTGGGGGGTCAATCAAGTGGTTTGAAAGATATGAGGTTCTAAGGCATATTACATACATACAAGATACCCGCGAAAAATATAATCATTTTTTTTTTTTTTTTTTTTTTTTTTTTTAAAACGTTGCCCCACACTAGGAATTTCTTCCTGTATCGTGGGTGCGTTTACAGACATATAAACTCACATACGCAAACACCCAGAACCGAAACAATTATCTGTAGGTCATACAAATATTTGTTCCGTGCGGGAATCGAACCCGCGACACGCAGCGCAGCAGTCAATCGCACAACCACTGCGCCAACCGTGCGCCCTAAATCAATTATTTCCTTGTAGTCGGATAAAAAAAGGAAAATATAGCTATAGATAACATAGTGCATATCATAAATTATCCATAAATAACCTACAGACACACCAATGTATTTGATAAAGTGAAATTAGCTGTTGCATCTGATAACTATGAACACAATATGAGTAAGTTACTCAAAATAAGTAGACCTAATTTTGTTTGCAACCTGTCGTACTTGGTTTTTTTATGAACTGCCGAAAGTAAATATTGAATACGGTAAAAGAATCTGGACGTATGTTCTTCCAAGCATTCTGAATAAATTACCTAAGGAAAAAGACAAAAAATGGAAAACAAAAAACCTCGATAAATAAAAAACATCTTGAAAATCTACTATACCGTTGAAAAGTCTAGAATGGGGGGAAAGGGCCTACGTGTGGGTCCCTTACCAGGCAAACTTTTTGAGCGAGTAAGTCTAAAACTGAATCTTCCTGCCTTAAAAAGATTGAGCGTAATTTTTTATGTAAGAATTTTATGAATGCATGTTGGTAATAAATATTTATTTATTTTTTTTACCACGTTTCGCTTGCTACTACGTTTCCCTATATTGTGTGCTCTATTTTTTTTTAATAGGTGGCGAGTCTGTTGTCATCAAACGAACACATATCAAATCAATTTATTCGCAGTAAGTATTGGTACAATTTTGGTCTTAACATAAATAATAATACAGATCCATAACACTTTAGTCATAATAATGTGACATGCAAACATTTGGGTTAATATTTATTTAAAGTTACACAATACTATTATAGTTATAATTATTAAATTACAATTGAGAAATTGATTATATATTATCAAATAAATTTAAAAAAATAATATGTCCGAGAGTAAATGATTAAGGGATTATTAATTTTTCAACTCCCTATTAAACAAATCAAATCACAAATCTAGGCTCCGGGCTGCATCAGTCATAGTCATAGTTATTTATTCATAAACAAGTATCTAAATTTACATGCAAAATAACACAGTTACAATATATACACGAAAATAAATTACATTTGAATTTCAAATTAAATCAACAATTAAAAAATAATAAATTTACATTTCTTCATTATTATTTCAACATATAAATTAAACAATATGGCCAACACCTTAAAATTTAAAAGAATAACAATAAAATAATTAATGAAGGACAAATTAGCATAGATTGATAAAATTAATTAAAAATAATAACATTAAATTTATGGTTAGATCAATCTGACTGAACAAAATCCAATAATATTTAAAAACAAAATCAAGGAGGCCATTAAGCAGGAGGGCATTAAAATCTGACCCATGATTATCTAAATAAAATTACAATTATGAAAGAAAAACGGAAGGAATCGAACTCAGCATCTCATGTTCAGCAGTAGCTCTAGCGACCACTAGAAACGAGGCAATTACCTACATAATATTAAAGATTTGCTAGCTTCTGCCATCGGCTTTGCCTGCGTGAATGTCGAAAATTATCCCGACGGAACATATTCCCGAGGTAAAAATTATACTATTTGCTATTTCAGACTATCCCTCTGCCAAATTTCATCCAGATTCGTTCAGCAGTTTGAGCGTGAAGAAGTAACAAACATACAAACACGCTCACAGACTTTCGCCTTTATAATATTGCTAGTGTGATGTTCAAATCCATACCATCGTCTACACGTGGGTTCCCCATGTTAAAGTGATGTCAATTAACTAGAGCCTAATTGTTAGTTAAAGGCAAGCAGCCGCTGAACAGACGACATATCCTTATTCCCGGCGGCGCTACAATAATTGCGAGCCATTGACGACGTCAGAGCAAAGATCAAGAGCGCAGATGTGACACAAGAAATAACATCACACCAAACTGTCATACTCAAACTATTTAGTACAATTAAACCACTAATGTACCCGTCGTCATGGCCCCTGTGGCTAAGATCTCACCTCTCGTGCATGAGTTCGTGGATTCAAATCCAATGTGACTTTTTCAAATTCATAATTTTTGTACAAAATCACCTACCCATATTAAGCAAGTCTAGTGATCAATGGTCGTGTCTTCTTCGTATGAGAAGAGGCATTTGCCTTGCGGTGGGATAGCTGTAGGCCGGTATTACTAAACCATTAAAGGACTCAAAAGTAGTTTGAGTCGTTCAGTCAAAAAGATGAAGCTAGTTGCAAATTCCAAAGCTTGGGTAGACTTCTACTGAAAAGAACGTGCAATAATCTCCATCATGCCTGTAATCGCCGAATGGTCAGATATATAGAATTTTGTGACACTAAAACCCAAAATCAACAGTAGTGACTACCAAACGTCGAAGCAATAAAGTTCGACGACTCCGAGAAGAAATTTAACTTTATTTCATTATCTTAGATACTCCAATGAAATTAATAATCATTAATTTAATAACAAAACTATTCTGTACTAGTTCCAGGTCCAGGACACGTATCTCAGCGAGGGCTAATGGATTCGAGGAACTTTTCAAGTAATTCAATAAAAAACCCGAACCATCTCTGGCCAGGGCCTTAGGCTGTTATCCGGAGTACATTATGAATTTATGCACAATATATATCGAAATACAAGTGGAGAATCCTTCTTACCTCGGCATACCAACTTTTTATTTACTTAATTCTTTATTATCTTATATCATAATTATCTTATGGGAAGGTATTGAACGCAATATTATGTTGAATAATAAATAGCACAGGCTGTATCAGGAGTTGTTTACTATACGAACCTTGTGGAAACTAGAACAAATTTCCGTGCGTTCAAGCGTTTTTGCCACACTTATTATTGGAAACAAATTTAGGAGCTCACAATTTTAGGACCCATTCATATTAATGCAAATTTTTATCCGTGGTGCTAGGCAACTGGGCTTATCCCAGTTGTAAACGACCCCTTGTGCCTATTGGCCTTGTTTGGTATGTCTACTGCTTGATATGGAGGAAAATGGAAATTTGTATTTTTTCCTACTCCTCCGTTATCTGCACTGTTGCTGAGAGATACTTATCCGACGCGCGCGCTACTGGGCCTCAGATCCGGTCATCCGCCATGGTTAGGCGCTTGAATCTGTCCTTGAAGGCAGTCTCCCAGTGGGGCGATGCCAATCTGGTCAGGTTCAATGCTACTAAGACCCAGGCGTGTCTTTTTTCCGCTAAAAGGTGCCAATTCCACCTGACTCCTTCTTTCTGTGGTGTGACCGTGCCGATAACGGACCATCTTGAGCTTCTTGGCGTTACGTTGACATCGACCCTCAATTTTGGTCCATTCATTGAGGCAAAAGCTCAACTGGCTGCCAAAAAGTTGGGGATTCTTGCGAAGGTGAGACGGTACTTCACGCCAGAACAGTTGCTCAACTTGTATCAAGCGCTAGTTTGGTCATGCATGGAGTACTGCTCTCATCTCTGGCACGGATCTGCCAAGTACCAGCTGGATGCACTAGAGTCGATCGAAAAACGGGCCAAGAGGGTCATCGGCAATGAGATACTGGTCGAGTCTAGGCTCCAGAGCCTTGAACATCGGCGCCAAATTGCCAGTCTGTCGGTTTTTTATCGGTTACATTTCGGGGAGTGTGCGATGGAATTGCATGAACTAATTCCTCCTAGCCCGTTCCATTATCGGACTACAAGACATACGGCGATTCGTCATCGGTACATGGTGGACATCCCACCCATACGCACCAAATGTTTCGGGAGTGCCAAAAGTACCCATAAATCTGCACTATTGAGGACCTAATCAACGCCACAGACCCTGCGATTGGCGTGGCCGCCTCTTTGTCCCTAAATATTTTAAAGAGTTTCCCATCAACAGAAAAGAAGAAGGCAAAGCACCTACCACTATTTGTCTCTGCATCACCCAAAGGTTTACTGGTAGAAAACGCCTAAAGCATTAAGTCCGCCTCTATACCTTTGTGTGCATGAAGTATTTAATAAATAAATAAAGAAGACAAAATATAACAGCGAAAAATCTTTTTAACAAAAAAATAAACCGACTTCCAAAAAAAACATTGCCATGTGGAAAATAACTTTCTTTTCCGAAGTCGGTGTCGAAACGCGAAAATATATAATAGGTACCAAAGACACCGACTTCGGAAAAGAAAGTTATTTTTCACATTGCAGTGTTTTTTTTTGGAAATCGGTTTGTTTTTTGTTAAAAAGTTTTTTATTTATCTCTTTTTAGTTTTGATAGGTACCTCCAATTGCCATAAAATTCTTATATAGCCAAAGTACATCTCATGACGATCCCAATAAGCAACACACACACACACACACACACACACGAATATACACGACTAGGATACATTGTTTTATTTTGGAGTTCCAGTGCCTACCTGCCGGCTTCAACATCAGATCAGTTCGATGGTACCATTTTCATTAGCACTATTTATTTATAAGTATTTGCTTCATTATAGTCGTTAAATCAATCTGCCTAGCCTTTTCCCAACTGTATTGGGGTCGGCTTCCAGTCTAACAGGATTCAGCTGAGTACCAGTGTTTTACATGGAGCAACTGCCTATCTAACATCTACAACCCAGTAACTGGATAACACGATACCTCTTGGCAAGACTGGTGCCAGATCTCAAGCTTCTGACTACTCGTAACGACTGTCAAAGATCTTAAAATGACAGCCGGGAGCAACGGCTTAACGGGCTTTCCGAGGCACGGAGGAATCTCGGTATGATGAAATGGTCACCATCCACGGACCGACCTTTTCAAGCGTTGCTTAACCTTGAAGATCGACCCGTGCGGCTGTTATGATTTAGCCACGAGCTCCTCATCATAGTCGTTAAACTATTCGAGATATCGTATATCGTATACTTAGCATTAAGGAGTTCTATTGGCCATCTGTGGTCTTCTTCACCAGTTCCAATTTACCAAATGATACTTTTTGAGTGCAAAAAATGATTGCATTGTTGATAAAAATACCAAAATTGCTATATGTGTGCCTATAATTAAATAATAATATTCGTAATATTTGAGGAGTTCCCTCGATTTCTCCAAGATCCCATCATCAGATCCTGACATAATGACTATGGGACCAACTGGAAAGTATACTCTTTCAAACAAAAGAAGAATTTTCCTAATCGGTCCAGGCGTCTTTGAGTAATCGGGGAACATACATAAAAAACAAAACATAAAAGATTCCGACGAATTGAGAACCTCCTCCTTTTTTTGAAGTCGGTTAAAAATGAAATCAAAAAGAAGTTAAGTTAACGAAAAGATAAAGTAAACGAAAGCAGTAAGTTGAAGATTAAAGAAATCTCGCTTTAAAACTAACACCCACGATAAAAAGATGTTGCGGTAAGTTAGTAACTTTAAAAATAGTTTAGACTTGAAGTAGCGGTTTAGGTTAAGTTCTTAGTTGGGGTTCACGACTTACAGTCTCTTTTAGAAAATTGACAAGTTAGAACAAGATTATTTATTTCAAGTTTACCTTATATCCTAAGACCTTTTTTTTTGTTTTCGTGGTTATATGCTCATGCATACTGCACTACCACGGGGAGATAGTGCAGTTATCTCTAACCCACTAAAACTCCACGGTGTCCTCCTGTGCCGCTTATGGCGGTAGCACGGGTACGCGTTAGCACTCATCGCGAACCCGCCGCGGCTGTCCGTCACCGGACCCTCCTCGGGGGAGTCCCCCCATCACCGGCGCACCAGAACACACTGCACGCCGTGACCACCCCAGGGACCAATCAGCACATCGGCGCGAGACGACCCCGTGTATGGCACCCTTGGTATATCCTAAGAGCCTGCGATGATCAGACATTCGTTATTTTATAAAAGCTCGAAGTTTCTCTGTGTATGTACCCAATACAGGTAAGAACGATCCCCGAACATGAAGTTTCATGTCATGGTGGCTTTGGAAGATATCAGAAAAACCACTAGAGTACTGTTGGCAAAGCAAATCAGTCATAAAGCAAAAGCTAATACCAAATAATGCACCAATATAACGCCAGTAAGTTTATAAACTTGGCTATCTACCGGCTCAGTAACTTCTGCGAATCTTTCATAACACATTTATTTTGCTGACCGTAAAACAGCTACATTAACTCTACTTCCAAGTAATGTCATAAAATTCTGACCACTCTGAAACAAATAATTTAATAATCTGTGGTGCCAGTGTGGCCAGGTACATTGGGAACGCTCGCCTTTTGAATTTATAACTAGCACCAATCTAACGCTTCCCGTCGCGTCTACGGCGAATTGCACTAGCCACTGGCACAAGTTCAAGGGCAAGTGCAATGTGTTTTTGTGGAATTTGTTTTGTAGTTACGTTTGTACTTGCTTGTGCTGAAAAATGAAAAAATAAATATAGTGGGGAAACCGACACGTCCTAGTGCGTAAAATTCGAACCCATGTATACCAACACACACTAGGCCCGCGTGGGAGATTATGGCAGTGGTAACATTAAAGGCTGTTTATGCATATGAGTCAGTCTGATCTTGACTCTTTAATTCTTTTTATCTCATCTTCATCATATCAGCCGAAAGACGTCCATTGTTGGGCATAGGCCTGTTTATCTTATTAAACGGCAACTCCTGTAGATACAATCCATACTTTTACTAATATTATGAATGAAAAATCGTTACATTCGGATTTTTAGTCGATTCTCGAGCTTTGCATGAATCCTTGGCCCATGGAAAGAACGAAAAAAAATAATGTGATTGGCACAAGAGGTACAGACACGGGTAGATGAAGTCTTGAATAAAGACAATAGTAGTACGTTACTGTGGCATTTTTCTTTTTGATATTCACGTTGGTAATGCTGCTCTCAAAAATTGATTAGTTATAAGTGAAAATATCAGTCAGTCCTCATAATACAATCATGGGCGTATCCAGCATCTGCTTAGGGTTGGGGCAAAAGTTAGGAAACTCTAAAAATAGTAGTAAGTTCAGAGGCGGACCAAGTCTGTCGGTACCCAGGGTGGCAAAGATAAACAGGGCCCACAAACCGGTAAGCATAAAATAAAAAATGTCAAATGAAACGGTCGATTCGCTCGCGTGATCGTATAATTCTAGTAGTTTTTTTCCCTTAAACAATAAAATACTTACGACTCAGAGTCATGGGGCAGCCTGCCCCATCTTTCAAACAGAGTCAGAGTTAAGGACGGGGCAGGATGCCCCATCGGCCCCACCCTGGGTAAGGTTTTGAATACAACTGCCGATACTAATAACTCTGGCTAAGTCAACGTAAAATGACTCAGTCATTCAAAGTTTGGGGCGCCCCAAACTTTGAAGATCAAGCTAGTCATATCTAATCAAGAGTTGGTGCTCCCGTGACCGTTGCCAACCTAACCGTTTGAATGAAATTTGTAAACGCATAAAATAAAGAGGAATTATTATTTTGCTTGTAGGATGTTATCTCAGAATTATTGTTCCGATACCAACAATTATTTCACTGTTAGAAAACAACATTATTGCCGTAAGATAACTTTTATTCCGAAAAAGGAATGTTTCATTTTATGCGTTAGGCCACGAGAATAAAACCACAGGTAGAAAACCTATAACTTCATAAAATATAACTTGATCTCTGCGACATATGTCAAACTGACGTATACGTTATTCTTATGTTATTGTAAGCCTGTCAAGCGCTATTGTTACTATATTGATACTGACAGCTGTCACAGAAATCAAGCTATCTTTTATGAAGTATAGTTGGGCATTCCAACTATCACAATACCTACCCTTTCATGATATGAAATATAAACTCACCCCATTCTAATTATCTATGAGTCATAATTGCTTCTATAGCGCCACGCTATAAAAATGAATCCATACTTTAATCATGACAATCTTAGAAATCCGATGACGTTTCTCATTTTACATTCTAACTTTCTATGAACGTCTACGTAAGACATTGAAAAATCAAATTCACAATCCTAATTAATTACTATGTTGCCCATACGATATAACAACGAGTATCATTCGTAAGCATCAAGTTTAACCGTATTTTTATAGCTGTCAAATCCTAAATCTTCGGGCTGATTTCATCAATGAAATGAATAGCGATTAGTTCAACTAAACTCAGTTCATGCAAATACAGCGTTCTGATTGGTAGTTCCTCAGCGGTTTCAACCCATCAGAAAGCTGTGTTTGAATAAACTCAATTTAGTCGAACTAATCGCGATTTGTTTCATTGGTGAAATCGGCCCTTAGATTGTCACGACTTTAATCCATACTTACTTAAATGTAATAAATGCGAAAGTAACTGTGTGTCTGTCTGTTAACTCTTCACGTCTTAACCGCTGAACGGATTTGGATAAAACTTGGTGTATGGATATGACAAGAAACTTGATTAAGACAAAGGAAACTTTTCACCCCGGTTTAATACAATTTTGTGTATGAATAGAGCAGAACCTGGACTGAGGATACTTTTCACCCTGGTATAATGTTCCTTTGGGATAATAAAATGTATTTCATGCGAGCGAAACCGCTGGTAAAAACTAAACTAACATAAAAAGCGCATCAGCTCCCCATATAAAATAGTTACTGTCCACAATAACGCTGTGCCATTAGCTCCAATACAAACGTCCAGCCATTTTGTCAATTGACTATCTGTGCAAAATGGGCACACTAAGTGGGACGCTCAAGAAATATAAATACGAACGTGAGTATAGCTAATATGTTTTAAAAAGAAAACAAAAGACCGGTCAAGTGCGAGTCGGACTCGCGCATGAAGGGTTACGTTCCATTATCGTATAAAACGGAAAAAAAAATCACGTTTGTTGTATGGGAGCCCACATTTTTTTTTTAAATTTGCTTAATTGACTGTCCAGATCTTCTTAGCAGAATAAACCTTGATGTTCCTGCTAGAATCCCGCGTTATCGCCGCCCATTACTCAAAGCCCCACAATGCCGAACAAATCTGGGTAAACACTCACCGGTTGCCAGAATGAGCCAGCAGTACAATGCCTTGGCATGTGCACCAGAAGACATAGACATTTTTCTAATACTCTGGGTAAATATAGGTCATTCTTCTTCTTAGCGTGTCGATGGCAAATATAAAAAGTTAAATATTGTGTTTGGCCCAGAATTCAGCCACAGCAACACCATTCGGTGACGCAGTCATAAGGTCTTCGTACGCACAGGTGACAGGGCATGCTGCGCACTCCGTGAGATGGGCCATGGTCTGTGGAGAGATAGGTGTGGAGAGATCCGTACACAGTTGCGTGATATGTAGCTGAACTGCCTGCCTAGTTGTGTTTTGTTTACTCCTGTTTTTAGGGTTCCGTACCCAAAGGGTAAAAACAAGACCCTATTACCCTATTACCCAGACTTCGCTGTCCGTCTGTCTGTCTGTCTGCCTGTCTATCTGTCCATCTGTCACCAGACTGTATCTCATGAACCGTGTTAGCTAGACAGTTGAAATTTTCACAGATGATCTATTCCTGTTGCCGCTATAACAACAAATACTAAAAACTGTATAAAATTAATATTTAAGGGGGGCTCCCATACAACAAACGTGACATCAGACCAGCCCCATATAACCATATTATTGCATTGTCTTCAAAGATAACTTTGAAGACAATGCAATGTATTTTATCTAAGGATGTGCTTGAAAAATATAGTAAATGTAGTTTTTAACTGACTTTTCAAAAAGGAGGAGGTTTTATGTTCGAATGTACGTATTGGTTTTATTAGCGACCATACTTATACTTACTTTTTTAGGGTTCCGTACCCAAAGGGTAAAAACGGAACCCTATTACTGAGACTACGCGGTCCGTCCGTCTGTCTGTCTGTCTGTCACCAGGCTGTATCTCATGAACCGTGATAGCTAGACAGTTGAAATTTTCACAGATGATGTATTTCTATTGCCGCTATAACAACAAATACTAAAAACAGAATAAAATAAATATTTAAGTGGGGCTCCCATACAACAATCGTGATTTTTTTGCCGTTTTTCACGATAATGGAACGGAGCCCTTCGTGCGCGAATCCGACTCGCACTTGGCCGGTTTTTATTTGTGACGTGTTTAGGTATTTGTAATAGTTTAATTATTCCTATTTATTACCTATATTTAGTTTCCGTCAGAGATTGCTAGAGTATCCATTGGGCTTTTGAATAAGTGCCTACAGTTTTTAATCCCCATGCAACCGGCGTGTAAACATTCCAAAACTAAAGGATTCGCATTGCCCTTTTGGTTGTAAACGCTACTATTGAGCACGTTCTCATTTCCTGGTGCTTTGCCTGTCTTCAAAGAGCAGGCTGACGGTGGTTCCGTGTTAATGTTGAGAACCCGGGATGGTGGGGAACAGACTTCCAGCGCGTCGATGTAGCTGACAAACGGAAGACCTCTTCAAAGTGCTGACGCCAGCGACGTAGCTGCCCTTCTGACGTGACAATAAGATGACCATCTTTGGACTTCAACAGCTTCTTCTTGGACTTGCTGTTACCTGCCAAGGTTTTGGTAGCTTTGTAAAACTCAATTCTGGAGTTATGCAAAGGGTTTATACATAAGGAATTTCTCAGTAGCAGCCAGGACCCTGGATTTGTACCCATTTGCTGGCAATAGACTCACCCCTTATAAGGTAAATCACTGACGAAATATATGATTGTTACCTTTCGTAACCTTTTGGTATATACAGACGTGATAAAAAGTTATGTTGGGTACGGTCTGAGTTTACCACGGGAAATGGACATCACGCGAGGCAGACAAATCATTACAATTTTGTGATAATAGCAGGCACGTGAACGTTGCTATGCGTAAGTGTCTGTCTAGATGATCGTTCTCCTTTTATCTAACAGAATATTCTGAAGCTCATCAAAATTTAGGCAAGCATTTGTGCCATCATTTTCAATATTGTAAACGAGAACCATCTTGATACGCCCAATAATTTATAGGTCTTAATCCAATCTATTAGTCTCCATTTTCATTCCTACTCGAATTAAAATTAAATCAATCTATCTAGTAACAATCGAACCTAAGTAATCTATTTCGTAATCTAGTTCATACAATAGAACAAAGACGGAACCTAATCTTCATAATAATTAATCAGCATACCCTTTTTCCAACTATGGTTAGCTTCAGTCTAACTGAATGCAGTATAGTAGCAGTCGTTTCTGAAGACATCTCACCAGGTTGAAAGCTCACTTTGAGTAGCTGAGTTGCTATTGTGTGCTGTCAATCCCTATCACGGTGAGTTTTTGTACAGAATAGCACTATTGAATTTTAAGCGACGGGACTGCCTCTTAAAATATAATAGTGCAGTTTTAGAGCAGTGGTGGCCCAGTGGTAACGACACCGAGATCGTTGGTTCGAAACCAGCCAGGCGTTTTACTTTGTGTAAATTATTTCACCACCATTGCTCTCAAGACGGTGAAGAAATACATCGTGAGGACACCGGCATGTCCTAGAACCAAAAATTCGAAGATATGTGACATCCACCAACATGCACGTGGTGGATTTTAGGCCCATGCCCTCTCTCACAGAGAGGAGGCCTGTGTCCAGCAGCGGGGATATTAAAAAGTTGATGTCTCCTTGACACGATACCCTTCAGCAAAACTAGAGTCCGATTTTCTGGCTTCTGGCTACCGTAATAATTGCCAAAGATGACTAATGACACCCGGGATCATCGACCTAAGGTACTGTCCGAGGCACGGACTAGTCTAGGTACATCATCATCAGCCTTTTAATGTTCCCACTGCTGGGACACAGGTCTCCTCTTTGTGAGAGTCAAATACTTTCGTAATAATCTATTTGGCTAACAAAGTACACAAAATCAAAATCATTTTTTTTTATTTTACATAGGCCTACATGGGCACTTATAAAACGTCGACAAAAGGCGCACGGTTCGGGTTGGTCGTTTCCTATGGAGAAGAACCGGCAAGAAACTCCATGGTTACTCTTTTAAAAATATGGTTTGTTTTTACAATATTTCCATGTTACAGCATTACTTAAATATAGGACAACGTAGGCCCGACAATAAAACGTTAGAAACTAAAAATAAAAAGTAAAACGAGATATAAAGTTATCAAATGTTATCAAGCATCTAGGAATCTAGAAGGCCTACAATGTTCACACATTCACAAAACAATCGGTAAAAGCATCTAAGATACAAAGGTAAAAAAATAAATGTATAAATAGACTAAATTAAACATGTGGCACAAATGTAGTCAAAAGTCCATCAAACCCATAAATGTTAAACAAAAGTTTTAAATAGTCGATTAAACTCATATTAATTACAAACCCCTCACAAGTTACAGTTAACGTATGGTTATATCGATCGTTCTTCAAGGTTACGGCCTTAGAATTATACTGAGGAATTATAACGGTAAGTAAGAGTTGAAAACTACGTTCCACCTAGTAGAGTAAGCAGGATTCGTGCCAGATAAATAGAGGTCCTGGATTCTATTTCCTGGTCGGGCGAAGTGTACAGAGGCTTTATGGAATTTCTCACTATAAGCTCAAAATTCAGATTGCTTAGATGATCAGAATAAGCCAAATAATCTTGAGACTCAAAAACCGGGACATAAAACATAACTCAACTAAATGTGGGAAAACTTTTAGATACAGGTAGGCTACATATACCTTTGACCAACCCTTTGGGGAATACACAATTGTTTGCGTGATGTTTAATGTTTTACGTTTAACCTTAAGGCGTATATATTCCCCAATGCTAACGCGGTACTGGCCGGTCGCCCGCTCGGAGCCTAAATATCAATATTGGACCTCTTTTTGGACAGTTTTGTTAGCAAAATATTTTTGGATTTACTTATCCTATGTTATTTACATAATTCTAACCATATTTTTTTCTATATTAAAATATTTTTAAACACAGGAACAAGTCTCACGTCAAACGTTTTGGAGGAGTAGGAAATACTAGCGAAAATATATCGTGTTGTTAATAATTTTTTAAAGCGAAATTATTAGTTACGCGAAAAAACTATGTATCACAAATAATGTAACCTAGCCGTTACAAGCTATCTACTTGGTGCTTTTACTGGGCACTTTGCAACCAACGACATGCTCATGAAAATAACCGCGACACCAATGTGCACATGTTTGTGTGAGGAACATACGGAACGCAAGGAGCACCTTCTGTGCACATGCGATGCACTTGCTGGTAAGCGAACGAGTCTCCTATGGGTTGGATATCCAAAACCAGAAGACTATAGGCTCATATCTCCTAGTCTCATTGTAAATATCATGAAGAGAGTTTTCAACGAGACAGGAGGATTAGGTTATCTGGGGACCACAATAGATCCCAGTGGATCGAAGTGCCCGAGTTATTTCTCGGCCCCTCCACAAGATGAGATAAAAAAAACCTAGCCGTTACCAAGAAGTAGGCTTCATAAAGTAACAGTTTTTCGACACTAAAGCGGAGTACGGCCTTAATAGACTAAGCACAATAATCTATTATTGTGCCAGTATAATAGTTTAGCTCAAGTTTATTGAAAAAGGGATGATGTAAGAAAAGGCAAAATTGATGATTGATTCTAAGATTGGGTCTTATTTTTTAGTACCTAGATACTTATGAACCAATTCAGATATTAGAGACAGTAAAAAAACCGTACCCGATTAAATTAGCACAGGTAGGGGAATGGAGGATTGTTCTACCCACCCAAATAGGATGATAAAGTGTACCTATGTGATGATCACAGACTACTAAAACCAACAAAGACAGTCCTCGTGACATTTTAAGACTTAAAAGCGTAATTAAAATAATTTTAATTTGATTGAGAACAAAAGTTTTTAAAACCTGAAACTACATTCAGTGACTCATTCATAAACCACGAAAAATGATACAAAGCTTTTTATAAGCGTTTTATTAACTTGCAATGTATGTATGTATGTTCAAGACAAATCTTGCAACTGAATTTTAAAACTGTTATCCTCAACCGATCAAGATGAAATTTGGCATACAAGCTTGGATTGGATAACAATGAACAGTTAGCTAAAAAAACTTGTTCAAAAGAAAAAAATATTTACTATGTATATAAGGTTGCGGGAAGGCGCTGGATGCGAGACGCACGGGATAGGTCAATGTGGCGACGCCTGGGGGAGGCTCAGGTCCAGCAGTGGACGTCTTTTGGCTGAAATAATGATGATGATGATGAATATAATAAAATCAGTCTCGTACTGTTTTAAAAGTTTAAAATCATTTTTTCGATTGTCAATTTACCCTAAAAAAATGCACGGGTCTTGTTGAAGAAGTGGATACGGCCAGGGGAGCAAAGTCACGGGCATACTAGTGTTTCAATAAAATTGCTCAAAATTTACGATTTAGATATCTCGTCTAGTTTTAAGGGTTTTATTGGAGGGTTTAATAGAATCCTTTTTATCTTTGTGTGTTAAGGATCAATTTAATGAATACCTTAGCTAGAATTTATTGGATTTGCGTTAGGCCTATAGTTAAGCTGGTATTTACGAGTTTTTGTGTATTTAGTATCCCGACTCATTTAACATTTAAGGATAAGTTTTTTAAAGGGCAATCAAATCGGACTGGCTTTCGAATCAATGGTAGCTTCTGTGATTGGCTCTCTAAATTATTTCAGCCGTCAAAAGTCAATCAAATCACTAGACATAAGTTGGTTGAATTAGCCTTTCAACAACCGAATGCCGAGATTGTTTAGTCTACTATTTTATTGTATTTTCCGTTTCCATGAGTGTGTCCGTGGCATCAACAGTGGGCCTTATCAAAAGAACCAGAGTAGCGTTATTACCCGACTGCCGAAGGAGGGTAATGTGTTTAACAGTCTATGTATGTATGTTTTTGGCATTCTAGAGACCAAACGCGTTGCCCGATTTGATGATTCTTACGTCGATCGATTCGTCTTAGCCTTGCTAGTGTTACAGGATACATAGAAATGGGAAAATTGAAAAATGGCATCGTGTGCAGTATCAAAATAAAGGATTTTAAGAAGTGATTTCAAAAATATATAACACTTATATGTTAGGTACATATAAGTTAGGAGGAGTAAGATTCGAAAAAAAATGTTAACTAAAACGTTATAAATAAAAAAGTTCATTAAAAAACAAAACTAAAGCTAAAGAAACGAACTAAAAAGACGTAAACAAGAAGAAAATCATGCTGTGCAGTCGGAAGAAACTTCTGGTTTTGGTCAGCCAGCTCGCGAATATGTAGGTATACTCCGACTGCACACTTCTTTTTTTCTTTTTGGGTATCGGCACATGCTGATATAGGAGCCTTTTTGGTCTAGCCCGGGGTTTTTTTAATTTAAATATTGTTTATTTTTTTGTTTTTGCTTATCTCTCGTGTCTCCTGTGTTGTGGGTCACAAATAAATAATATTTTTTTTCTTTCTTTCATCTTACATAGCTTCTGTGACCATATCATTGGTCAATCAATATGCCTAGGCTTTCCACAATGACATACGTTACGTACTTTCAACTAAAACTACATTTTTTTTAAATTATTATTAGGCTCGTGCTTGACCACTATCTCACCTGCATTATTTGGGGCCAGCTTCTAGTCCATCCAGTGACTTGTGTGTGCCCTGGCAGTTGAGTGTGTTATGCTCTCTCTAATGTCTATCTGTTGGTGGCACATATGTTGAATTATTCAGTTCCCTTCATGATGGTTGAGCTGAGTGGTGCCGATCCATGCGTCTTGTTCGTGAATGGGCGCCATCAGATGGGAGAATTTTTTGTTTAACTCTATACGCTTTTACGTGCACGTCTTTTTACATCGTTCTCACATATATGTATTTTTTCAAAAAGAATGGTGTAACCAAATACTAGTAATTAAAACTGATGGAAAAGAGTGTCCGTGGAGTTTCTTGCATGTTTTTCTCCATAGAGACCTACTGACGCTTGCGAATGTGCAACTAGATTCGTCTTTTTTGTTTGACAATTCAAAAGTACCTTTAAGGTTTAGTTGAAATAAAGTATTTTGATGGAACAAGACGAGTACCAGTATTTTACATGGAACTTTACCGTTTCCTTTGCCCTTCCTGACTTCCACAACATTTTTATTTATTTAACTTACACACACTATCTTACAGTTTGAACCCAATACAATAGAGTGGTTAAAATCTTAATCTAAAATCAAACTTTTAAATGTATAGTAATTATATAAACCTAAACTTCTAACACTATTAAAATCTTCTAAACTAATATAAAATAAAACTTTACTTATCTATATTTTAATTACTAAAAAAAAACAACAAAACTTGCGAATTTACTCCAATTGCACGAAAATATGTCCAGCCTCTCATGTAATTCGTTGAGCACACAGATTGTGCGGGTGAGAGGTGTTTTTGCCAATAGATTGGTTCTAGCAGCAGGCACGGCCAGCAGTGGCGGCCGCCGCCGCCTCCACACGTACCGATCTGGCACGCACAGCTTCAAGTGACGCAGCACACCTGGGTTATGTGCTACTCCACGCAGGAACTTTAGTGCATATGCCACGAGTGTAAATTCTCGGCGCACTCTGAGTTCGTTGTACCCCACCATTTCCAGTACAAACAGTGTAGGATACATTAGCGGGTAAAATGGGTAAACTCCATAAAGTTTGAAATACAAGTGTCTTGTAAATTTATTTTGTACTCGCTCCAGCATGACATGGTATTTCGCATCATGAGGAGCACAATCACCACACTGTGCTCCAAGTGAATTCTTACCAAAGCGTCATATAGCACCCTGAGCGTGGTAATATTTGTGAAACCTTGCGACTGTCTCAGCACGAAACCCAGATTTCTGTACGCTTTCTTGCCGGAAAGTTAGTAGGATCCGGGGTAAGCAGTAATCCTAGATCTCGCACCTGAGACACTCGCTGCAATGGCGCTTCTTCTACTTTGTATTCGTAGTCTAAGGCAGTCATCGCGCGCGTTAATGACATCACTGAGTATTTCGCTGTGTTGAAATAGAGTTTATTTTTATGACTCTACCACTCTATCTATGTCTTCCTGCAATCGCTCACAGTCCGACAAACTGTTGACCTCGAGCAGCAATTTGAGGTCATCTGCAAACAATAAAAATAAACTATATTTGACTACGTCTGGTAAGTCATTTATCATTAATATACTCGTAAATTCGAGAGGAACCAAATTGCTGGCCTGGCTCACGCCGGATCTGGTGTAGTATGGCTCGGATTCGAACCCGTTGTAGTCAACATACTGCTGTCGGTCTTCCAAGTAGCTGGCGAAGAACCGTAAGAGATGCGATGTACAGCCATTTTTGGCCAGCTTCATTTCATTCATTCATAGTATTACTGTGTAAGATGATACACCATGGGAAGAGTGGTTTAAGATATATTGGCGTCTGACTACCGTAACGATTGTCAAAGTTTTTTTTTTGTATTTAGCCTCGCGCTTGACCACTGTCTCACCTGATGGTAAGCGAAGATGTGGTCGACGGACGGTGAAAACCTCGAAGTTGTAGCTATTGGAAAAGTCAAGTACAGACTCCGGCAGGGAATTCCACTCCTTAGCTGTACGCATAATGAAAGTATTTCCAAAATGCTTAGTGCATATGGGTGGGATGTCCACCATGTACGGATGGCGCATCGTCGTACGTCTTGTAGACCGATGATGACACGGGCTAGGCGAGATTAGATCGTGCGATTCGATCGCACACTCCCCGAAATGCAACCGATAAAAAACCGACAAGCGGGCAACTCGGCGGCTTTGACACGACCAGTGCCTCATTGTCGATGAGCCTCTTGGCCCGTTTTTCGATCGTCTCTAGTCCATCAAATGATTCACATGTGACGAGCTTTCTGACGTACCGTACCGAGTAGGAGTCTCTTCTCTCTCTATGTAATCGATTTTCTTCCATCCACGGATTGATAGGTGTGTGGTTTAACTTTGAAAATCAACCCTTACATCTGTTATTATTAAGCAACGTGCTTCTTATGTCTATTAATATCAAAATAGTTCATTAGTTCACCGTCATCCGGTCGACACCCGCTATCGCTGAAACCAGCGCTGTGGCTTTGTCGTACGCTCACGTGCTCAGCATTATGCTGAGCGATAACCGTTTTGCGTGGTTGTGACGCATATTTTGTTGTATTCGTATTTATGTTACTTATTCCTTTTTATGGTATGCGTCGTGCCTGGCGCAAATAAACTCATTTTCTTTTTTTCCTTTTCTCTCTAAATTATTCAAATGCGTACCTACAAAAAATCTCCATTTTGTTATCCAAGTCATAATAATATGAATCCCCTTTTATGTTCGTTCCAAGTTGTAAACAAATAAACTATTCTTGAGCAGACATATTTAAAGTTTTATGCAAACAAATTCAAAAACTGCTTTGATTAATGTCGACTTTACAATGAAAATGTCGGAAACACCGACATAAATCTAACTAGATGATCCAAATGTATTTACTTTGCGCTTTAAAAAAAGAGTTAAAGTGAGAACAAAGTAAAAAGGAATGCTTTTAAATTGAGCGATTTCACGACACCGGACATCAACCGAAATCTAGGAAAAAAGTTAATTCAAAAAATCAAAAACCCGACTGCTTAAAAAGCGAACTAAAAAGCCGTAAATATGTCCACGTATTCGCGAGCTGGCTGACCAAAACCACTGGCTGACGTATCCTCCGACTGCACAGCATGATTTTCTTCTTGTTTACGGCTTTTTAGGTTGCTTTTTAAGTAGTCGTGTTTTTGATTTTTTGAATCAACTTTTTTTATTTATAACTTTTTAGTTAATTTTTTTTAGATTTCGGTACATTGAAACATATAAGTGTTAAATATTTTTAAAATCACCTCTTAAAACCCTTTATTTTGATATCACACACGATGGGTTTGGAAGTAAAAAAAAATTTGTCCCCTACAATATGGCGCCCAAAAGCCGCCATTTTTCTATTTACCAATTTTAATGTAGCCAGTGACACTCGCAGGGTTAAGACAAATCGATTGACGTATGAATCATCAAAATCGGCCAACGCATTTTGTCTCTGGAACGCCACATAGGAACAAACATACATACATACATACTTACATACATACATAGACTGATAAACACATTACCCTCCTTCGGCAGTCGGGTAAAAAGGCCTAATATTGCCAAGTCGTATTGAACTGTAAACAAAACTTGGCCGGGACAATGTAATATTTATTTTCATCGTACTTGAATTTGCTCATAAATTGTGTGAGAAGAAGTGGCACGCTTAGTTTTCATACAGAATAAAGGGACTTGCGTTATCTGGTAGGTTTTATGTCTGTGGTCGGAAATAAACATTGTAATATTCTAGAAATTATTATTTATTCTCTTATTTGAATTAAAAGTTTACTTTTGAATGGATGAAAGGATTTACTTTCCAATCTTAAAGTGCTTTCAGAGAATTTAGAACAATAATTTAATTCGACTAGAGATTTGTAAAGGATAGACTACAGAATTTCAGAGAATACTTAAACTTCGATCAGACAATTTGTCTGATTTACAAAATTTCTTTGTCAGGTTTGACTTTTTATGTTATTTTGCGTCAAGCAGCACCATATCAAATGAAAATTAATGGCCCTCCACGTTAAGTGTCTTTTTTGGAAACAAAAGTGGAGCCCTGATCAAAGGGATCTTATTTGAAACTTTATAAATATATTCCCGGTGTACTCTCAGCAAGCCGCACCTACAATGCTTTTAACTTTTTGCCCTGAATATGCTTGTTCAAATACTCTGACAACTCTCCCTTGAATGTTTTGGTTATTACTTAAAACTAAGACAATCACACTAATCTAAATCTTAATAATATTATAAATGCGTTAGTTTGGATGGATGATGGATGGATGTACGTTTGTTACTCAATCACGCCATGACGTGTGAACGGATCTGGATGAAATTTGGCACCAAGATATAAAAGTGTTTTATTATTTCAAGAATATTGCCTTGAAATAATAAAACACTTTATACACGGGCGAAGCCGATAGCAGAAACTAGTGTAAAATAAACTAAATAAAAGTTGGGTATTCCTTGTTGAAGTCATCTTCAATAAAAATATTCCTAAGAGCCAAGCTGACAAGGGATGGGTTATACACACGGGTACTTATCTAGGTTTAAAATACACACCACAATATATAAAACACAAATATCATGATGAAGTAACAACTAATTTCTGTACCTAACAACAAAACTAATTTAACAATACATTTATGTAGGTGAAATATTTTGATTGTTTCAATAAAGTTCCTTGTTTCTCAAACGTTGCGTGGGTACATAAAATAAAGGGTATTGCCTCTTTCTAATAAATAAACTAGAGCTATGAAAAATTACTGCTGGGACTTCGACCAACGCGTGGCTATATGCTGCGAATGCTTCGAACATAAAATTACAGGAATTTTATTCAATTTTCGGGTGATCAAAATTGTTGAAAACTCTTGTTTTTTATTGAATTTTTGTCTCTTCTCATCTGCATGGAATTTAAATATTTTATCACGAGTGAGGAGGTTAATCAGTTTTGTTTTAATATTTTTCCAACAACGAAAAATATATCGTTTAACCTTTTTCAACACACTTGCTCGTAAAGTGAGCCTTGTTACATCGCTTTTAGGGCCATAAACCGAGCTATAACACACACGTGCGTAATAACATTACACACTAATGCGTAATAGAATTAATAAATAATAAAATAATAATAATAAATAATTTATTTGTAACATTCAAATTAACAATTTTCTCTTAATCTAAGTTGACCACTGACAATAAAGTGAGTATGTAATACTGATCATGCTTAAGAGATTACGTTGACGACTGTACTAGTATAAACTGTGTCACAGTCGACATCGCCTTCCTCCCAGTGTACTTATATATTACAAAATTCCTTTTTTTTTTATCCCCACAAAGTTAAGTTAGTACCTTTCTGCAAGTTATATGCGAGTAAAGAGAGCATTCTTAATTTAACCGAGAAATACAGTATTTTTTTTAGTAACAACAAAGAGGTTTAGCAAAAATAAATGTGTACATCCTTAATTAAGTAAAAAAAAAAACATTTATTATTACTAAATTATTTATAATTCACAATAATTTGTTATAAAATATTAAAATATTTGCATTTCATCACTTAAAATTATAATTTAGAAGTGGGATGTATGTTCACTCACCTTGCATTTGGCGCGTGAATAAAAAAAGCTTGCGCGCCATTGCCCACCGTTGAGAATGAAAATATTTCATATTTTAAAATGTCGTGGACCCGTTGGGAAGTAAAGTATGAATTTAAATTTTTCAAGAACAATAGAATCGTGGACCTCTGGGAATAACCACAATTTTCATATTTTATTTGTATGGTATTTGTCGCTGTGGTAAATTATTTTAGAAATGCTAAGTTTTCGTGCAGAAGATGAACATTATTGACAGTGTTAACCACGCCAGATATACTAAATGAGCTGCCTACGATAGTTTCCTAAAATGGTAGAGCAAGGTGAAAATGTGTTTTTGGCGTATTTCTCTGAACTCGGCAATACATAAAAGCCCAGGTCCCTGTGGTGCATCTATTCCTGGTGGTGCTTAAACATGGTGTTGATATCAAAACGTACTGTAACCTGATGGCATTTACGTTAGTACGTTTCGGAGACGGCTCGGACGGATATATTGGTCGAAAATCTAATGTTTTGTCACCAGCCGACGGCGACGTTGAAAAGTTTTTGAAAAAGGCTCCGGATAGTCAGTGCCTAGCAACAAAGGTACGTTGAATATTATTAATCTAAACGTATCTAAATAATTGCGTAACCTGAGCATAACTTCTTAAAAACTAATTAATTGATTTCGTTGCAGGTTGCCTTAATATTCGGTGTTATTCGTGCGTGTAGACGACAAGAGCTTCATAATATTACAACAAAGGATGTAGAAACCTGAAATGTCTTTTTCGCTGACATTTACATAAGAAGAAAACTAAAGTATCTACTATATAAGTGACAAGCACCAATATAACACAAACTGTGAAATTGCCATCCAAATCAATCCAATATCGTACTATAAGTTGTACGTTCACCAATTGTTTAAATAATTAAACGATATAAGCAATACATGTTGGATTTTTCCTGTCCCGTTGATAACGCCACCGCCGTATGAAACTCGTAAGCTCTGCTGAATTACGCCCTCGCCTGCGGCTCGGGCTGCAACCCACAGCCTCGTGTGTAATGAGCAACTTAGCTCACTTGTATCTTAATATACTATTATTTTATCTCTCTCCCAGTCTATACTATAATATATCTATATTTTAATATTATAAAGAAGTAAAGTTTGTGAGATTGTAGGGGGTAATCTCTGGATCTACTGAACCGATTTAGATGCAATTTGGCATGGAGATAGTTTAAGACCCTGGGAAGGACAAGGGATAGTTTGTATTCCCTTGGGATGATAAAAGACTTTTAACGCGGGTGAAGCTGCGGGTAGAAGCTAGTAATATATTAATCTATACTAATATTATAAAGAGGTAAAGTTTGAGAGTTTATGAGGTTGTGTATCTCTGGATCTACTGAACCGATTTAGATGAAATTTGGCATGGAGATAGTTTGAGACCCTGGAAAGGACATAGGATAGTTTGTATTCTCTTGGGATAATAAAACACTTTTACGCCGCAAGCAGAAGCTATAATTACAATATTTTATATAAATATACCTACCTAAGTACCACACCGAAATTAAGAAAAAAACATTCGCTATTTTTTACGTAAAATCCTACTGCTAAATATTATAAAAACGAATATTTGTGATATGGATGTTTGTTACTTTGTCAGGAAAAAACTACACAACAGATTTTGATGAAACCTTACCCACATTAAAAAATATTTTACATCAGAAAAACACGTTATAATTTGTAAATTTATTTATTATAATATAATTTATTGTCCAAAATATGCCAATTCGGTATCCTTTTTCCATAAACAAAGCGTGCATGCCCGATGCCAGTCTTCCTACGTTCACGACAATTCAAGCGATTCCCCAAGGTCGCGCGCTGGTCAATGTCGAGTCGAAGCGCGGCCGAGGCGGCGACGTCGCGAGTGCCGCACTCAAATGTCATATTACTGATACACCGACGTTCGTGGAGGGGTGCTAAACATTTTTTTTTTCGTGGTTTTACGTGTCATCGGTTTTACACGTTATTAATTTATTCGTGTGATTTTTGGTATAAACTAAGAAGGTCTTAATAAAACTAAAATGTGCACGAAGTTGTACCTAGCGGGTACAACTTACACATTCATTATCTACATAATACGTCGAAAAAGTATGATATACTTGTGGAAAGTATCGACTCATCTTCTGCTTCTGCTTTCTTGAAGAATGGAAGTGAAAGACAGTAAGCGACGGGAAAATTTATAAAATTGTATTTTAATGTCAGTTAGGGTCAAATTTATTATAGTCAAATAACTTTTCAATAGTTAAATCTATTTTCTATACAAAAGCTGTACAAACCGATATTTTATTCCTCATGTAAATGTTATTTGACTATTTAATACTAGTCCATATGATAATACGCAAGCTAGCAAATGCCCGATAAGTATTTTTAACTACTATGAAATATACTTTATAATTAACCAAAAATTTGAATACCTTTCAGCAATCGAACCCCTGAAAAGCTAAAATTATCTCGGATTATTGAAATTTGCCAATAAATCTTAATAGGTCAATCTTTTTAGATAACTTGAGATTAGGCAATAGAAACTGCATATATATAACAGTGCAGTTTCTATATTTCAAACTGAAGCCATCCTATACTGCTGCTAGTCACCTTCAAGTTAATTAAGATAAGGTCTTCATTATCTCGAACTTACATTAAAGGGAACAATAACGGTTACAGTTGAGAAGTTGTAAAATTCAATTTTAGCCATAAATATCCTCAATTTACGAGCTCCTAGTTATTATGAGAAGAACGTCTCAGTTTTACGAGAATATCCCCTGAAAAAAGGTACAAAATAAAATTAAACCTATTTTATGACTATCTGTGATTACTCTCATTTTTCTTTTAAATTTATTATTCCTAAATTGAATCCCAAATTAAGTTTTTTCAACAATTTGATATCTCTGCTTTTATAGAGTACTAAAATCAAGCAATCTCCTCTTTCGATGTTTAAAGCCTACTTCGTCAGTGTAAACCATAAAATACTAACAATAAGACCTTAACAAATTAATACACAAACAGCCACAAGAAAAGCAGAAACACATTTCTCAAACAGTTTTTTTCGGCTCAAAAGAAAATTACAACTCGCGTAACCATGGTAACAGGATGTCAACAAACAAATTAATACGACGCACTAGAATACCACCTATTAATCTACCCACTAGTCACACGTCATTGGCAATACAAAACCAAAAAAAAAATATTAGACGCATTTTTTTTACACCGCACCTAATTCTATATTCAAATGTTATGTGCAACTGGCCTGCTGTGGGTTGCTAGTGGCTTAACACGCAAACCGCTTTTGCAGTCAGTTTTCAGTTCAAAAGTACGGCGGGGTTCGAGCCAACCGGCTTACGGTGTAAATAGGTAGTGTTCGCGAAGTTACAGTGCTGTGTTGTGTTGTGCTATGGATTGTTGTGCCATGCTATTTTTGTGATGGTACGTGAGTTTTTTTTGTTTTTAATGTCTTAGAACACGGTAATTGGGAAGTTGGTTTTCATAGATTGATTTTGTCGTTCATCGGGTTTGTTTGTGATTCGTTAATGTTTTGTATTCGTCAATTTATTCGCCTACCTACAAATTTTTATATGAAAATTCCTTGTGGATGTTTACGTCATACATTTCGGATGTAATGTAGTAATAAATACGGTAAAATAGGTACTTTTATTAATTTTACTTTCACTTAAATATCAGTTTGAATTAAGAATAAAAAAATACAAGGCCATTTTTCAAAATTTAAATAAAAATACGAATGGATGGACAACTACCTATAAAAACACAAGAATAACTATACAACCTAATAACAAACACTCATAAAAGTTATAATATCATATAATTACAGATCAGTAAAATTAAAACACTAACAATTCAAACTATTGGAGAAAGTTCATTATAATCTTCATGAACTCGTCGGGAAACTTTCAACTTTGCCAATAAAACTATCTTCAGGTACTCTTCCGATGGAATGTGGAGACGAAGTCTGCAATCGAAGTGAACAGTTATATTTAATCTTTCTCATTGAACGGTTCTGTCTAGTTTGCTCTGATTTCTTTTGACCAACTTTAAACTTAGAAGTCTTAATCTCAGGCTATCTCCATGAATTTATTTGTATGCCATGCCCGGCCCCAAGTCATGGCAGTGGTAGGAACTTCTTCGCTGTTTTAGTCGGTAGGACTTCGAAATACATCTGGCAACAATGGAGGGTCCTTTTTCCATAGGGATGAAGATTGCCCCAATCACAACGCAGAATAGTTATATCTACATTCTGGAATGAGTAAAATAGCTTCAACTTTCTATCTACCGCTACTGACCGACTCCTTATTAAATAAATGCTTTGCGTTTTATTATCGAGTTTGAATAATAAAATTTGCTATATTAGCTCTAAATCTCAAAAGCCATAAATGTTTTTCGTTTGACTACCTAATTTGAATAATAAAATTTGTTATATTAGCTCTAAATTTCAAAAGCTAGACCTAAGTCTAAAGTCATACGTGGAAGGAAAATTTAATAAACTGGGTATAATTTGTTTCTAGATGAGTAGACGATTTTTCCAGACATAAGATCAGTTTTGAATTTTCTTCGAAACCCTTGAGATTGTGATATAGAATCTGCTAAGCATTGGGTAGCAATTGGGGTACAAGTTGAAAAAAAACCAGGATATTCATATTTTTTCATAATAGACCTTGCCAGTTGCTTCACCCTCGTAAAAATTAAAATCCGTACAAAGAAACGCACTACTCAAATGAAACGTAACCAATAGCTGATTCAGGTCAAGGTTTACTCGTGAGCCAGGATTTATAATTTTTTTTCAGACGTAGATTGATTAACAGACATTCAAACATACAGATTTTCACATGTACAATATTAGTAGGAAGTTGGATAATGCGATTACTCTCAAAACTGTTAAATTATAGCACGATTTATATCAATAAAATTAATTATTTTCATTCCTCTTCTTATTTTATTTCTTCACTACATCAAAACCAACATCGTCTGGAAATGTTATTTATTTTGTTCTAAATACCACTAGTCATAACTAAATGACTCATCATCGATTAATGATATACGAAAGGAAAGGCTTCCCGTCAAAAACCGAGTTCCACCATTGTTATTTGAAATTACTCTAACGTTACGTCTGAAGCGACATTGTGTACACAATGATGAGGATGTGGAAATGCCTTAATGAGTGTCGCGACGTAGACGTAACTAAACGTCAATTAGTTCTCTGAATTTTTCTATTGGTACTATCTATGGATGAGTGTGTTATCCACGTGTCGTATATTTGATTTTTATTCATTTATTCACATATTCATAGTGTTAGTAACAATATAAACGTATACCTACCTATGTTAGTAACACAATAACATCTATGCTAAATTTAACAAATATTAGAACTGAATGATGACCTAATAATCTATATCTATGGTTTTTGTTAGTAAAAGTAGGTCAAATCGAAATCCTCGGTAGTTTAAATCATGAACGAATTCCCAAGTTAGCCAATTTATCTGTAAACGCTTCACATTCAAGATCGTTAAGGAGTATGCCATTTCACATACAGTATGTGTGTTCATACCTAAGGAACATACATACTGTAACTACTACACATAGCAGCATAACATATAATATATATAGTCTTGATTAATGTCCAGTTGATAGACTATATTGTCATTGCTATATTGTCACTTTTTTCTTTCGTTTTAGGGTTCCGTACCCAAAGGGTAAAAACGGGACCCTATTACTAAGACTCCGCGATCCGTCTGTCTGTCTGTCTGTCTGTCCGTCTATCACCAGGCTCATGAACCGTGGTGGCTAGACAGTTGAAATTTTCACAGATGATGTATTTCTATTGCCGCTATAGCAACAAATACTAAAAACAGAATAAAATAAATATTTAAGTGAGGCTCCCATATAACAAACGTGATTTTTTGCCGTTTTTTGCGATAATGGTACGGAACCCTTCGTGCGCGAGTCCGACTCGCACTTGGCCGGTTTTTTTATTCCATGGAACTTAATCGTTACTGGTGAAATGCGAGTTTTCTAATGTACTCCTGTCAAAACATTTAGGAAACTTACGTGTAATGTTAAATTATTATTATTATATAATGGGTACGGAACCCTTATAAAAGATCATAAAATGAGCTCTTAATGCTAGTAATGATACTGTCCCAAAGATGCTCCACAATAATATTCCAGTTGACAAAGAGATTAGCAATCGTAATGTTCACGTCGCCTCGCAATTTAAAACCCAGTATGACAAACGACACTAGCGTTTTCCGTACTCTAGGCATTAACCACGTTAGATTTTATCTCAACCGTGTGGGTTTCCTCACGTTTTCCTTCAACAATATCGTTTAGATCTACTGGTATAGTTCGGTGTTTATCGTCTTTGTTGATTTCTATTTCTGCTTTATAATTGTTATTCATAATAGTCTAGTTGACAGTTGTCTGTTGTAGTAGTTTAGTTGTAACAGTAGTGTTAGAACAAAAAACGATAAATTGATGGATGGATTTCACGTACAAAGATTATAAGTCTAGAAAGAGAAGTGGGGTACTCGGATGACGACTAGAGCAAGAAGTAAGGAAGAAGCTGATATGTTGTACCAACCATAAATAAATTGACATAAGGGCAGCAAAATGATGATGTATCTAGTTGCTAGGTCCTTTTTAAAATCTTTTAAAGCAAAACTGTTTTGTATTAGACGGAAACATTATATATATTACACAATAAAATGGAAAAAAAATATGACCACTGTAATCTTTTATTTAAGTTACTAGTGAGATAGTAACAGGTAACAAAAACGAATTAATTGTTTTTGCTCGTGGAAAATCTTCTGAATTTATGATATTAAAACTGGAAGTTACGTAAAATCAATAGAGAGATAGTTCATCGTGTCTAGACATAGTTCAACAACTGTATACAAATACAATAGGCAGTATCGAATAGATACTCGTAATTCATTAGTTTATAGGCTTCGTCACATAAATAAAGAGACAGTTTCAACCTTGAAGATATCGGATGGAAATAATGTTACTCGTTAGACTTATTCCAATGCTATCAATTAACGTAATGGTTTTGAAGTCTGAAGCCTAGACCTAAATAGGAGCATACATTTGTGACACGTTTCGCCTAAAATTATCGTTAGTGAAGACTCGTTTATTGCTAATTAAGGTATGTCTACTCCTAAAAGGGGCCCTACTTCTGAAACGTTAATTTTAAAGGGAACCTGTTACTACCTAATGTATTACATTATATATAGGTAAGTCAATATTTTCTAAAGAAAAGATCTAGATACATAATTAGGCAATCGTAAAACATTTAGTAAGCAGATTTTCAAAACTGCTTATTATAATAATTGCTCTATCAATAAAACCTTTTTTACAAAAAAATACTACCGACTTCCAAATAAGAAAACTAGAAAGTGAAAAATAACTTTATTTTTGGAAGTCGGTGTCTTTGATAGGTACCAAATTTTTAAGTTATGGACACCGACTTCCAAAAATAAAGTTATTTTTCACTTTCTAGTTTTCTTATTTGGAAGTCGGTAGTATATTTTTGTAAAAGAGTTTTTATTTCACACTTTTTAGTTGTACCTACCTATTAGGGAAGTAGATAAGTAAGTACCTATAACGACAGAATTGATTACCCGAATAACATGAAACTTGAATATAACCGGTGAAATGGGAGATCTGTATACCCCTTTTGAGCGTACTGACGTGATGTTATGTTATGAAATGGTATAAACAATAAACTGACATGCGATTGCAGCAATCCCGAGAGATTTTCCGTTATTTATTGAAGAGTTCTGTTGTATATCTCCGAAGTTCTTCATCAGATCTTCACCAAATTAAAATGGGACCAATTTCGGAATATACTCTTTCAAACAAAAAAAGAATTTTCAAAATCGGTCCACAATTGACGGAGATATCGGTGAACATACATAAAAAAAAAAAAAAATACATACATAATGTCGAACATAGAACCTTCTCCTTTTTTGGTAAGTCGGTTAAAAATAAGGAGTAGCTAAACACTAAATTATTCTGGTATATTCTGTAAACCAAACCTTATTTTCGTAATTTCATTTCAGTCGACAAGAATTCACATAATTACGAGTACATTCTTACTCTATTTTTATTTCTACTAAAATCAAAAATCAAAATCAAATGTTTTTTATTTCACATAGGCCTACATGGGCACTTATAAAACGTCGACAAAAGGTGCACGGTTCGGGTTAGTCGTTTCCTGTGGAGAAGAACCGGCAAGAAACTCCACGGTTACTCTTTTAAAAAAATTGGTTTGTTTTTACAATATTTCCATGTTATGTACTAGAAATTGAAAAACTTCGAAAATAAAACACATAATGCTGCTCTCACGTACATTGCACTGAAGTTTTCATCGAGCCCCATATTTCATTTTCCTCATATTTTTCATAAACAGACTATGTATTCCCAAAACATTTGAACTACAAACATTCTCCAGAAAGTTTCAATCTGGAAACAATAGCCAAAACAATTTGAATTTCAATAGCTATCCCACCTCAAAGAAACAGGTGGTCAATTACGTTTCCAGTTAGAGCTTGTTGTCCGTGTCCGGGAAGGATAAGCAGACGATCAGCCTAATATGACTTCAAGGGGACGCTTGATTTACGGGAGCACGCTGTTCCGTCTTTGTGATTATAATTTAGCACGTGCCCGTGCGAGTTCTTATAATGATGTAGGTAGAGATCATAATGTGAAGCAATACGGTGCATGCAGGCAAAGCAGATGTGACAGTGTATCGACGCCATTTTACCCGACTGCCGAAGGAGGGTTATGTGTTTATCAGTCTATGTATGTATGTATGTATGTATGCATGTTTGTTCATATGTGGCGTTCTAGAGACCAAACACGTTGGCCGATTTTGATGATTCTTACGTCAATCGATTCGTCTTAACCCTGCGAGTGTCACTGGTCTACATTAAAATTGGTGAATAGAAAAATGGCGGATTTTTGGCGCCATATTGTGGGGGCCCAATTTTTTTTTTCCTCCCGTTCTTGTGGGATATCAAAATAAAGGGTTTTAAGAGATGATTTCAAAAATATATAACACTTATATGTTTAAATGTAACTCATACTATAAAAAATAACTAAAAAGTTATAAATAAAAAAAGTTAATTAAAAAAATCAAAACTGATGACTGCTTAAAAGGCGAACTAAAAAGACATAAACAAGAAGAAAATCATGCTGTGCAGTCGGAGGATACATCTGGTTTTTGTCAGCCAGCTCGCCAATTATCCTCCGACTGCACAGCATGAGTATAGCATAGTTCGCCTTTTCAGCAGTCGGGTCTTTTGATTTTTTTAATTAACTTTTTTTTGTTGAAATTTTTCTGAAATTGCTCAACAGATTTAAAAGAGAATAACTCTATGAACATGCGTCCTTGCATGTACAATATGCACAATCAATCATAGAAGTGACAACATTTGTGTGCATCGTGTTTTTTACATACTAACCACACAAATAAGACCACACAGTATAACGATCTAATTATCTGAGTCAATTCCTAGAATAAAACAAGACACTTCAATGATAACATAAGTAACTAGTAACTAATAAATTGGGATAACAATATTATAAGATAAGTACTTAATATAATAAATCATAATAGAATAAACAATAGTCGGTTCTTAGAAGAATGGAATGGATGACAATAAAAAACAAATGAGTATAGATAATAAATGCGAATCAATCAAAGAAGTGGTTACGAAGGAGTACTAGAGATTCAAACATTGTACACTTTGAAATAAAGAACTTTTCATTTTAAAGTGCACAATGATCTAATTATCTGAGTCAGTTCCTAGAATGAAAACGTGAGACGTCAATGATAGAACAAGCGACAAGTAAATAGTGAATTGGTATAACAATGATGCAATATTTAAATGACCACTCACGACTGCCACCGTGGTTCTATTAGCTTGATTTTAAACACATATTTGCTGACTATCATTATTCAAATAAAGTGCACCTCTGCAAAACTATCTGGGGAACGCAGAAGTGATGTGTTGTTATGTTACATATATCAAATAGTTATAGGTTTAATAGATGTAAACAAATATTACTGTGTCTAGAAAAATACAATACACCATTCAATATAATACCCACTCAGCTTATCGAATATTACAAAAAGTAAGTAATATTTACCTGTAATGTCTATATTTTCTCAACCAATATAATTTTTCTTTCTAAGTATTAGTTACGTACTTGTAAACTTCTGTTGTTGAAGCCTTCTTTGTGGTATAATTAGTTAAGTAACTACTTTATTGTCTTGTTCACTTATCAGAATCTATTTATTGTAATTGAGCTACACATCATCATTATTTTCCACTATCATCATTTCCTTACATGGCTGGTCTGTATATTCCTCTTTCCTAATTCCGTGCGCGCTATAAATAAAGTAATTTGTAAATAATGTGTTAAATTTACACTCTTTACTTTGAGAGTTTTTTATAGGTTTTTAATTTGTAAAGTGTATGTGTATAATTGTCACTTCCTTTCTAGCCATGGTATTTTATACAAGTCCTTCTATCGTTTCTTTGGTCTTGGCTGTAGAAAGTAGTGCTTGGCGCTATAGTGACCTAACGCATGGGCTACTGGGCCTTGGATTCGGTCTCTCGCGAGGCCATGGTTAAAAGCTTGACCCTGTCCTTGAAGATGGTTTCCGAATAGGGCGATGCCAATCTGGCAAGTTTAAATGCTGCTAAGACCCAGGCGTCTCATTTTACTGCTTAAAAGAGCAAATTCCACCCAGCTCCAACTTTCCGTGGTGTAACCGTGCCGTTAACGGACCGTCTCGAACTTCTTGGTGCTACGTTGACATCGACCCACAATTTCGGTCCATTCATTGTGGCGAAAGCTTAGTCGGCTGCAAAAAAAGTTGGGGATTCTTGCAAAAGTGAGATGGTATTTTACGCCTGAATCAACTGCAACTGTTCAACTTATATAAAGTGCAAGTTTGGTCATGCATGGAGTACTGTTCTCACTTCTGTGACGGATCTGCCAAATACCTGCTTGATGCACTTGAGTCGATCGACAGACGGGCCAAGAGGCTTATTGGGAACGATGCACAGGTCGCGTCAAAGCTCCAGAGACTCGGAACATCGACGCCGAGTTGCCAACCTGCCGGTTTTTTATCGGTAATATTTCGGGGAACGTGCGATGGAACTGCACAATTTGATTCCGCCTTAGCCCTTTCCATCATCGGACTACAAGACATACGGCAATGCGCCATCGGTACATGTTAGACATCCCACCCATATGCACAAAGCTTTTTGCTAATACAACAGTTTTTGTTTCCTGATAGCTAGAACCTTGGGGTCTTAGAGTCAAGGGAATAGTTACTTCTAGGCAAGCGTGTTTCACATCGAGAAAGTAGTCAAACGCAAGCCTATCGTTACATAAAAAAATAAAAAAGCACACCTTTCTCGTAATGATATGCCATTGTATAATTATGGTAAAAGTTAAAGTCTGAATTATAAGGGCAATAACTATATTAAATCACTATATAACACTAAGATACACGAAATAGTAACCATAATTTATGGTACACTATTTGACAAAATTATGGGTAAAAAGAATGGTAAAAATGGTTATGGTAATGGTATTGAGTACGTGGTGTCTCTGACGAGATCTGAATGCGAATTGGACCACATTTTGGTTAAGTGAGCGAATGTGCATACTTGCGTTCGATGCATTTATGCATTTTCACTGAATGTTCGTTTAAAACTCGAACAAAGGCATTCACAATTTCATACTCATGTCTTTGAGTTATTACCCAGACAGTATTTCAAACAATCAATCTCAAATATAATTTCAGAAAATAGAAACAGCCGAATTGAGAACCTCCTCCTTTTTGGGCAGTCGTTTAAAAAATAATTGATTCACTTAATTGGATTGATTGATTGTTGGCTATCTTATAATTAATTACAATATTATGATGAATCATCCAAAAACCATAACGATCTCCATATCCTTGACCCAACGTTTAGCATAGCGGTCAAGGTTAATATTTTTTTCCGGGACTAAGTGCCTCATCATCCACTTAATGGTCTAATCTCCCAATAGGCCATGTTCCGAAAGGAACTCCGTAAAAAGGATGATTCATGCTGACAAAATACATCTATTGTTAAGTTAATGAACCAAGTCAAGCATGCTTGTCATATCCTGGCACATGGCAGAAAATCATTTATCCGACTGTGATTTTAATTTGTTGATTGATAGAGAAATAACATTAATCCTATCTTTATAAATGTTTGGATAGATGGATAGATGGATGGATGGATGTTTGTTACTCAATCACGACAGAACAGCTGCACTGATCTGGATGAAATTTGCCACCGAGATCTGAGGGCACGCGAGTGCCCCCGGCCCCAACAAGTCGAGCAACAAAAAAACCGCACAGGATGGTACTTCCTTTTCTCGAAGCCATTCGGGACATTTTCAACCCCCTGTTACTTCCTTGTGGATAAAGTTATTTCAGTGACTAAAAGAACATAATAAAACGAGGCATATGCCCAAATTACATTCAATTTGAACTTGTAATTTAAGAACTATTGCAAGTCAAAGTTCCTTAATTTAATCACTCACTCACTCACTCTCTCACCGATCATCTCACATCAGTATTCAATAGTATTTCTAGTAGAATCACAAGTTTCAAATCTTCTGTTAGTGCTTTTATTACTTTATACCTGTACGTAGTATAGTGTGTAGTGTTATTTTTGGGTGCATCGTCCTCACATATATGAATTTATTAATATATTTTTTTTTTTTTTTTTTTTACTATGTTTAGGCCTGTGTTTGACCACAATCTCACCGTGGTCAGTGATGATGTGGCCGATGGTGGTAAGCACACAAAGCCTAGAAGGGAACTGGCTCTCAAGTGCTGCTGTCGGAACACACCGGAAGGTGCTTGGCGACAGATTTTCAACATGAGGGTGGTTGCCAGCCAGGCGGGTACTACAAAGTACCCTACCACCGTGCTATGGTTTCCTCACGATGTTTTCCTTCACCGAAAGCTCAAGCTCATTGTAGGATTCGAACCCGCGACCTTCGTCTCGGTATCCGACGTCACTACCACTGAGCTATCATCGCCTTAAATATATGTGCTTTAAACATTGTAAAACACCCTTTTTTTTTTTAAAGAGTATGTATGGAGTTTCTTGTGCGTTCTTCTCCATAACAAGCTACTTTCCGAATGCACGGTAGAGTAAATTTTTATTACTTGTACATTTTTAATTTAGATTTAATCATGTTTGACGTTCAAAAGTGCCGCTTATTGGCCTAGTTGAAATAAATATATTTGAATTTGAATTTGAAAACATGTTTAGTCTATGAAACAAGGAAAAACTACTCAATTTCAGTCCCGTTTCCTAGATATACAAACTGCATAATTAACTTTGTATTCCTATATAAATAGACGTACAATATATGCGATTACAAAGTTACTTTTACAGTTCATACAAATGTTCGTCATTTACACTGCCTAAATAGAAATTTGGGTAGACAAATAGTCGATTTACAGGTACATTAAGTCACATACGATATCTCCTTTAATAATTATAATTATACCTTATCGATCTTAAAACAGACTAAATTTAGTTAGGTCTTTAAATTTCATAAACAAACTGCTTTTAAAATTATTCATCACCTGCGCTACCTATAACAAAACCAAGTAGGATAAACAAATTAACCGACTTGGTTTTACATTAATATCTAATATATTATAATTCTAATTTGTTTGTTTATGCGACCTGGTTTTACATTCGGTCTCACCACTTTTTGCGGTAGAAGAACCGCTTTGTGAGACTTGTGTTTTCTACATTGTATGTTTTTATGGGATAGATTATAGTCTGAAATAGCACATAGGCACATTTTACGCGGGCAAAGCCGCTGGCAGAAGTAGTTCTTTATATATGCAACGAATTGAGAACGAACGATCGGTTCGATTGAACGTTTTGAGAATACTTTTATTATGGGTACACCTAAGGAGTGGAATACTCTGCCGGAGACTGTTTCCCGATAGGGGTCTTTAAGTCAAGAGTGAATAGGTTACTACTAAGCAAGCGTGCTCCATCGTCGACCACATCATAGCTTACCATCAGGTGAGATAGTGGTCAAGCGCGAGGCAAAAAAAGAAAAAAAAAAAAATTTCCGCGATTTTAGCCGGGGCACTACAACCCCGGGGCGGGTTGTATCAACGGGGGCGGGTAGATATTGTGTTTATCAGGTCCGATAGGCAAATGCTCTATGCAAAATACTTATTTACACCTGTATCCGGTTAAACTGGAAGTCGGTCCGGATGAAGCCGACATCTTAACACTATCCTTCTTCAACTCATTTCAGACAGAAAAGATTAAAGCATCAAACTTGTTTAGTTAAAACAACTATAAAATAAAAACATCAACTGTACACCTTTGTATACAGCAGTTCTAAGAATAAAGTGCAGTCTAGACTTGCTAAAGTATCAAAGCACGAATGCAGTACCGAGAAATTTATTCAAACCAGATGCGAGGCACGTGCATCATATTATTTACAAATCGTAGGAGTCGAGTTAACAATGTAGTCATATTAATACCAATCTCGTACATATATCGTCTATTTGTTATACAATTCATGGTTTGAATAGCTGCGTGATACAGTCGCAGATATGAATGGGAATAGTTCAACAAATGGCTTATAAACTACTTGCTACTACTGATAGGAACTTCTAAAAACTAAATGGGTAAATCTTAAAACAGTTTGGAGACTTCTGAATAGTTAAATGATTGAGAATTGAGGATTATAAATTATTTAATTTAGCTTAAATATTGTAAGGTTAATATCTAAGTATGTCTTGGATATCGCTGACAACGGTGAAGGAAAACATCGTGTGGAAACCTAAACTTTTAATTAATATAAGTTTGAAATCACCAACCCGAATTTAGCAAGCTTGGTGATTAAGGCTCTTGCCTTCTCTTTATGAGGAGAGGCCTTCGTATAATAGTGGGAAAATAGGTGGCTGGTATTATTGTAAGGTTGACTCCCGACTTCTAAAAAGATTTATTGAGGCGTTACAATAATAGTACCTGGGCGACCGAGGTCTGGTCGGGTGAAAATAGAGAAAACGACGTTTTCTAACAATGAAACCTACCTAGATCGATTTATTGCCCCCGAAGCAACCGCATACTAAATTTCATGAAAATCTTTGGAGCCGTTGCCGAGATTCAGATTATATATATATACAAGAATTGCTCTTATAAATGTATTAGATAGATAGATGCTGGCACTAAAGTCAATTGATGCGACTGGCTGTCAGAAATTTATTGAACTAATCACAGCATCTAACGCGTTTGATAATGTGTGATATTAATTTTGTGATATTATTTTAGTCTATAAACAGAGCAATAGTCTGCTTTATAGTTATTGCTAAGTCTAAATGGCGCAGTTGAAAAAAAGCATTTATAAAAAGGCAAACAATATAATGAGCTTAAATATATACGAGTTTCAAAACAATTTATGAAACCCAACTGAAACTTAGGAATATATTTCAAAAGAAATATTAGTTCAGTCTTCCTAACGGAGTCCTTACTTACAAATAATTCCTGGAAAATAAACTGATTATTATTAAGAATATAACATTTCTTGAGAAATAAGGTAATAACAATTTTATCAGGTGCTTGGAGAAGGTAGACAGGGATTATTTTGTCTAGTTCAGGGCGTGATCGATGCCAATTATATAGAGATGAAATTTGGGTTTATTTATTTTTATTTTTGTAAGGTAATCTCTGGATGTCTGAATGACAATAAAAAATCTGTGTGCCAGTGGATTGAACTCACTAGAAAAATCTATGTATGCATATTTGTTTTTGAACTGAACTGAGTGATCGTAACAGGTTGATAATTTTGCTATTAAATCTGCTCATTTTGTAAATATTGATATGGAACGTACACAAAATAATTTACTATGCTTTTTTTTACAACATAGCGATTATTAAAGTTTTTATAATGGAATAGAATTGAATATACTTTATTGTACACCAAAAAAACTAAGCTACACATGTCTTTTACAATAATACTTATTTCTACGGTTACAAAGGCGGCCTTATCGCTGACAGCGATCTACCAGACAACCTTTGGATGGACCTAAAGAACTTAGAATAAAAGTTAGAAATTGGGTACATTTAAACATATAAGTATTATATATTTTTGAAATCACCTCTTAAAATCCTTTATTTTGGTATCCCACACGATAGGTTTGGAAGAAGAAACGCCATTTTCCTATTTTCCAATTTTCATGTAGCCAGTGACACTCACGGGGTTAAGACTAATCGATTAACGTAAGAACCATCAAAATCGGCCCACGCGTTTGGTCTCTAGAACGCCACATAAGAACAATCATACATACATACATACTTACACATACATACATACATACTTACATACATATAAAAATATATTATTATATATATAAATATTCATATATAATATTACGTGTTACACATAATCATAGATAGAAAAAATTAAAAAGGGTTGAATAATGATGGAATAAATTAGATCGAAATAGAAAATAGAAAAGAGTTAGAGAGAAAGGAAATGGAGTTTATGTCAAAACTTTAACCAGAAATAGTTAAAAAGTTACAAGGGTAAGAGTCATCTCACTGCAAGTTTCACATTTAAAATATACAAAGTTTAATTTTTCCAAACAAAATTAAATGAATTTCGTACAAAACAAAAGATAAACTGAACCCTAAATGTCATGACCAATCCTTTAAAACAACGACCAAAAATACTTGGGGTTTAAAACTTGAAATCGCGTGTTCGCACGAGCAGATTGCAGCTTTTCTGTACAATAAAACCTTTTCTGTTTCGACCAGTGCACGAAAGTACGGTGACACGAATTTACCTTTCGTTCTTGTTAAGTTAGTTACTCTGTGTAGTCTTGGGCTTTTGTTTCTATAAATTTTGACATTGTGTGTATCGGTTTAGTCCCTTCTCGACACCTTCCCATCTCGGCACCCTGTCACAAATCGTGTAAGGTTCACATAAAAAATAGAAAAGCTTGATTATTTATTCAGTCGATTTGATTTAATTCTTTTTTTATTTGTTTAGATTTTTCAATATGTAATATGGTGTCGAGATGGAAAGGTACTAAGGTGGACAATTGATTAAAAATTGGTTTTAAGGATTAGGTTATTTAGGTGTCTAAATATAATCTTAAAACCCATTTTTAATCAATTTTATAATTAATTTATGCCAAAATTGATTAGGTGCCCTTTTGATTGAGGTTGCACACACGACTAAGACCAACCCACCGTCATGATATATCACGACGGCGGGTTGGTCTTAGTCGGATTGGTCTATCGAACAACTGTAACTATGTAGTATCAGGCATGACTCTGTATAAAACGAGAACCTAAATGTTTGTCTTTAAATTCAGAACAACAAGGCTATAATGCTAACGAAGCTACACATGTCGCATTTAAATGACCTTCTAAAGGCTAACGATACACCAAACATTATGATAAAGACATCGAAACTAGTTCATAACAAATTTTAATATAGACTATATGACCTTTTTGTATTTAATTACATTTAACATAAAACGTGAAGGTTTTCTAAATTAGTTCTCATTATTAGGAAGAAAATAGTGTAATTTAGCTAGAATTCGGTGGCGTCCCCCAAGGTATTTTACTGTGCCCTACTCCGTGACTTGAATAGTCTTTCTGATCTGACGAGGCGAAGTTATTCTAATTGATTCGTATATTAAATGAATCATCTTTCTCATTAATGTATGTTTCCTCATGCATATTTAATAGAAAGAGGAAAGCTGGAGTGATAAATGACTCAATATTATTTAATAGAATGAGCGCCCCTAATTTTCTTTCCAACAAGTTACAAACAGTGCATTAGTACTGACTGGACACGTACGTCATCGCCCACAAACTTTGTGGTTAATTATATAAACTTCTTAACTACTTTAAAACCATTAGTCAATACGTGGAAGGAACTGAAAACTAATCCTTCTAATACCTAAAGTTTGTGAATGTGTAAGTGTGTTTGTTACTCTTTCAAGAAAAAACTACAGAACAGATCTGGGTGACATTTGGCACAGAGATAGATTATAATCCAGAATAGCACATAGGACTTTTTATCCAGGGAATATGTTCCCCTGGGCTAATTTTCGACATCACGTGGGCGACGCCGCTGGCAGAAGCTTGTGTAACATAAATAGAGAAAAGTAATTAGGCTTTAAGTTTAACCTCCTATAATAAAGTTGAAAGAGAAAATAGAAGGTCTATTTTAGACTACTTAAATAATGTGGTAAGTAGGTACTAAATAATGTGTATTTATAGCAGTTGTTAAGTGAGAAAATTCGATAAACATAGAAAGTAGGAACTTAACCCTAGCTGCATTATCAAACACAATTTAACAATATCTAGCTTCACATAATAGCTTGAACCACGAACTTATCAGAAAACCCGATAGAACCAGATGTCGAACAGTTACACAGGAAAATGGATTCAACCTAAATAATCGACTCCAGCTTAGTTCTTAGTTCAATCGAACTAATAACTGTTCATTCAAAGAGCACTAAAACAATAAAGACAAGGCATTAGCATCGAAAAGGATCGCATGCTAAGAGAAGATAAAACCTTGTATGCGAGTTGCTGATAGCAATCGCATTGATACTTGCGTGTTCCTTCTTAAAGGGCTCTCAAATTTAATTTGTGTTCGCAATAACTGTTTGTACAGGGTTAGGTCATTATTGGTTTTCATTTGTTTTGGATTTCGGTACCTATAATGTAACTTACTAAAATCATGTTGTAAAAGAGTAGGTACTTACAAGTAATATGTAGATGTAATCATTTGTATTAAGTAATATTTTTATCTAGTGGAGAAATAGAAAACATCTATCTATCTCTATACTGTGATTTTTAATTTCGTGGACTAAACTGACATTTGGGGGGTTGTCACTTTATCGTTACATAAAAATTGTGTCGTACCGTGACTATCCTGAGTGATCGAAAGTTGATCGAAAATCGAAGTAGATCGAAAATACACACGACAAAAAAATTATATGTGTTAAGAAACTAGCGGCCCTTATTTAGTATCTACTCATTTATGTCAGACTTCATTTTATAGATCGCATTTATTATATTGTTGATTTCAAATTTAACGCAATTAAAGTTTATGTACCATGTGTATGAATACTGTTATATTTAAACATATTACGTTTATATTCATATAACATTTCTTTACACCAATTAGTAAAATTAAATTGAGGAGTCACGGCGCATCGATTCGGTCTCTGAGTTTGTTTCGGCCTTTCTTCTCAGAGTAGTCAGACAGGAAACGCCGACCTCATCTAGTTTTAAAAAATATGATCGACATGTGAAAGTGTTTGTACAAACCAACTTACAGAAAATAAATCATTTATCATTTATCAATACATTTGGGGTTATTGGGGTTAATTCCTGAGTTCTAAATAATATGAAAAGAGATAAGAACACGAATTAAGATCTAAAGAAAAATTCTAAATAGACTATTTAAATAAACAATTACGCAGCATCAACTACAACTTTAAGTCTCATTGAATTTAGACTGAAAAGTTTTAGATTCAATAAAATTCTGGATTTCATTAAGGTCTTGATTCAATGGACTTCTAAATTTTGAACCATTGAAAACCTACGAAAGCTATTGAAGGTCACTTAATATTGCGACTGTGATTGTTTCTATTTTAAGAGTACTGTAATAACTATTCCAATCATATATTCTAAAATATTGAAATCTACTATATTTTTAAACTCTGCCTAAACATTCGAATTCAAATGTTTGAAGTATGCGAAACATCATAATAGTCCGGTCAAATTAGACCAAATAATAGGGGTAGGTTACAGTACAGTAATTTGCATAGAGCTGAAAATTGGTACGAATGTTCGGAACACCATTATAAATGAAATGTAAAAAGTCTCCATCGATCCCACACTAGCAAAAATTTTAAAAAATCGGGTAAAGTACACTTTATACAGTTCAGCGAGATTTTTTCATACATTATACTCTAGAGATAGATATATTTTCTATTTCTTCACCAGATAAAAATCAATATTTAAGCATAATTTGTCTGAAAAACGGAAAACGATGCAAGTAGGGGACTTGCATCATTTTCCAATCTGCTGGGGTCGGTAACCGTATCATGGTTTCCAAAATTTCTCTTTGACTATGTTTCTACAGTTCTCTCAACTTTTAGCAACACTTAATTCTACCATATACTTTAAAGGCCCGGTACTATTGAAATTCCAGTTTGTTTACCATTTGATAGTATCAATATTTGATTACTCGTATAATAGTGTCAAAAATACATTAAAAAACATAAAATATTTAAAGAATTTATTGTTCCCATACAACAGAAAGTTTACACTACTTATTACATGATTGGACAAAAAAAGGGTTTACATTATGTTAGCAAGTTAGTAAAATATAATATAAAAACGAAAACATAAAACACAATGTTTGTAACCATCTTGCGTGTGTGAACGTAAATAATTTAAAAGGAGTGTGTAAGGATCGTAGCAGGCGGCGTCCTGTAGTTTCTGCCTACCCGCATGGAAAAAGGCGCATGTTTATGTATAAACACAATATCTGTAAGAATAAATTATTTGAAATCCAGAACAAGCCCTTCCTATAAATACTAAATATGAAAAAATACCTCTACTCTTCATTTCTTCTAAAGATAAAAAATCTATGAACTAGAAATCATCAAAGAACATTTAGCTTATAAAGTAATTTGAAATGCGCTTTCCCAACTTGATTCCTAAAACTGTATTATTCAATTTTAATATAAGCTCTTTTGAATCTATATAGAGAGAAGCATCCGTTTCATTTTTGGCCTCCGAAAGTACGACCATGTGTCGGAATTTCGGAAGCGGTTGAAATGGCTGCCTATTCGACAGCGCCGAGATGCTCACATTCTTTCATTACTCTTTTCTGTTCTTCATAATCCTAACGCTCCTTTGTATCTTCAGGAACGCTTTGAGTATCTTGTTCCAAGAGGAAAACCTTGTCGTCTGTCATCATCTCTTCTCCTTCGTTTTCCTCCCCACTCTTCAAGTCGCTACGGTGGATCTTTTACTGTTCGCGCTGTCCGCCTCTGGAATGCTCTTCCACACTCTATACGGGATAGCCCTTCGTTGGAGGTTTTCAAGAGAAGAATTAAGGAATATTTCCTATCAACATGACACATTAAATTTATGTATTCACAATTGTAATATTTTAGTTTTGTAATTATAGTATGCTGTATGTATTATGTTTATACATTGTGTATTGCACACGTATTTGTTTAGTTTATTAGTGAGTAAGTATTTAAAATTGTTTTATATTTTTAATAAGTTTTTGTTGTGCACATGGATGTATATCCTCATATTATGCATATTTCTTTACGCAACTGAGGTTTGCTGTCAGAGAACCCAACTATGGGTTAAGCTCGCCTTTGTACATGAACTTTCTTTTGTATTTGTATGTTTTTATGTTTTGTGTACAATAAAGAATAAGAATAAGAGAAAACTCGTAGAACCGAGATAGAGGCTTCATGGAATTTATTTTAAATCATAAAGTATTAGCCATTCTTTCATAAAATCTAATATATTTTTGTAAACCAAAAATTTCTTTTTCTTTTTTGTTTTTACTTTTTTTTAAAACAAACGTTGCCCCACACTAGGAATTTCTTCCTGTATCGTGGGTGCGTTTACAAACATATAAACTCACATACACAAACACCCAGAGCCGTAACAACTATCTGTAGGTCATACAAATATTTGTTCCGTGCGGGATCGAACCCGTGACACGCAGCGCAGCAGTCAATCGCTCAACCACTGCGCCAACCGTGCGCCCACCTTACCTTACCATCCATATAAGGTCCAAAATGGACCTTATATGGATGGTATTCTATCTATCGCCGTGGAAAGGAACCGAACGCGATCGATTTACAAAAAATAATCGGTATAATCAGATGAAAAACGCTAGTTAAGTCGGCACGGTTTCTTTATATGGGATAAGGCATCTGTATGGTAGTATTATATTATCTGTGCCCAAAGGTTAAGCATTAGGTATACCTGTAGTCAGTGCTGGGCAAAATATATGGTTTACTTTAATTAAAATACAAAATACTGAATATTAACTCGCATGTAATTAAAATACGAAATGCAAAATATTCTTAAGTCGTTTATTTGAAATAAAAAGGTCAAAATACAGTATTTGGAATATTTTTATTTAAAATACATATAACAAAATACAGTCAGGTGTTAGGTTATGTATTTTGTTCTCTATGTTCTATGTTACAGAGTTTGGTTACCGCACTTAGTCCTTCAGGTTGACCATTGTGCGTGGGCCATGGCGGCAGTTTAGTCGTTATTCCAACCAGCCCATCTCCCACCAGAAGTTGATTGAATTGCTCCTGGCTTTTTCTTCTTCTTTGGCAACTGAGTTAGGTTGTTTAAAAACCGTTTAAGAACGAAAATCGCAATTGACAGGATACTCGACAATTTGACATACAGTACAGGTGCAGTACAGATGTAGTGTTGCTAACTTTAAAGATTTACATATTTAGCGGTCTCCATTTTGCTTACGAAAGTTAACGAGCGCTATTTTCTGTAGAACCCCATTAATAAGATCGATCGAAGATAAATGAATATATGTTTAAATGTATTTTGAAGCCATAAGTATTTGATATACTAAAAATACCTTTACGTCAGGTATTTGAAATACTTATTACAAATTAAATTTTTAAGAAGTAATTGAATTACAAATATCAAATACATATTTTTATTTCAATTATGTATTTTAATTACAAGTAATTCAAATACTGCCCAAACCCACCTGTATTAACCTTTGGCGCGCGGCCGGTACGTACCCGGCAAGGTACCTCAAACGCGAGCGACGGCTGCGTTTTTTTTTATTTTTCGGCGGGCCCTCAGTAAAAGTGAGAAATCAGCAATTATTGCTATGAAGCATGGTATATTATTATACTTTCTTGGCTTCCTTATGAGTTTACCTAACTATTTATACTATTCAATAAGAAAATAAAACTGACCTCATCTCGCAGTTATGAAATACGATAGCAAATTATTTTTTTATAATTTTCAATCGCATATATTTCACTTGCACTATAAAACTTTATCACAATATATCGAATTCACACGCATATTCACTAAAAAAACACTTCATTACGATAAAACAATATGTGTAGATAACGTTATACAAGTAATTCCAAATAAACTGAACTCAACAATAATAAAATGTAATAAAAACTATTTTGTTTACACAACGAAAAAACATGGCGGCGGTGTCGCAAAAACTACAGACCTATTTTGTGAATTTTTTCTTTCGTTCACTTTTAGTGATGGTTCACTAAAATGTTACCAAAGTTGGTGAAATATAATTCGATTGAACGAATGATACAGCCAGAAAGTGTTGCAAGTGAAGATTTTACCTCAAAAACCACCGTACAATCCGAGCTGTGAGTTACGTACCGGCGTAAGTACGTAACACGTTTCGCGACTACTTTTCTTACGTACATGCGTAGGTACAAAAAACGCGTCAGAGGTTAAAATAGCGGGCAAGCCTTTTGCCATTAACCAGGCATAAATCAAGAAATTCATCTGCGAAATGTGTAATGGCGAAAACCGCCCGAGAAACGAACTCAGGACCTTATGCTCCGTATTGGCGTTTACCTTCACTTGAAGAACGGGAACAGCTTTTCTTTATTCCACCATAACTTCTATCAATGTATGTCAAATCACTAAAAGTGTGGCGTAAACATTTTAAAATTTTAATGGGTTAGCAATGGTCCATGAAAAAAAAAGAAATATGTATATCATAAAAAATTACAACGTATCATCGTCTATAGCTTGCTTAGTACATAACTAAAATATAAAATAGTAGTATTCAATTCAATATACATTCGTTCACAGAGATCTTAATCACAATTAACAAAAATAAAAATAGATACGAGTTATTATTTGCGCGATATCGATTTTCTAAAAAATAAAAGTTATCTTTCCTAAAACTTGTGTGTGTGCAATAATATCGTTTTATCACTAAAAGGTATGGAATAAAAAAATAAAATTAAAAAAAAGCACGCTATAATCTATTTAGTACTTACCTTGTGCCCATTCAGCACTAAAATTATTTAGCTTGTTTAAATTTTTTTATTTCTATTTTTATTTTAGTTTTTGACAAGGCAGACATATTTTTTTTTTTTAGCCTTCGTCAATTAGTAAATTAAGTAAAATTTTTGGTATAAAACACCATAATTTTCCAACTCAGGAAAGCATGATCTTGTTTTTATTTCTATATTTTCATATAATATTCTTATAGGATTATTTTTATGGCATTGAGGTTTGATGTTAGAGAAACCCAATTCTGGGTTAAGCTCGACTTTGTACATAAGCTGTCCTATTGTATTTGGATTTATTTTTTGTGTACAATATTGAATAATAACAAGTACTCCAATGAATAAAACTCATTTATTGGATTTCATGGTTTCTCGGTTTGAGTAATGCCAACATCTCGGCGTAGATTCGTGACCTCGTAACGGTACACCTACTCAAGGGATCAGATCATAGCGAATGACGCATCGATATGCCTGTTGGTAGGAATATACATACATACGAACTGGAACTTGAACGATACATACAGAAAAACTTTTTAATAAAAAAACAAACTGACTCACAAAAAAAAACACTGCTAAGCTAAAAATAACTTTCTTTTCCGAAGTCGGTGTCTTTGGTACCTATTGTTTTCCGTGTTTCGATACCGACTTCGGAAAATAAAGTTATTTTTAGCATTGCGGTGTTTTTTTATGCAACTTGCATGTTGTTGCTTGCGGTTTGTTTTTTTGTTAAAAACCTTTTTATTTATTTCTTTTTAGTTTTGATAGGTACCTCCAATTGCCATTAAATCTAAATATAGCCAAAGTACATTTCATGACGGTTCCAATAAGCCCACACACGACTAGGATACATTGTTTTATTTCGGAGTTCCAGTGCCTACGTGCTGGCTTCATCATCAGATCAGTTCGATGGTACCATTTTCATCAGTACTACTTCTTTATAAGTATTTGCTTCATCATAGTCGTTTAACTTTTCGAGATATCTTATACCCCATGACATCTTTAGCATTAAGGAGTTCTTTTGGCCATCTGTAGTCTTCTTCACCAGTTCCACTTGTTGATGAAAATACCAAAATCGCTATATGTATGCCTATAATATTTGAGGAGTTCACTCGATTTCTCCAAGATCCCATCAACAGATTTTGACCTGATGACTATAGACCAACTGGGAAGTATACCCATTCAAAAAAAAAATCCAAATCGGTCCAGGCATCTTGGAGTAATCGGGGAACATACATAAAAAAAAAACATAAAAGATTCCGACGAATTGAGAACCTCCTCTTTTTTTTGAAGTCGGTTAAAAATGACAACTAACGGTACGATTTAACAAACACATCAAACGATCCTCACACTTTTTCTAATCGTTTCGATCACAAAATAACAGATATTAATAAAGTTCAAATAAGAAAGAAAGAACGAAAGAAAAGTGTTTATTCGCCACAAAATTATAAAAAATTTTCGACATCTTAAATTAAACCCTTAACTGTATCTAATATTAGTAAGTACTTAAATTATGTTAGTAAAGAAAAGGTTAATAAAATTTAAAAAAATCCTCTATGTTCCACACTATGTCATGAACTTAACCAGTAGTGTTGTGTGTGGCAATGTCTAGAATGAAAGTGCAGAATATTTTGTAATGCTTATAGCATTTGATAAAAATATAAGAATCTATAAAACAACTATTTACTGTAAAAATGAAACTGATAAATAAAGAAAAAAAAAAGAAAACAAGTTTGGGGCATCGTTTTTTTTAAAACAAACAAAATAAACAAAAACAGAACGCACTAACGAGATTAACACAAGATGCCAAAGAAAACAGCTAGCTCCACGTGTGGCAAGTTAGATATTAACATATTTTTATCACAGTAGAAAAACCAGGGATAACAAACCATCATAATATGTCCAAACTTCAGTCAATAACATTATTACAGTAAGTTAGTAAAATAAGTTTATTTGCTTTCTAGGATAGGTCCCTCGCACAGTTCGCGATCGTGACCTTTCCTTCTCAATGTCGCGCCTGCTGTTAATCTCAAAAGCTGTCGACAAGTAACAATCTGTCTACGAAAACGTCGGGATTGCGATTAGAAAATGGTCGAAAAGGTGATAATGTATTTTGTTTGAAGCGCAATTTCCAGAACGTTATGCCTGTCTTTTAATCAAAATCATGTTGATTTGTTCCTTATATAATCATTATTAACTTGTTTAGTAGCAAACTGAATCTCCACGCGTTCAAATGATCATTCCAGAGCGCTCTATTTCGAGCACCTTTTTCGAACATTTCGTTGAAATCTGGCTTAACAATTATTGCAATAGCTTTTTCGAGCGTATTTTCTTACTTAAAAATTGCATTTTCATACACTTATATCCTTTAATCAAAACACAAAATACAGAAATATCTATCCAATATTTTACGGAATTCAAAACAAACGGTTGTCATTATTTTAATAATTTGACAGTTGACTGTCAATTTCTTAATAGGGCTAGTCGTCTTCTATATCGAGTGAGATAGTTTTTTTATAAAAATTCTAAAAAGCCCAATCTTAGCTTAATATCAGTCTTAAATTTTATATAATTAAGCACAGTCGTTGACGGTGCAATTATGGCACGAACGCTTTTTCAACGCGCGTTAAAAAGCGTTTAAATAGAACAAATGCATTCTCAAGTATATGTTCGCACGTCAGCGCTTTTAAAACGCGACGCTTTTTTATCGAGCTCTGTTGTATTCTCAACGCTAAGCGTTGGACGCTAAATCGAATAGACCATATGAAACTTCTTATTATTATATACACGAGCGCTAATAAAAAAATTAATTAAAAAATTAAAATACCCGACTGCTTAAAAAGACGTAAACAAGAAGAAAATCATGCTGTGCAGTCGAAGGATACATATTCGCGAGCTGGCTGACCAAAACCAGATGTTCCTCCGACTGCACAGCATGATTTTCTTCTTGTTTACGTCTTTTTAAGCAGTCGGGTATTTTGATTTTTTAATTAATTTTTTTATTTATAACTTTTTAGTTAACATTTTTTTCGAATTAGGTACATTTAAATATATCTTAATATATATATTTCTTGTGTGCGTGTGTATGTGACTGAACTCCTCCTAAACGACTGGACCGATTTTGATGAAATTTTTTGTGTGGGTTCGTGGAGATTCGAGAATGGTTTAGATTTACAATTGAAAAAAAAAAAAAATGGAAAATGTCTTTTCAATTAATTTCTTATTTATAAGGAGTTGTTGATTTTCCGGCGGACGGCGCTATCATCGCATTCAATATTATTCTATTTCAATTTTAGTTTGTCCCGACAGATGGTGCTACGATTAATTTGAAAAAAATTTTGTTATTCAATTCATGTGCAGATTAAAATATTAAATGTAATTATTTTTTAAAGAGTTTTGAAGTGTGTATAAATAATTTTGTGAATTCAGATGTTTTTTTAATTAATTTTTATCTATATATATAAAAGAAAGTCGTGTTAGTTACACTATTTATAACTCAAGAACGGCTGAACCGATTTGGCTGAAAATTGGTAGGGAGGTAGCTAAGAACCAGGAGAAGGACATAGGATACTTTTTATCCCGTTTAGGGTAGGGTAGGTAGGGTAGGGTAGGTAGGGTAGGGTAGGTAGGGTAGGGTAGGTAGGGTAGGGTAGGTAGGGTAGGGTAGGTAGGGTAGGGTAGGTAGGGTAGGGTAGGTAGGGTAGGGTAGGTAGGGTAGGGTAGGTAGGGTAGGGTAGGTAGGGTAGGGTAGGTAGGGTAGGGTAGGTAGGGTAGGGTAGGTAGGGTAGGGTAGGTAGGGTAGGGTAGGTAGGGTAGGGTAGGTAGGGTAGGGTAGGTAGGGTAGGGTAGGTAGGGTAGGGTAGGTAGGGTAGGGTAGGTAGGGTAGGGTAGGTAGGGTAGGGTAGGTAGGGTAGGGTAGGTAGGGTAGGGTAGGTAGGGTAGGGTAGGTATGTAGGTAGGGTAGTGTTGTTAGGGTAGGTAGGGTAGGGTAGGTAGGGTAGGGTAGGTAGGGTAGGGTAGGTAGGGTAGGGTAGGTAGGGTAGGGTAGGTAGGGTAGGGTAGGTAGGGTAGGGTAGGTAGGGTAGGGTAGGTAGGGTAGGGTAGGTAGGGTAGGGTAGGTAGGGTAGGGTAGGTAGGGTAGGGTAGGTAGGGTAGGGTAGGTAGGGTAGGGTAGGGTAGGTAGGGTAGGGTAGGGTAGGTAGGGTAGGGTAGGGTAGGGTAGGTAGGGTAGGTAGGGTAGGGTAGGTAGGGTAGGGTAGGTAGGGTAGGGTAGGGTGGGTAGGTTGGGTAGGGTAGGGTAAGTAGGGTAGGGTAGGTAGGGTAGATGAATGTTTGGTGTTTTTATGGCAAAACAAAGTTTGCCGGGTCAGCTAGTAAGTGACATATATTTTTGAAATCACCTTTTGAAACCCTTTATTTTGATACCCCACACGATGGGTTTGGAAGAAAAAATAAAATTGCCCCCCCACAATATGGCGCCCACAAGCCGCCATTTTCGTATTTTCCAATTTTAATGTAGCCCACACTCGCAAGGTTAAGACGAATCGATTGACGTATGAATCATCAAAATCGGCCAACGCGTTAGGTCTCTGGAACGCCACATAGGAACAAACATACATACATACATACATACATACATACAGACATACATACATACTTACATACATACATACATACATACATACATAGACTGATAAACACATTACCCTCCTTCGGCAGTCGGGTAAAAAAGCGCTGGCGCTGTGTTCAAATCGCCGCGCGCTCCCTCAGTGGTCGGATGTGTTGGTTTTGTTAAAGTACGTGTGGTACGCCAACGGAACGACGAAACGATTTCGTGGGTTGTAGATCCCAAAGTGCTGATCATAAAAGTGGAGTCTCGTCCACTTCTATATATGAAATCATCGCCGGAATGTATTCTAATAAACTAATTAAGAATAATGCGTGGAAAGCCATAGTCAAAAAACTCTCGAAGGTCTGGGAAATCGTCACCAATGAGAAAATCTTCGTGTCTTGAAGTTTTATTCGTATTTTGTTGTTATAGACCTTTGACAATAATTAAAAATAAATCTCAGGCCACAAATCTTCGTACAATGTCACAAACTGCTCTTTTAAGTATCTCTGTTCATTAAGAGGATGTACCCAGTAAGCATTTTGTTTTCTTTTCTCTTCTAACAATACAAATTGCTATTGCTAGTAATTTAGCAGAAACCATTTCCACGTTTACCAAGAGACGAGACAAGAGTGATTTACAAGCGTTCGTATGAACAATTATATCGAGAACGTTTAAAAAGCGCTAACGCAAGATTCTAACGCAACGCTTTTTTAACTCTCGTGTGAATGTGGACTTACTGCGTCAACGACGCTACGCTTATAAAACGCCATGCACATCCTCTTCAACACAAATGTACCAATATTGAACATACCGATATTGCTATGGTTATTTTCAAAATTAGTTTTGGACCATGCAGTATTTATAAAAGTATGTATCTAAGTTTTCAACCTTCTTTATGTGAATGAATATCTTTCACATTTTGGCATTTCAAACATCGCCTTCTAGTCCAGTAGGGATACAATTATTTTCCACATAACCTTTGATAATTCAAAAGTTTGTTATTTTCGCTGGGTGGATACCTTATGTGAATTCAACGCTATGTACAAAAATGCTAACAGTTTAGAGTGATGCAATAGGCATAAAGTAGGTATTTCCTATTATTTCGTGTTATAACAATAATATAAAAATTAAATTTAAATAAATAAATGTTTCTTTATTAGTACTATCTAAACTTTACATTAGTGAAAATGCTAACAGATACGTACTGTGGAAAAATGGAAAACTGAAAATGGTTCGTAACTCTTTCAATAAAAGATTTAAGTTTTCAAATCATTTCCTATATGCGTAGAGGGATTAGTTATACCTTACAACAAAAGTTCTAACAGCTAAGTATAATGCTGCACAGGTTATTGTATTTTTACATTGTGATTTGCGAAATATTGAATTTAAGTTTATAAATTTGCGCCTACATATTCGAAATAATAAACTCTGCCACCATACAAAAGTTTAAACACTTATGTGCTATGCTAGTTTAATAAATCAAATACTGCGTAATTTTATTATTCTGTCATCTCGATATACTGTCAGCACGGCAGGTACGACTATTCCGTGTTCTGTGAATATTTCTTTCTTATTCTTTTTATAGGAACAAAGAAGTTAGAAATCGTATTCGACCTCAACATTAAAAATAACAAATTGCCATAAAATTAGATTTTATGAACTAGGTTTAAATACTGATGTGACAGTAATGAAATGGTTTCGCGCCTCATTCAATACATTCAGAGTGGAGTGTCACCGCGCCCCGCAGTATTTGATTTATTAAACTAGCATAGCACATAAGTGTTTAAACTTTTGTATGGTGGCAGAGTTTATTATTTCGAATATGTAGGCGCAAATTTATAAACTTAAATTCAATATTTCGCAAATCACAATGTAAAAATACAATAACCTGTGCAGCATTATACTTAGTTGTTAGAACTTTTGTTGTAAGGTATACTAATCCCTCTATGCATATATGAAATGATTTGAAAACTTAAATCTTTTATTTAAAGAGTTACGAGCCATTTTCAGTTATCCATTGTTCCACAGTATGTATCTGTTAGCATTTTCACTAATATAAAGTTTAGATAGTACTAATAAATAAACAGTAAATTATTTAAATTTAAATTTTATATTATTGTTATAACACGAAATAATAGGAAATACCTACTTTATGCTTATTGCATAACTCTAAACTGTTAGCATTTTTGTACATAGAGTTGAATTCACATAAGGTATCCACCCAGCGAAAATAAAAAACTTTTGAATTATCAAAGGGCATATTCTTCTGGCTACTGGACTATTCACTGATAGAACGAAAGTTTGTCTAGAGTCGTAGAGACTTTTGTCAATGTCTTTTCCTCAGTAGAGTCATTGACCCTTTGAAATACCTGTTCTTTTTAAATCAATTAACAGAAATAATTAATTTACAGCCTAAATGTTAATTGGCTTAATTTTCAGCAGTAAAATCGTTATAGAATTTTCCTGTCTATCCAATTTAATTTCCTTATAAAATTACCTAGTTAACAAACTTACAGAGTAAATTTTAGCTTTCGGTCTACTGAAAGTGAAAGAGCGGGCGTTAACCCTGTTTTAGTGCTGGTCCCCATCATCACGTTACGACGTCTACAACGTGGAATGATGCGGTGTCGCGACGCGGCGCGTTGCCGTTTCCTGCTAATGCTCGGTACGGCAACGTCGACGTGGAACGACGCGTTAAACTCCGTCGTAAGCGGTACGTGACGATGCGCTCACTCAGTTGATTTTTAATTTTATTAGCGAATAGATGTGCAAAAAAAAGGTCAGTTATTATTGATTTTGATTTATTGATATCACTTGTTGAGGAACTTTTAGAAATAGACTGCTATTTCACAGGTTCATGAGTGAAAAATTTAGCGGAATTACAACGTCACGGTAACGTACTTTATAATATCAGGTGAACGTGCCGCGCTGCGACACCGCACCGTTCCTCGTTGACGACGTCGTGACGTGGTGATGAGGACATGCCCTTAGGTGACACTCCGTGAATATAAAACTGGAACAAGGCAATAAGGAAAAAGACAATTACTTGGGACATTGACATTACAGTCTTGGAAAATATGTGATGATACTCTACACTAGGGTTATATAGGAACTCCGCCTCTGCCTCCATAAATATGAAACTGTCGCAGGAAATTCGTTCCTCCACCACCACGTCTGCATGATTTAAATAAACCTTAACTAAAGGTCTAACACCTATAGAAAATCGGCTCGACCTAAACGATGACTCATTATCACAATAATATGTAGTGGAGATCGTTTAATTTGTGACCGACAAATGCCGCCCAGAAGATGTAAAAAACGTAAAACTGTTTCTAAGTATTATTGTTTGCCACTTTTAGATAAAAATTGGTGGTGGTCTTTAATAGATTAGTATATTTTTCTTTTTTTATTGCCACCTGCGCCTTTGTTTAAGCTATTGTATTGTGTGGTATTCTTTTATATGTGCTAATGTATGAATCTACACCTCCTCCTCTAAATTAGTCTCTGATAAGGGCTCGTTCACACGGAACATACGTATTTACAAAACACGCCCCGCGTGGCTTTGAGTCGATAAAACGGATCAGTATTTTAATATTTTTGAGTGTATACGATAAAGTTGACCTGTAAAACGGACCCTTGTATGTACGAGCACTAAGATGATCTCCGTTACTCTAAATCTCTGCTACCCTTCAGAAGAACACGGGCAAGATGATTGTGATGTTATGTTACTGAATTGGTTTCTCGGCTAGAACAATAGTGCTGCCAACTATAATCTGCAGCTAAGTGCGGTTTTTATCGCAGACCTCAGATCGTTCATAAGGGACGCAAGTCTCTGTGCGAGACAGTTACAGGTTGTTATTATAAGTGGTGACAATGCTCATTGAAGCAATCCTTGGAACGACCTTAGAAATTGTCTGCATGTACAGACTTAGATTTTACTAAGAGATAGTGAATTGATGGTAGCTACTAGTAGTAGTAGAACATAATAATATGTATGTAGGTACTTCCTATCATACATAATAGCGCTTTAATGTCATACATAAATATGATTATTAAAGGTTGTCTATAAGAGATTGCCCTGTGTGATAAGACTGCCCATTGTACACTTTGTTTTTAAAAATGTTTGTCCTGTATGTTTATTTTTTTTGGTGTACAATAAAATATATAATTTTAATTATTATTATTTTAAAAGGTAACTTATTTTTGTTTACCAGCTATTTCTGCTAGTTTTATTAACACTGATGTCAACAAACACTTGCCAATGTTGAAAGTGGCGTCAAGCCTGGGATCATGTAGAGAGTGGCACCCACCGTAGGACCATGATTAAACTTGCACCCAGTAGAGTGTAAAAAGTGGTAAAGTGTGGTAAAGTTTTCTCTATGGGTGTAACTGGTCCAGTTAGAAAGTGGCGCCGCGGAAATACATACAAAACCGGCACCCAGCATGATTGTCCTCAAGAGTTACCGAGCCTTACAAGATAAGGTAAACAAGAAAAGAGTCTTTGTCCTACAGTGTTAAACCATATGGCTCTTTTCTGGCTTTCTTACTCATTTTTCAGTAACGACTCAAGCACAAAGTTTTTTTAGTAGTTTCATTTGAAATCCGCATTCGTAGATTATATAAAACTGATTCAAAAGTTGCGTCCTAAGCAAACAATGCGGTAACCAAACTGTTCGCAACTCAATCAAATAATCCATTTCATTCAGTTACACGTGCCAGTGGATCAGATTGTTGTTTAATCTCGTTGAGTAAATATTATTTGGAAGCATTATTTATTTGATCGAGTATGAAGGATAAGCGGAAGCTTATAAGTTATGTGCAATTCAAATATTATATTAAATTATTATTTAATTCTTGTATTTTTTCGTGATTTCCTTTCTTCTTTCTTAATTTTTGCTTTTTAGGGTTCCGTACCCAAAGGGTAAAAACGGGACCCTATTACTAAGACTTCGCGATCCGTCTGTCTGTTTGTCTGTCTGTCTGTCAGTCTGTCTGTCCGTCTGTCTCCAGGCTGTATCTCATGAACCGTGTTAGCTAGACAGTTGAAATTTTCACAGATGTATTTCTGTTGCCGCTATAACAACAAATACTAAAAAAAGTATAAAATAAATATTAAAGGGGGGCTCCCATACAACAAACGTGATATTTTTGCCATTTTTTGCTCGATATTAATAACGGCAACAGGTAGACGCTTGAAATATTCACATAATGTTTAGTTGTATATTTACTTCAAAAAATAATAATTAATAAATTAAAATCAAATAAATTAAGGGGGGCTCCCATACAACAAACGTGATTTTTATGCCGTGTTTTGCGATAATGGTACGGAACCCTTCGTGTGCGAGTCCGACTCGCACTTGGCCGGTTTTTAATGAAGATTTCATCATGAGTTGCTTTGAACTCACCTGTGTAGGTTGTCCTAATGAAAAATTGCGTTTTGTGTGTAATCCATATTTATTATTATTAACTGCGAAAGAAACTCTGTTCATTTGTTTTTTTTTTACCCTTTTACGACTAAAAGAGCTGAACCGATTTAGAAAATAATTGTGTGGTGATTGTTTGAGATCCTGGGAAGGACATAGGGTAGTTTATTCGATAGTGTGTTTCCTTGTGATGATAAAGCACTAATAAGGCGGCCGAAGTCGCGGACAGAAGCTATTTAAGAATAAAAATAAGAAAATTTCAGCCAAAAGATGTTTACTACTGAACTAAGACCACATCAACCATCACCTTTTTAGTAGGCATTAGAAAACACGATTTTCCAAATACAACTTAGAAAGATTCACGACCTCTTACTTTGATCTCTTCAGCCTACGCTATGTGGGAGTGTTTCACGAAATTTTCCACGATCGCTTTTTTCAAAGCCTAAACACACAAAAACTATTCTTATCAAAATCTATTTTGATCAAAGGTAACTCACCTTACAGGCGGTTTCTCATCTCATAGAACTCTCTTAGTTTACTTGTAATGACAACTAAAAGGTCACACACATGAACGTGGAACAGATCACAAAATCAAATAATACGTCGTAAACACCGCAGCAAGTCTGAAAAGAGCTTATTTATAAATATAACATTCTTGGATTTATGAAACCAGGTCATGTTTTTCCGTCATTTAAATTGAATTTCTGAAGGACTACAAACTAAGTGGCTCGTTTTAGAATCATTTTCAGGATGGATTAACTTTATTTTGCTGTTGTTAACAATGTTTATTTTTTGACAAGACTTAAGTAGTTTAACCTAAACCAATCGCTTAGATTTAAGTAAATATCTTAAATAAGAGAACAAAATAACAAACTGCTTTTCTTTATGTTTACAATTTATAATTGAGTTGCCAATTTGATTTTGCCGGCCATTGACGATTTTTGCTGTGGGCACAGTAAAATCAGAGGACTAGCATCTTTCACAACAAACATATACAAATACATTAGGACAACTTATTTACTAAGGTGAGCTTAAACTATAATTAGGTTCTGTGACAGCAAACCTCAGTGCTCTAGAGAGATTTACACAATTAGGACAGCTAAAAAAAGCGCACAACAAAAACCTAAAAACACTTTAAAATTCTTCAATTCTTACTAACTAAATAGACTATGCAAAGAAGTGTACAGCACACAATGCATAAACATAATTCATACTGTATAAATCAAATACATCTCATACCTTTAAACGAGCAATTCTTGTATAAGTATATATATCATCATCATCACCATAACAGCCGAAAGACGTCCACTGCTGGACATAGTCCTCCCCCAAGCGTCGCCACATTGACCGATCAATATATATATAATCTGAATCTCGGCAACGGCTCTAACGATTTTCATGAAATTTAGTATGCAGAGCCTTTCGGGGGCGATAAATAAATCTAGCTAGGTTTAATTTTTTAGATAACGTTTTTTTTTCTATTTTCACCCGAGCAGAAAACGGTCGCCCAGGTACTACATATTTATGAGTCATGTTAACGGGAAATGCCTAATGCTACCTCTCGATTATTGCTTACATACAGAGTTTAATTTATGAAAATAGTATATATTACTCATGATTATGAACATTTTTTAATCACCGGACCAACACTGACTACGACCCAAAAAAAAAGGATGAGTCAGTTGATTTTGTTGTTATTCATTAACTTGAGTATATCTCAATCTAAACATATAAAAGAAGAAAGTGACTGACTGACTCACTCACTGACCATCAACGCACAGCCCAAACGGCTGAAGATTCAATCATGAAACTTGGCACGTAGGTTCCTTTGTTAGTGTAGGTGAGCACTAAAAAAGGATTTTTGGATATTCCACCCCTAAGGGCGTGAAATAGGGGATGAAAGTTGGTATGAAAATCCGTCAGTTTTAAAGTCAGGATCTTCATATTTTGGGTTTAGGCTGAAAATTAAAAAATAATTTATACATGTCTCAGCTATTTTAAATATTCCACCACCATGAGGGTGAAAAGGGGGATGAAGTCATGGGAATAATGAAATCGTCTAGAGACTTGAAATTTTGCACATAGATCCTTTATACTGTGCAGGCATCCACTAAGAGAGGATTTTTGAGAATTCCACCCAGGGTGTGAAATAGGGAATGAAAGTTTGTATAAAAGTCGGCCAGTTTTGAAGTTAGGATCTTCGAATTTTGGGTTTGGGCTGAAGATTAAAATCTAACGCAAATTAAGGTCTTTTGGTAATTCCGTCTTTGGGGGGGCGGATCATGGGAGATGAAATGTTGTGTACAAAAGTCCTTTTTTTACAAAGGAAAAATTATTAAAAATACTTTAAAGTCTGTTGGTAACTATAAAATGGCTCAACGCAAATATAGGAATTAAATAGGGACGGGAAAATCTGCTTCGCCATGACAATTAATAAGGCTCAAGGACAAACTCTGAAGTATGCTGGTGTAGATTTGAGGGCAAATTGCTTTTGTCATAAACAGTTCTATGTAACGTGTTCACGTGTTAGCTCATCAAATAGTCTTGTGATATTGGCGTCGACATCCAAAATGGTTAAAAACGTTGTTTATAAGGAAATATTTTAATTTAATTACTTACTTATGCTTATGATTACTTATTATTGGCCTCAGATCCAATCTCTCCGGGAGGCCATGGTGGAGCGCTTGAACCTGTCCTTGCAGGCAGTCTCCGAATGGGGCGATGCCAATATGGTCAAGTTCAATGCCACAAAAACACAGGCGTGTCTCTTCTCCGAGAAGAGTCAATTTCACCCGGCTCCATCTTTCCGAGGTGTAACCGTACCGATAACGGACCATCTTGAGCTTCTTGGCGTAACGTTGCCATTGACACTTAATTTTGGCCCAAACATTGAGGCAAAGGCTCAACTGGTTGCCAAAAAGTTGGGGATCCTTGCGAAGGTGAGACGATACTTCACGCCAGAACAGCTGCTTAAGTTGTATCAAGCGCAAGTTCGATCTTGCATGGAGTACTGTTCTCATCTCTGGGACGGATCTGCCAAGTACCAGTTTGATGCTCTAGAGTCGATCGAAAAACGGGCCAGGAGGCTCATCGGTAATGAGGCACTGGCGAGTCAAAGCTCCAGAGCCTTGAACATCGTTGTCGAGTTGCTAGCTTGTCGGTTTTTTATCGGTTGCATTTCGGAGAGTGTGCGATGGAATCGCATGATCTAATTCCACCTAGTCCGTTTCATCATCGGACTACCAGACGTACGGCGATTCGCCATCGGTACATGGTGAACATCCCACCCATACGCACTAAACGTTTTGGAAATACTTTCATTATGCGTACAGCTAAGGAGTGGAATTCCCTGCCGGGGTCTGTGTTGCCAGGTAGCTACAACCTCAATGTCTTTAAGTCAAGAGTGAATAGGTTACTTCTAGACAAGCGTGTTACACCGTCGACCACATCATCGCTTACCATCAGATGATATAGTGGTCAAGCGTAAGCCTACCTATAAAAAATAAATAAAAGTATTAGTCAAGGATAAACACAGAAATAGTGAAGGGATAGGGACCGGACAAGGATAGAGCGTATAGATGATAAAGTAGGTAAGTATAAGTCTGTCCTAAGAAACACTTTCGCATTACATTATTTTTTACTGTTTCTCTACATACTGTTAAAATATGATAAGGAGAAGCATGTAGTCTACGCGTGCGAAGCCGCGTGCAAAAGCTAGTATTATTATAGATACACTAAAAGATACCGTATTCAGAACAGTATACTTCCTACCAAAATACAAATCGCAGAAGCAGGGAACACAGCCGCCAAACTAAAGTAGAATTGGGCAGGCCACATCTGCCGCATGTCGCAACAGAATCGGGAAAAAGTAGCCATTGACTGGTTTCCAAATAACCCGAAAGTTTGGAGTGACGAATTGGACGCCTATCTAAAGAATTGGCCAGATGTAGCAAGATACGGTACAAAATGAAAAGACGGAAGGGAGGCCTTTATCCTGCAGTGGGACATAACAGGTTCATAATAATAATAAATAACCACCGCAGTATCTCTACATTAAAGTCGTGGTGGGGCTTACGTGCTCCAATGATCTCTTAATTTGTGCCGGTAGAGCCTACATTCCTGCAACATGCCTAGCGTGAGGGGTCAGACTAAGTGAGATACAATCCGCGGGGCAGCTTTGTGGCGAGCTGGTGGGCAGTCGCAACCCCACGGACCTGATCTCCCGCGAGAAGTCTAGTTCCTCATCACCGGCTTGCCTTTATTAGCCGATCGGTGTGAGTACTGACGGGGAACAGAGCTCCTACCTCTCTCTTGCCTTAAATGGCTGGCTTGAGTGGAGATTCGCAAGAGCTAACGTGCTCAGTGGAAGGAAGTATAATCCAGTAAGTTACTGGAAGGGATCTTGACCTTACTTCCGGGATTGTATTGATAGCCGGAGTATACCTGTCAACTCCTCAAGAACCTCCGGATTTGTTTGCCCCCATGGTGCTACGTCACTCAAGTGCTAGCAACCCTTTATGGGGCCCATTAATTAAGTGTACAAGTCAACCCCTGCAGTTTTATAGCTGTGTAGTTCAACAGTGTTCAGGTAGGGGCCAACAGTCATTCTATAGTTTTAGCAATCGATCCACTAAACCTCTCAAATCCATAGGCCAACATCTTTGTCTCCATATTTAACAATAGTCCTGCACTAACCCGGGATTGTCCTTGAGTGCGTCACGTAGTGCATTCAGGGATAATCATCGGTTGGTATCACATATCACGAGACATATCGAACAAGGCATCTGCGAGTTGGCTTCGGCCCCTGACACGCCTTACAAAGGTCCGAGACCCCAGAGGCCCGACATAGTTAAACACAATAATAATAAAAGTAATCCCCAAATATAATAAAACCAGCCAGCATTTTTTACTCAAGTTGTCTGAACTAACAATAATACTCGCTAAACCCTTATACTTTATTTCAATTGCCTTCGCACAGTAAATTGATTCCAGGTACGACACTGGTCAGTAGGTCGGACCATCGATCTGTGATGGAATCGATATCTTATTATTAAATGATTAGCTCTAGGCGCCGAACGGACCAAGTTAATGTCCTCGGCCTGTAAATATAGTGTTTTAATATATCACGTTTTTGACAAGTGCTAATTAAATGAATGAGGCAATTCATTAAATTAACCAACCAGTTACGGTCCCACTACAGAGGCAAACCCCTCTTCTTATAGAGAGCAGGCAATACCATTAATTGACCATACGCTTGGTCGATGCGAGTTCTTGGTGGAATTTATTTTGTTCTACTAAAATTAAATTAGGCTTTATAAAATAATTAGCTTTTTACGGTAGCACTGTCCACTTGAAATTTGAAAATTTTCATGACAAAAATATCTTTTAATCTAGTACGTTTGGCAAGTGCTTATGTAATTAATTAGAAATTTATTTTGTTCTAGGAAAATTAATTTGGCCTTATTAAGTGACTAGCTTTTTAAGGACAACACTATCTAATTGAAATTTAAAAATTATGCCCCAGGAATTAACATGTCAAAAAAATATTTTATGCCCTAGTACGTTTGGCAAGTGCTAATGTAATTAATAAGGCATTTATTTTGTTCTAGAAAAATAAAATTAGGCTTTATAGAACGACTATCTTCAGTTAGCGGCACCGTCCGTGAAATCCAAAAATTGAGACACGGGAACTTACTTCCAGGATAAACTTATATATATATATTCATTGGCAAGTGTATATGAAATGAATTAGGCAATTTATTTTGTTCTAGGAAAATAAAATAATACTCTATTCGCTGGAGCAAAAAATAAAAGGTAAACAAACGTCAAACATTTATAACACGGACTTATTTTAAAAATGCAACCTTACAAAGCAAAATGGTTACTTTAAGCACTCTTTAATTTATAATCATAATAGTTCCGAACTCCAGTATTTCAAGATGCGTTTTAGGGTTCCGTACCCAAAGGGTAAAAACGGGACCCTATTACTAAGACTCCGCGTTCCGTCTGTCTGTCTGTCTCACTGTCCGTCTGTGACCAGGCTGTATCTCATGAACCGTGATAGCTAGACAGTTGAAATTTTCACAGATGATGTATCTCTGTTGCCGCTATAACAACAAATACAGAATAAAACAAATATTTAAGTGGGGCCATATTTTGCCTTTTGTTGCGATAATGGTACGGAACCCTCCGTGCGCGAGTCCGACTCGCCCTTGGCTGGTTTTTAATATCTGCTATTGGTTTTAATAATACCAATTTATTTGTTAATACATTAAAAATATTGATATTGTTGTAAAATACAGTTAAAAAATATTAAGTTAAATGTTTAACATATTTGTGCATGTGTGTATTTGGTTGTTGTATGAAATAAACATCTACTCATGATGTTCTAGTTTTATAGTATTACTAGTTGTGCCCGCGGCTTCGCTCCCGTCAATTGGTTACCTAACTACCCTTCCCTACCTACCTACCTACCCTATCCACCTACCTATCCTACGCTACCTACCTATCTACTCTACCATACCTATCTACCCTACCCTACTTATCCTACCCTACCGTACCTACCTTTTTATTTAAGTTTTTAAATCTTCCCTGTATTCTGTTATGTAACAGAGATGGCGCTGTGTTCGCAAAACGAGTGGAAAAACGAATAAAAAAAACAAATTTCTGATCTTTTAATAGTTATTCTGTTATTCGGGACGGAGATAAATCGAACCAATTAAAAATATGCAAATCGGTCCAACCGTTCTCGAGTCATAAATGGTGTAACTATTCCGTTTTTTTTTTAAATATAAAGATTAAAATTAAGAATTTCACAGTCCTACGGATCGTGAAATTGATCAAACTTGGTCGTTTCGAATTACAGGAATCTCTAAAAAGCTGAAACAATATTCTTAGCGTAGCTTTTCCCTAGACACAGTCTGCCAAGAATTCATCATTATACAATACTCATTGAGGAAGAAAATTATTCTCTTTATCTTCAAAGCGGCTTTCTGACAAGCGTCTGTCAGCAAACTCGGCTTTCATCTAAAAATTGAGTACTTAAATATAAGACATTGCTACTGTTTGAATAAGTTAGTCATCATTGCAGATTTACCATACAAATTCAAGAGCTTAAAGAGAATTAGAATCCTTACACAATTTCGCCTATAAACAATATGATAGAGTCTTTAGAAGCTACAACCTTGGGTCTTTAAGTCAAGAGTGAATAGGTTACTTTTAGGCAAGCGTGCTTCACCGTCGACCACATCATTGCTTACCATCAGGCGAGATACCGGTCAAACGCGAGCCTGTCGATAAATAAATAAAATATGAAATGCTTTTTTATACAACCATACTCGGAATCATTCCTTTTAGACCATCGTAGATTTGGACCTACATCGAAAAAAAAAACGATATTCCGTCTGTCAAGATGTTTTTCTCAGAAACATGTGGAGGTATCAAGTCGAAATTAATAACGCCCCCTAGCCAAGTTACGAACGTACCAAATCGAATGTCTTTCTACAATCGTTAATCTTCTATGCGTTTGATCTGACCACGTGACTTAACGTTCAGATGTGTCATCCCCTTACATTTATTAGTTATCTACTAGCGTTATCGATTGTAGATTATAAATTTAGCTACAGGTGTGGACTGCACCCCCTTGGAGCTGCGAAAGAATCAAATTTCTAAATCAACGCAATCGAAAGATTATATCGCATACATATTTTAGCGTTAGCGATCCTATTAGAACTTTTGTACGCGTACTTGCCACAAATAATGCGTAGGCATTCTCCAACATAGCGTAACACAGTATTATGATAACGTAGCCACAATTCTATTTTTTTTTTATGTAGGCTCACGCTTGACCACTATTTAAAATAAACCTTTTGTTACAGATAAACGGTTGACATTGGAATGACCTCCAACGCGCTCACAGTGTGTCCTACCCCCCTCGAAGATGAAATGCTCCTGGCCTACGGCACTGTTCTTTTTGATATGGTAAAGTATCCCATACATACAAATACATAAAGATTAAAATCGCTAGATTCACCCTACCGCGTCAAAATTGTTGCATTTCTGTTTTCATTTACACCTTTATACAGACACACACACAATAATACAGACTTAACTGTCATGGAAACGACTAACATAACTGGTGTATTATGGAAAAGTCTCAAAGTAGAATTTACATTCCATCGGAAGCTGTGTGTGAGACAAAATGCGTGTGGTAAAGCTCACATCAAGTTCACTTCACCAAAATTTTCACCGTAAGATTTTTACAAAATAGTACATACTGGAAATGACGTGTGTACTCACTCTTTCAGAAGAGTTGAGTATACTACGAGTATTAAGCCTTACTAAATACGGCGAAGGCAGATCTAGCAATTTAAATCTTTGCAAATACTTAGGTACTCTGTACTTAAATTACCTTTTAGTGACCTCTCTATTTTCTCTACCCAGCCTAACGCAGACCACTGCCGGACATAGGCCACTCCCGTTCCAAAGGTTGGTACTGTTGCCTGTAGTGTACCATACTAACTTTTATTCTGAAATAGATAGTGGACCATATTGCGAATACTTAAGGATACCTTAGGCACTAGACAAGTGACGTTCCATTAATAAAAGCATCGCGATAGCGATTGGTTAAATGTCAATAATGTATGGGATTGCCCAGTATTAAATTTTGGCATTTCGACAATCGCTTTGTACCGATCGAATGAAATTATTTTTACAGTCGTATATGTCTGTTGTTCACGCATCTTGCGAATTGGTTCTTATGTTATCTATAGTGAATTAAAAATTCATACCACCCTTAAGTTATTGGCAATGGTTGATATATGTTTGTGATGTTAATATTATTTTTAAGACTCTAGTTTTTGACCGGGTTCAACTGCTACTGGTGACATTGGTTCAAACGACCCTGGAACATTTGCGTACCATGCTGTTACCAGAATGACTATTAATTCTTTGGTAATCTTTCAGGGGGTGAAAGCACTAATGATTTTAAATACAAAACTTTTAACAAAGACTGAACTCTGAAAAGAAATAGTTCAGTTTCAGTATATATGTTCGCAAAAGTCTACAAAATGTAGGGAACTGTTTTTATACCGTTATTTTAGGGCTGTACCCAGAGAATAAAAATGAAATATCAGGTTCATGAGTACTTTCACCCTGAAATATTGCGTTAAAATTAAATTCACCCTGTATTTATATGCTTAGTACTCAATAAATGTAAGCGTCTGTATCTTAAGCTTACGTGTAAATAGCTCTTCATGATATATTTACTGAGTTTTATCTACGTTAAGGTTTCAATATTTATACTCGCCTTAACTGAGTATTTAATTACTAAGTCCTATTAAGATTTCGGTAAGACAAGCCTAGTTCTTGTCTTATTGAAAATCTGTACAGTTATTCTATTATTTAATGATGTCTTTGAGGTTTTGGCTGTACAAAAGCTTAATCTCAAACAATAACTTGGTTTGTTAGAGGTTCTTTATAGTAAGGGATTAGTGATCAAGATAATCTCTGTTCAAACGTTCTTATAAAATTAACGCTCGATCGTAGCTCTATACTCACAGTTTTCTTTGTAATATATGTTTTTTTTTTATGTAGACTGTATTTTAAATCTACCAGCAACTAACATAGACAATTGTGTTCCATTTCCATTAATTAAAAAGAGTTCCGTATTCAAGCGTGTTTATTGGATACTTTTAAGCTTGCGCTCTGTGTCTCTCACAGGGTAGTAAATTAATTTTAAAAGGAGTAGTATCATGGTTACTAACATCAAACAACAAACATTAACTACCAAATCATGCCACTGGCGTTTCATTCCTAAAACCGTGCCTTTTTCAAATCCAAATTCACCGTTCTGTCACAGCCCGGGACAAATTAAAGGGAACAATGCTTGAGGCATCGTCCCATGCTATGCCGCATCGATTTGACAACCGAACAGTAGATTACTATAGAATGTAGGAGTTTGAAATCATCTATTTTTATCTGTCATTTTTCAATTCTTGCTATAACTAACCTGTAGTTCACAAGGAAGAAAAAGGGTACTCTTATTAATTACAGTTTTCTACAACAGTTGCAGTGTAAAATGTGAATTCTGAGCCTAAAATTGGATGTTGATTGTCATTACACCATTTTCTTTTAATTATCTTAAATAATAGACCCCATATACGTTCTCTACATGAACTACGTCAAACTCATAATAACTACAAATACGTCCAGGGAGACTCATTTGCAGTTTGTTAGTCTAAATTAATTATATCAGCATATAAGTCCGTGTTAAAGTTTCCCTCCCTCTCCAACCCATAAAAGTCGTCTTCTGGGAACCATCGACACCAGTGAATATATAGAATTTCAAACAGCAGGTGGCAACCCTAAATTTAATAACAGCCACTTAATTATAATATTCCTGAGATCCACCGACACGTAATTTAATTAACCCGGCGAGTGCACAGTTGGGTCTGTGTGACCCGCGACATTTTGAAACGCTTGCATTTCCTACAAATATTGTGGGCTATTTCTGTAGTTCTCAGTTGCTGGAGCTATCAAATCCATGTTTTGGTTTCTTGCTACTATTCAGTCATATAGCACCTGCAATGAATAGACCAGGCCAAAGAAAAATATGCATCATCAATTGTACAGATTGAAAGCAATTTTTTTAACTAATATTTTTTTTTGTATTTCATAGTGATTATAATAAAATCTCCTTTAAAATTGATCATTTAAGGTTACTTTTAAAGAAAATGTATATATTGTTAAGTTTTTTTTACCATAAAACCGAGGGTGTCTTTTGTATTAATTTAATGACTTTTTAGTTTATTTTCAATAAAAGCATATTTTGTAATAATTTAAATAGTTTTACCCCAAAAACATTGTCCCCATAGTAAGTTATCCAAATTATAGCTAAGTGTTTATAATAATCTCTTTAAATATTAATAATAAATTAATTTTAAATAGTATGTCGTTCTGACCCAACCGTGCACTCGATGTTACATTTTTTCACTGTGCTCTCGCCGGGTTAAAACGATGAAGGAATACCTAATAAGCGTTTCTCTTTATCCAAAATTTTACGATCCTCGCCCATGATGCAGAGTAATTTATGAGACGAATTCTGTCATCGGATATAGGCTTTATATTTTCAATTTACGACAGAGTAGGTTTATAGCAGGATTCGGTGCCAATCACTCTGTCAGCGAGATATCAACGCAAGTGAGCCTTCTTTATAAAATGTCGCAACTCATTGAAATATCAGCATTCAGGGATATATTGAAATATAAATTGTGGTGCTGTAGTCTGAATTGGAAAAGTTTCGTGTTGTTCTCTGATCAGAAAATTTTGCCAATTATACGAGATGCAAAAATCGCGTTTGACACTCTTGTCATGCAAATGGACACCATGTTATCCCCGTAACCTTATCCCAATTTATCTGGGCTTGGTATAATATGTATTTTATCCAAACATCTCTTTCAGCTATAATACTAGTATTCACTTCCTTGCCATATTTTTTTTTTATGTAGCCTATCGATCATAGTTTGTTATCCCACCCGCATTCATAATACTACCTAGCTTATTCTTCAAAAAGTTTCTGGCTCTCAACGATAGTATATTTTTGTACCATTTAACCTATCTAACAATAACGTACACAACCACTTATTTTAAATTGATTTGAAAAATTAAAACAAAAATACCCAGACCTCTTTCTACTTTTGCCAGAAACTGAGTCACCAAACTCCAGACAAAAAAAAACATTAGCACATAAGTTCCATAAACTAATTAACTATATTAAAATTCCTTCTACAAGGGCAAAAGGCCACGTAGATAAAGCGCGCAATACATTAGTCTACTGTCCCTGAGAACTAACATTGCGGTCTACGGCATGGGCCATGAACACCAAAGGCTAGGCTATACCGGTAAGGCAGGGCCATAAGGCTATGCTATAAGGCTGTACGTTACCGGCTACTGTTGGCGTGTTGCCACCTATCGCTTCTTATCGACGAAGGTCAGCACTGCCGTTAAGATTAGAGCGAGCCTGTCTCACCTATCGGCGGTACACTGGCGGCCAAACTAAGTGATAAATGGTTTGTGGGTAATGCAGTGTTTGTGTTGTATAATACTAAGAATTCAGTTACTTAAATAGCAACTTATGTACATAAAATTTTACTTAAACTATTCATGATATTGTTAATAATAATTTTATTCACTTGCTAGGTCTAGAAATTAATCTGCATACAATTTTTCTTCCCGAAAGGCTTGCGTGTGACCACAATCCTACTTCAATGACAATATGCTCAACCGTAAAGTACATGGCCTTGAACATAAATATTGCGTGACTAGAAAACATTGAAATGATTGAAGTAAACACCCTGACCTGTTTGATTTCGAATAGGTACCAATTTAGTTACCAGATTTTCCAAACAACACTAAAAAGTAACCACGATCGGGTTAGCGACCGTAGAATAGGTTAAATAAAAAATAACTTTATCAAAAGCCATTACTAGCCCATCGTGGACATGATGTATTAATTTTTGAAATGCTTTCAGCCTGATATATTATTATAATAACAGACATCAAAATTGTACATCGAAAACAATTTCGTTAATGCAACATCTATTTATTTTCCTGTCAACCAAAAAATATAGTGGTGAGAATTAAATTTTAAAGAACCCACTGTATTGTAGACTTTCTTTGAGCCTCAAGTGTAAGAAGTTCAAGGTAAAATAGGCTTAACTATCAATCTTGTCCGTTCGCTGTGGTATCTTGTGTGTTTTATCTGCTAGCAAATAGATTTATTTTTCACGCTTTTGCCGCAATCTTAATCTTAATTATATGTAAAGTTTCTTAGATAACAGTTATTACCTCAGAGCAGAACATCACGTCTTTGATAATAGGATAGGCAGAAGCAATGCCATCTTTTTCTTTTCCTCTTTTTACCCGACTGCCGAAGGAGGGTAATGTGTTAATCAGTCTATGTATGTATGTATGTTTGTTCTTATGTGGCGTTCCAGAGACCAAACGCGTTGGCCGATTTTGATGATTCATACGTGAATCGATTTGTCTTAACCTTGCGAGTGTCATTGGCTACATTAAAATTTGAAAATAGAAAAATGGCGGCTTTTGGGCGTCATATTGTGGGGGGCCAATTTTCTTTTTTCTTACAAACCCATCGTGTGGTGTATCAAAATAAAGGTTTTTAAGAGGTGATTTCAAAAATATACAACACTTATATGTTTAAATGAACCTAATTTGAAAAAAAAAATAAGAGAAGTAAATAAAAAACGATAATACAAAAAAATCAAAAAACCCGACTGCTTAGTTTTAAATTAATTAATTTATTATAAAACTAACTAGCTTCTGCCAGCGGCTTCGCCCACGTGATAAATGTTTGATTATCCCAAGCGAACATGATACCGGGATAAAATGTAGTCTATGTGCAGACTAAAATCTATCACTGGGCCAAATTACATCCAGATCCATTCTGGCTTGATTGAGTAACAAATATATATCTATCCATCCATCCAAACTTTCAGATTTTTATTATAAGTAAGATTTTATTATCCTGTTCTTATCCTACTTGTCATAAAAAAGGCAAATATAAATTCCCCTATAATTTAAAGACCCTTGTTGTGGACAACTTTCCTAGAATTTAACTAGCTGTTAGTTTCCTAAGCCTAGCGTTACTGTCTTTCGTTGATGCAGTGTTGGCGTTGAGGCTGCGGCTACGTTACGATTTATAACAGATATTTCAGCAACGGTATCTCTTAGGATAGGATAAATGGACTCCCTTTTCCGCAGTTAGACGCCCATTTGGTCCTTTGTGCGTGCAGACCTCCTCTCTGTGAGAGGAAATGAGCCGTAATCCACCCCGCGGGCCCAATGCGGGTTGGTGACTGACAGATGGCTTCAAATGTTTCGTTGTATAAATGCTGGTTACCTCACGATGTTTTTCCTCACCATTCTGAGAGCAGTGGTGATGAAATAATTTACACAAAGTAAAGAGCCTGCCTGGATTCGAACCCACGATCTACAACTTGTGAGTCGCGGCCGTTACCACTGGGCCACTACTGCTCTCAACGGTATCGCCTACGATTCGCTTGTACAAATACTAGCTAGCTTGTCCCCGTGACCCGTGACTTCATTTGCGTGAAAGTGACAATGCTAATTTAACCACGGCACTTGGCAATGGTGTAAATTTCTACCAGTGAAAGGTTTTTGTGAACGGGTCTGTTCTAAGAGACATTACCTTTTACAAACAGATTTACCTCTTTTAATACATACTACATGGTTGCGCCTATTAAAACGCAACGCAGATACGCGAAACGCTGGTTTTGAGAGATAGGAAGATGATAAGCGATTTTGGATCAAGTGAAAGTGACTTGCATACAATAGGATTAGGTAAAGAACAAATGCCTGGGTTAAGACGTCCGAGAGTAGACTGCTGCCGCTGTCGATGAGTGGTGTGTAGGAAAAGAGTTTCTTGGCGAGTTCACTGTCTTCGCGAGCTCTTTCGACTCGAGCTCGGCCCGCAGCAGCAACGAACCAAGAAGGGTTCTTGCCGACGACACGATTTGAAGAAGATGACGAAAAGAGAGAGAGGCCGGCACAGGAGTCACAGGCCAATATATGTGCTGCTGGTTGACGTCTGTCAGCCTGTCACGCCTGTCACTTTGAAATAAGCAGGTGGGGTGTGGCAGTCTCGCTTACAACCGACACAAATGTATTGTGCCAGAAAGGATAATGAGGGTACGACACGATTGCAGCCAAACATCTCGCGTTTCTCTCCCTACCAGCAAGCACGTCGCAAACACGACCGACGGCGACGTTAGGCACAAACACTACATAAGCATAGGTTTATATACGAAACGCTAAGTTTACTTAGCCGAGTACGTCAAATACGTGATTGTAAATCTAACCGTCAGATCAAAGACACTCTTAGCAAACAGCTTGGAGCATGTGAGCATACTTGGTCTGGAAACACGTAACCTGCTATCATCTCTAGCTATGTTCATTAGACACCATTTACTGTTATTTTGATTCCCTAAGAATAGTAATGTTGCCAGAACATCGTTTGCTAAACATTTTTATTAACCGACTTCAAAAAAAGGAGGAGATACTCAATTCGTCGGAATCTTTGTATTTTTCCCGATTACTCAAAGACGCCTGAACCGATTTGGAAAATTATTATTTTGAAACTCTATACTGCCCAGGTAGTCAGGGGGAGACATCGAGGGAACTCCTCAATTTTGGTTTGGTTTTTGGAGAAGTGGAACTGATGAAGATGACCACAGATAGCCACAGGAACTCCTTAATGCTAAGTATGTCACGGGTATAAGATATATCGAATAGTTAACCGACTTTGATGAAGCAAATACTTATAAATAATTGGTACAGATGAAAATGGTACTTTCGAACGGACCTGATGATGAAGCCGGCAGGTACCCACTGGAGCTCCGAAATAAAACAATGTATCCTGACTAGGAAACATAACTGTGTTTGGGCTTATTGGAATCGTCGTGGTGAAGGTTGCGGGAATCCGCTGGAAGCGGGACGCACGGGAACGGTCAATGTGGCGACGCTTGGGGATGCAGTGTATGTCTTTCGGCTGATATGATGATGATGAATAGGAATTCTGCTTTTCTGTGGAATCGTGGAAAAATAATAACTACGACTACGGCTGGTAGGTACGTTTTGAGACGTCAGATATTAAGCTGCATCGGCCGGTTAGGCCCCAAGCCGGCCCCAACAAGAGATAACTTCTCCAAATTATAGTTCTGGCGTTCCAGTTTTGGCTCTTTAACTAAGACCTTGGAAAATTACCTTGAATCTTACAACTTTCTGACAAAATTTCAAACTTCACTTTAGGGAGGATCGTCGACAAAACCGCGGGTTAGCCCCGATTATTATAACATTTTTACTCTCTAGAGACGTAAATTATTCAGCACTTAAAACTGGGTTTACAATACATTTGCATTTATATTGGTAAAGTACGAAACCACTGGAATAACAGTACTAAAATTATATTATTGGTTTGTCGCGGAATATTTTTTGAAAACAACTTTATGGTAATGTCGTGAAAATTGGTATTCTAAAGGTTTGAAATAAAAGTACTCTAACGTTAATTATTTAAAGAGAGAGACGCGGCTTGACATCGTGATAACGCTTTTTTGAAAATTCTTCAACTATAAATAATATAATAATAAATCCCTAGATATTTTTGGTTCGCATTATCACCTCATACCTGTATTCGGGAGCTTAAAGCTCCCTAACTATGTATTAGAAAACATTAGTGATGTTTTAGCTAATTTGTCGTAGAGTTTTGTGCATGGATTTAGACTAAAAGCTATCAGACATTGTTTTCTACGCACGACTGGTTGCAGTCGAAAAATGTACCGTGTGCCGTAGAAAGCAGAAGATAACCGATTGGACTAGAAAAACATTGGAACGTTGGCTAAACCTACAAAGCCCGTGCTATGACTTTTCATTTGGGAAAAACTACGCGTCATTATCAAACATTTATCTTCCCTTTACTTACGTAACAACCTGTTTTTTTTTCCGCACCCAAGCTCGTGAAATCACACTGTCATTCAGTTCGGTACCTAAAATTTTATTTACCTACTTTTAGGAATTTGTACTATCATTTTTCACAACATATTATTACAGCACCTTAAAAACAAAACACTACCACAGATAATATAATACTAGCATAATTTAAAACACTGCCTAATAATTTACTCCTACAACGTATTTCGGATAACACCTACCAATTTCAAAGTCTTAACACCCATCACTTAACCCTCCACTGCTAACAGGAAATGACACAAACGCACACTACCCTCCCGCTGCTATCGTATCAACTTGATTTATGATGTTAGTTGACCTTGACCTTGGGTTATCATGGACTATGAACAGTTGAACACTGCAGTGATTACGAAAGCCATTGTAAGGGGATTTATCACTTGGCAGTTTTAACTGAGGTGACCTTTTAAAACGGGTTGGTTTTCTTTTACAGGCAGTAAAAGAAAACCAACCCGTTTAACCGACTTTCTCAAAAAGGAGGAGGTTCTCAATTCGGATGATTCCATTTTTTTTTAATATTTGCTCGGGCATATCTCCGTCATAATATTATTTATGTAGACGGATTATGAAAATTCTTTTTTTGTTTGAAAGGGTATACTATCGAGGTCTCAGGGATCCCACGGAAATCGAAGGAACTTCTCAAATATTATAGGTTTTGCCTGCTCTTTCCAAAGTGCTGGAAATGATTCTTGGGAACCGGCTTAAGAACTTCTTGGATAGATACAAGATCACAGCGGATAATCAGTATGGGTTCCGTTCCGTTGTCTCGACTGAAGGTGCAGTGCTTGATTTGAAACAGTTGGTTGCTAGGAATCTAGATAGGAAAACCAAATGTCTGGGAATATTCCTAGATCTTTCGAAGGCATTTGACACAGTTTTTGTTCCCATACTTATTACCAAATTAGAGCTGCTTGGTGTTAGAGGTATAGCATTGCAGATCTTCAAGGATTATCTGAACAACCGTGCCCAAAGAATCAAAATAGACGATCACTTCAGTGATGAAGAAATTCTGTCCTACGGAATGCCCTAGGACCATTCTACACAGTAGGCTATGCAGATGACTTAACAATAATGGTCAATGGTAAATTCCTGAACATAGTCTCTGGATTTTTACAACAGGCATTGAAGATGACAGAGGAATAGTGTACAAAGAACCATCTCTCTATCAACCCAAGCAAAGCAGTCATTATTCCATTCACGAGGAAGAGACAACTAGGAAACCTAGGAGAGCTCTCCCTCAATGGAATAAAACTGCCCTGGTCCACCGAAGTTAAATATCTGGGTGTAACGCTTGATAAAGAACTCATGTGGAAAATATAACGACAAAGGCCTCACGAGTGTTTGACATGTGTCGTTCCACCTACGGTAAAACTTGGGGGGCCCAAAGTGATACGATGGCTGTACCGGACAATGATAATACCTATTATCACATACGGAAGCATAGTGTGGTGGCCAAGAACAAAGCTTGCTTCGTGCAAAGCGCCACTCACCAGGTTACAAAGAACATTGTGTCTCGGCATCACGGGTGCTTTCAGGACAACAACTACAGCAGTGATTGAGAGATACTTCAATATGAGGGATATTAAAGTATCTCTCAATCGCTCTGCATATGATGGTTGAATTCGAGGCAAGGAAGACATTACATCGTCTTGCTGTTGCTGTACTATGGGATGCCTCTAAACCAAAGACTAACCATACAAAGTACGATGAGAATGAAGGCCTGGATCGGGTAACAAGCATTTTATCCGATAAAATGCAAACTATATTTGTGTTTGAAAGATCTTTTAAGGTCCAAATCCCTACAATAGAGGACTGGACGAAGGGACTCGATCCACCAGAACAAGATAGTCTGGTGTGGTACACTGATGGATCCAAAATGGAAGCACGTACAGGAGCGGGCATATATGCAAAAGGTTACAAATATAGCAAAAGCTTAGGGAAGCGGGCAACTGTATTCCAAGCAGAAACATATGCCATAATAACCTGTGTTCAAGAGAATATAGATAGAGGAACCAGAGGTAAATCCATATATATTCTTAGTGACAGTCAGGCTGCAATCAAAAAGCCATGGCATCCTGCAAAGTGGACTCCGGACTTATTCTGGATGCTATCCAAAACCTAAACAGGCTTGGGAAGCACAACAGGGCTTACCCTGTCAGTCTTAACTGATGTGGATCCCTGGGCACAAAGGAATCTATGGTAACGAAGTGGCTGATGAACTGGCAAGAGAGGGCTCAGCAAATGATTTTGTGGGTCCAGAACCATGTGTAAGCATTTCGACGTGTCTCGTAAAAGCTGCATTTGGGAAGTTTGCAGATCATCAATTTATTGGCTGTCTAATACCGGTCTACAACACTCCAAGAAATACCTAAGCTCTACGTTCAAAGCCCGGCAATGCATTTGGAACATGAGTAGGGGGCAAATAAGCTACCTGCTTGGGGCCTTTACTGGGCACTTTGGAACCAACGACATGTTCATGAAGATGGGTCTAACCGCGACACCCATGTGCAGGTTGTGTGGGCAACATACGGAACGCATGGAGCACCTTCTGCGCACATGCGATGCACTGGCTGGTAAGCGAATAAGTCTCCTAGGGGTTGGATATCTAAAACCAGAAGACTGTAGGCTCATATCTCCTAGTCTAGTTGTAAAACTCATGAACACAATTAATAAAATGGCTCAACCTAAACCTGTTTACCCTCAACTGTAACAGGAAATCATATATTTCATTCGCTATGCGTCAGAACACGGCACCAGACCACACCCTTTCGATAATAGCGCACACTTGCTCACAACTGACATCCTCATGCCTGTCCAACAATAACACGTACCGCTCACGTCAAATACCTTGGTGTTCAAATAGATTAAACACATTGATGCCCCTCAAGAACCTCGAGAACGCTGAGACTAATAAATACCTTCAAATCTCTTAGTCTCTGCAGACCCTGATACTCTAAAAATGTTGGTCCGTTCTTGGGTACTGCATCATTGTATGGGGCGGTGCAGCTAAAACTAATTTTCTTAAAGTGAAGAGAAACCAGAGAGCAATACTGAAACTGAAGCTGCTAAAACCTTAACGCTATCCAACAACTCAACTATACACAGATTGTAAGCTCTTCATGCTGCAATCCGTTATCAGAAAACACTCCAGCGTCCACCGTCTGATCCCAACAAACGAACCAATATTCACCCGGGTACACGACACAAAACCGCTTTGTCTGACACCAATACTTCACATTCTACAAGAAAATTCATAAAGAACTAAATATACTCGATTTCAATAAATTTAAAATAAAAGCTAAGGTGATGGAATGGCTACTTCAACAGAACTATTCACAAACTGAATGACTACTCATATACATTGCCTAATATTGCATTTTATCTCTTCACATAATAACACGTCACACTCACTACTCTCAAACAAAAATTCACCACATCATAAACACATCCCCACACACATTCACCTATTCACAATTACATAGTTATTTAATTGTTATCAATACTATTTTTTCTTTTTCTTAGAACATAATAATAATATGTATAAAAGTAAATCTGACTGTTAACACGCACACACACACGCACACACACACGCACAGTTCGCAGTTGTAAACCCTACTTTCTCTTAAGATACAGGTTATCCTAGTTTGTCAGGCAGACTTCTGCAGCGTAGTTAGAATCTTATTAATCAGTGTAAACTAATGTTACAACACAATCACATACATACATACCAGCATCCATATTTGTATTTATTAATAGTTGAATTGGACTTTGTTTCTAAGATTTAATTTTGATTTAATTTTATTTTGTTTTGGATATTGTTATTCTTATTAATTTTTTTTAGCCTAATTTAATTTAACTTTTAATTTTGATTTAATTTTGATTTAATTTTGACTTTAATTTTGATTTTAATCGAATGAATTGGATTGTGATTGTAATGTTAATGTTAATTTGATTTTAATTTCAAGTTTGTGTTTGGTTATAATTTTAATGCTCATAGTGATTGTAATTCTAATTGTAATATTTTATTTGATTTTAATTTTCATTTTATTGTTGACTGCGATTTTAATTTTTATTTTATTAATGAGTTTATCTTAATTTTGATTATAATTTTAATTTTAGTCTAGGATTTTTATTAAATAATTATTTGAATTGTGATTTTAATATTAATTGAATTAGTGTCTAGTAGATTATAATTGCGTAACATAACGGAAGAGGTCACTGGCCCCTGAAACACAGGTGCTGTTACCTAGCTCAGGGGTCAGGGTTTCACTCTTTTTTGTAAAAATTTAATGCTAATAAATTATTTATTATTATTATAATGTATGTTTCTTTGTTACAATAAACTATTTATTATTATAAATGCAACTCCTAAAGCAAATTTGACAGTCTTTATATAAATCACAATAAAAAGTTTACATAACAAAAAAATAATAACCCTTCCATGAAATCTAGACAAGGGTGCCTTTTGAAACACATAGAATACATACATGTGATGTGTTCGGTGTAAAGCAATTGCTTACACAAAGTATGTGGCGCGTGATAAGCAAATTTTTTTTTTTTTTTTTTTTTTATCTTTTATAGGCTTGCGCTTGACCACTATCTCACCTGATGGTAAGCGATGATGTGGTCCAAGAAAAAAAAAAAAAAGAAATTACCGCAAGATGGTACGTCGCCTCCACAAACACTTCACTGCGCGGACGCAATCGCAATAGAACTGACCGGCATCGGCATGAGAGTTACAAGAGAGGGAGGGAATGAATAATTAGGAAGGTATCTAGGCGCTTGAGACATTAGGGCGTCGCATCGGGCGTCGGTATCACCGAAAATTGGTTGTCTGTAAAGTCTGTTTACGGACGATAGTTTAACGTGACAACGTCATAACAAAACATTGATGAAAACCGAACACTCAAGCCGATCGTGCCTTTCGCTCGCTCGTGTAGCGCTCTCGCTCCGATCGTAACGTTACAATGGGCGTAACGGGACACTTTTTCGTGCATGCAGCCGGCGTTCATCGATTTATTAGACGTTGTTGTCACGTCAACATTTCTGCTTTAAATTTTTGTGTGAGTAAATTGCTCATATCGCGCCTTCTCACGGGCTAAGGGACTTAAACATAACATAATAAACAGGTGATCTATAACTACAGGTGTCTTTAACCCAACGGGGAATACAGGCATTATGCAAAATTTGATGATATGTAGTCCAGTAAAAGTTAATTACAAAGATAATAACCCATTAACCACAACCGCTGTTTCTATTTATGGAAAGCGCCCTTGGCCTTAAACGATATGAGCTAATCGTCGACCATCAACACTGCAGTGTAATCAACCATTTTGAAGAATGTTTCTGTACTGGTGCCAATTTTAGTATATTTTTTTATTTCATCACTAACATTTATGTGTTATGTGTTATAATGAATATTCACTTATCGATAGTAATTTTGAACCATACAAAAACTATTCTACACCTTAATTGCGGCCTTCCAGCAATATTAAAGTCAAGAAAATGGCCAAGTTTTACGTGACAAGTTCGCACAGTTGACGAATTGTTCATCAATCACTTTGTGTTACACATCAAATTGATTAATGACTTCAACTGACCTTAACCCTCGGCCGCAGTCTGCAATGCTGAAAGATTTCTGTAGGATTAACCTTAGGCTCTTGATAAGGTGACTTTCTATCAGCGTCATCATTACTTTGTGTATATTATTCCATCACCACTGCTCTTAAAATGGTGAAGGAAAACATCGTGAGAAAACCGTCACGACCTGGAACCAAAAATTCGAAGACGTGGGACTTTCACCAACCCACACTGGGTCCGCGTGGTGGATTAAGGCCTATTACCGCTCTTACAGCCAGATGCCTGTGTCCCAGCAGTGGGAACATTATAAGGCTGATGATGACTGGAATGTCACGTGGTCAATGCCAACCATTTTGAAAAATCAAAAATCAAAATCAAGGTATTTATTTCAATTAAACTTTAGAAGTACTTTTGAATTGTCAAACAAAAAATTAATAAAAAGATGACTCTAGTTGCAAATTCGCAAGCGTCTGTAGGTCTCAATGGAGAAGAATTTGCAAGAAACTCCCCGGACACTCTTTTCCATCAGTTTTAATTACAAGTTTTTGGTTACATCATTCTTGTTGAAAAAATACATATATGTGAGAACGATGTAAAAAGACGTGTACGTAAAAGCGTCTAGAGTAACAAATAATTAAAAAAAAGCACTTTAACAGGCCGAGACAGCTAAGTTATGACCAATCCCAACTGATGGCGCCCGTTCACGAACATGACGCATGGATCGGCACCACTCAGCTCAACCATCATGAAGGGAACCGAATGATCCAACACATGTGCCACCATCAGAGAGAAATTAGAGAGAGCATGACACACTCAACTGCCAGGGCACACAGAAGTCAACGAACGACATATAGGTACAGTGAATGGTAGATTTATCTACAGTCGGAACATAGTACTCACACATGTGCTGTGCAATTATATAATACTAAAAGAAATTGAGTTTATACAATACAAAAATTTGCATACAGTCTTCAGCATGTCCAACAATACTTCGATACTTTTCTGCCCATCACTAATTGTTCTTGCGCCCTAGTGGCTGCGGAGCAGGACCAGCATTGAGCCAAGCATTTTTATCAGCGATGTAATCCCCCAACTTATAATATGCTTGCCTACATAGTGTGCGTTTTATACAAGTCTTAAATTTCGTCTCATTTAGTTGTAGAATGTGGGGAGGAATTTTATTGTAACATTTTATACAGTACCCCATAAAAGATGATGCTACTTTAGCCAGCCTGAAACCTGGTTGAATTAGTTGATCCCTATTTCTAGTAACATAATTATGTCTGTCACCGTTTTTACTAAAAAGATGTAAATTCTTTCTAACATACATGATGTTTTCATAAATATATTGACAAGGTACCGTCATGATGTTAATGTTCTTAAACAGTTCCCTTAGAGAATCGCGCCGGCGAAGATTGTATATCGCTCTGATGGCTCGTTTTTGCAGAATAAAAATTGACTCAATGTCTGCAGCCCTTCCCCATAGTAAGATACCGTAAGACATTATACTATGAAAATAACTAAAATAGACTAATCTTGCGGTATCGACATCAGTAAACTGACGTATTTTTCTAACAGCATAAGCTGCCGAGCTTAGCCGCCCCGCAAGTGATATTAAATGAGGCCCCCATTGCAACCTCGAGTCTAGCGTGATCCCCAGAAAAACCGTTTTATCGACGAATTCTAGCTTCTCCTTGTTTAATAAAATGTCACAATCATTACTTTTGACATTCGGCAAGACAAATTTTATGCACTTAGTCTTTTTAGCATTTAAAACTAGATTATTAGCTGTGAACCAATTTTGAACCTGTCGCAAGACGGTATTCACATCGTCAACGTTACTCGTACGTCTATTTATCTTAAAAATCAACGAAGTGTCATCAGCAAATAACACCATGTTTAGATTGTTTTTCAATAGATGAGGTAAATCGTTAATGTAGACTAGAAACAAGAAAGGACCCAAAATTGAACCCTGGGGTACCCCCATTTTCACGGTTAACCCGGACGAATTGACACCGTTTATTTGAACTAATTGCTGTCTATCATTTAAATAAGATTTAACTAAACTCAACGCTGATTGGCCTAGCCCGTAATGCTCAAGTTTCAAAAGTAATGTTTCATGATCAACGCAATCAAATGCTTTCGACAGGTCGCAGAAAACCCCTATGGCATCTTGTGCCTCTTCCCACGCTTCAAAGATATGTTTTAATAAGGTGACACAAGCGTCAGTCGTACAACGTCCTTTGGTAAAACCATACTGTTTATCGTGTAGGATGTTATTCGTATTAAAATGAATGAGCATCTGATTTAGCATTATCTTTTCAAATATCTTGCTGAAAACCGGCAGCACCGATACTGGTCTATAATTATTTGTGTCTTTACTGTTCCCGGATTTAAAAAGTGGTATAACCTTACTATGTTTCATTAGATCCGGAAAGACTCCTTGATCTACACACAAATTAAAAATTAAAGCTAAGTACGGCGCTATAGTCTGAATAATGGAGGTACAAACTTTGATGGACATTCCCCATAGATCTTCGGTCAATTTGATCTTGATTTGCTTAAAAGCTTTTATTACTGTTATTGGGTTTACATGTGAAAAGTTAAATTCTGTCGGGCAGGCTGAAACGTTTGCGTTTAATAAACCAGAAGCAAGTGAGGGCGAAGAATTTATGGTTTCAGTAGTTTTAATTGGGATGCTGGTAAAGAAATCCACAAATTCTTGAGCAACTTTTTTGTTATCTCTAATAAGTCCATGTGTAGTTTCAAGCGTGTAATCAGTATTATTTCTTTTGTTTCTGTTCGTTTCATTGTTTATAATTTTCCAAACAGTCTTGATTTTATTTTCTGCGGTTTTAACTTTATTACCAATGTATAAAGCCTTAGCTACTTTACACGTATTTCTAAAAATTTTTGAATAAGTAGCAACATACTTGTTAAAAGTTTCAGTGTTAATATAAGGCTTAAGGCCATAGAGCTCGTAAAGTCTTTCCCTACTTTTCCTGAGTCCTTCAGTCGCCCAGTCACTGAATAAAAACTTAGGGCATACAGTTTTAGTTTTTTTCCTAAAAGAATTATTGAACTCCTTTTGGATTACTGAGAAAACTTTTTTATATAGAATATTACCATCATTCACTGTAAGGTCTTGATCACTTAGCTTACTAATTAAACTGCTGTTAAACTGATTTAATTTACCGGATGTTATTGGTCTGGATTGAATCTGCACTTGTTGAATTGGTATGTTGGACTCAAAGTTTACCAATAGCCCACTATGATCCGAAGGCAGACAATTTATAATGGCTTTGTCTAAGTAGTCGCAGCAACAAAATACATTATCAATACATGTAGCAGAAGTTACAGTTTTTCGTGTTGGTTCCATAAACACATGTGACAAATTAAATGATTTGAAGAGATTTAATAATCTACTGCTATCTGAATTACTCTCTAAAATATTTATATTAAAATCACCACAGATTATGATTAGTTTATTTCCAATTGCAATTGAAAGACTGACAATTGCTATTGCTGATGAAATATCGCTTTGTTTAAAGCCCTTAAGGTGCGAGCTCACCGCGCGACCGCGACGCGAGACCTACACATGTGTCGCACACAACTTTCCTCGATTTTAGTCATTAAAACCAGTTATATTGTTGAAAATTATTATTCCACATTCCAATGGAAAGCCAAGTTATCAAATTAATAATAATAAATGACAAAATTTTGGGGAATGTCGAGCGCGACGCGCGACACCACTCGTCCGTGAGCGGGACCGGCTAGCGGTCTTCGATCGCGCGTCGCAGTCTGACGCACGAACTCACTCCTATACAAAGCCTAAGGACAAGTATGTCGCGCGTCTCCTGTCTCGGTGGCGTGTCGCGGTCTTGCGTCACGGTCGCGCGGTGAACTCGCACCTTTAGACTTAGAAATTCTGAGAGAATTTTTTTCTTTTTTGGCCAGCAAGTTTTTAAATTGGGACAATCCCACCGCACTATTCCCAAACCACTGCAACTCCTGAAAGCCAGAATCAACAGTAGCGACCACCAGAAAAGCGCCGAGGCAATGAAGCTCAACGAAGTTCCGGAGAATGAATTTAAATGTCTTGGATCCCTCAACGAAATTAATCAGAAGAGAATAACGGAGGAATACGAGAAAAATATATATTTCCACTTCCCTCCATGTCAAGCAGGAGACAGAACAAACAAGACCAAAGGGCACAAAGGGTCGTTTACAACTGGGATAAGCCCAGTGCCAGCATTGTGGGGATTTGTTTTAATTGACAATATAAATAAGTTTAGACCTTGAGTTTTTTTTGTGGACAATGTTGACCTTGAGCTCTTTTACCTATGGACGGGAAGTGAATAATTACTTTTATTTCCGTGTCTCACGAAACTTCGGCAGTGAGTGATAAGTTTAACTGTCACAGCTTGAAGGTTGAATAATTATGCCAATTTTAACTTTCTCAGTGATTTTTTCTGACAACGGATAATTTATTGCTGCGTAGGTATTAAAAAACTTTTACTTTAAAAAGTAAAATATTTTTATATAAATGAACAAAACAGTTTGGTTCTAACTTATCTTATAATTATGGTATAATGTAACTTTATCATGGCCAGTTAACTAATAATTATTTCCAAAAATTTGTCACAAGTGTGGTATCTGTATGATAATTATAAGTTGCGGGTAAGCCGCCATTAAACAGTTGGTTCGTAAACTTGACATTTCATTGAGTGCGCTCCCGAAAATATCCCTTTAAACACTACTGGCGACGAGTAAAATTAAGTTAAATTACCACTAATAGTTAGTGTACAGTGTTATTGTGAAGTGACAATAAAATGCCGATCGGAAAAATCGAACAATTCGATTTATCGAGTAAAAAATGGTTGGCATACATTCGACGCGTGGAACAGTTTATGGCGCTCAACGAAATCAAACAAGAATTACGAGTGGCTACGTTAGTCACGTTCGTGGGCGAAGCCACTTATGATCTGATGTGTGATCTTTGTGCGCCAGACAATCCGGAGACCAAAACTTTTCGGGAGTTAGTGAAAATAGTTGGCGACCATCTCGAACCAAAGCGCTCAGAGATAGCAGAGCGGCATGTATTTAGAATGAGACGTCAAAATGGCGGCGAAAGTCTGAGCGATTATTTGCAAGTTCTCAAACATCTGGCCAGCACGTGCAATTTTAAAAGTGGTCTCGAAGAAAACCTAAGAGACCAATTCGTGTCTGGTCTTGTTAGCGATGACATGAGATCGCGGCTTTTCGCCGAGCCGACACTGACGTACAAGAGGGCGGTGGAGTTGGCCTTCGCACTCGAAGCGGCTGACCGGCACGCTCAAGCGAGCGGCACGTGCAGCGGAGCAGCGTCTACGAGTTCCGGGGCGCCCGAGCCGATGCATCGGCTCGCGATGGGACGAGGTACGGCGCGCGCTGCGACCGGCGCCGGCGGCAGCGGCAGCAGCATCGAAGGAACGCGCAACTCGGCCGCGACCGCGCACGAGGCACAGCGCGCGCCGCAACAGCCTTGTTGGCGGTGTGGAAAGATACATCGAGCAGTCGTGTGTCGTTTTAAAAATTATTCATGTGACGTGTGCGGGCCAAAAGGCCATCTTAAAGTTATGTGCAAACGAAATCCCCGTCAGGGCGACGCGCGGTTGTCGCGGGGAGGTCAAAATTATATGGATAATGGTGAAAGCGACTTGGACTCAGATATATATAACCTAAATGTGTGCAATAATAGTGATCGGCCATACAATGTATGCGTAAAAGTTAACGGTAAGGCGATGACGTTTGAACTGGATACTGGCAGTAAGTTGTCTGCAATTAGTACTTATTCATTCGATGAGCACTTCAAGGCGTTGCCGCTTATCGCGAAAAATGTTTGTTTACATTCTTATAACGGCACTCGGATTGAAGTGATCGGTTATATAGTGGTTAATGTGGAGATCGGGTCACACTCGGCGAGAGATTTAAAACTTTTTGTCATTAAGAATGGTGGACCACCTTTAATGGGTAGATCTTGGTTGAGTAAATTAAATATCGATCACATTCAAATTAACGAAATGATGTTGAACTTATCAGACGATAAATTAGAAGATACTTTGCAAAATGAATTTCCCACCGTGTTTGCCCCGGGTCTTGGCACATGTACCAAGCAACTTTCTTTAAGACTAGGCGACACGACTCCCGTTTTTATCAAAGCGAGATCATTGCCATTAGCTTTACGTACACCTGTAGAACTAGAGTTACGACGGCTCGAGGCAGAGGGTACTATTCTTAAGGTGGATTACTCTGATTATGGTACACCTATTGTACCAGTTATAAAGAAATCGGGTGAAATACGTATCTGCGGAGATTATAAAGTCACCATTAACCCAAAGTTGATTCGCGACCCGTACCCTATGCCACGAATCGAAGAATTATTTGCTGCATTAAGTGGCGGCGAGCGGTATTCAAAAATCGACCTCACCAACGCGTACCAACAATTATTTTTGGATGAGAATTCGCGGGCTTGTAGTGCGATAACAACGCATATAGGCACTTTTATTTACCTGCGCACGCCTTTTGGTTTGACATGCATTCCCGAGAAATTCCAAAAGTTTATGGAAGAAACACTTAGGGGATTGAAGGGAACTGCAGTGTTTTTAGATGACGTGGCAATCACAGGCGCTAGCAGGTCTGAGCATATTGCTAATTTAAGGGCTGTATTGTCTCGCTTGCGTGACGTCGGTTTGCGGATTAAACTAAAGAAGTGCAGCTTTATGAAAGAAAGTATTACTTATTTAGGTTTTATTATAGATAAACATGGTTTGCATCCTGACCCAAACAAAATAAAAGCGATGGTGGATGCACCACCACCAGAAGATTTAACTCAGCTCAGATCATTCCTCGGTATGATAAATTATTATGCCAAGTTCATACCGCAGTTGAGTACGATTTTACATCCTTTACATAGTTTATTGCGAAAACAAAGTGTTTGGGTCTGGTCAGCAGATTGTGTAAAAGCTTTCCAGGATATAAAATCGGCTATTCTTAGTAGCAAGGTGTTGGTACACTATAACCCAAAACTACCATTAGTACTAGCCGTGGATAGCAGTTCGTATGGTATCGGCAGTGTGCTTTCACACCGTTTTCCGAACGGCGACGAGCGCCCAATTTGTTTCGCGTCACGGACTTTAAATGCAGCTGAACGATCGTATAGTCAGCTGGACAAGGAGGCCCTTGCGATTATCGCTGGCGTCATCAAGCACCACCAGTATATTTATGGCCGTCGTTTTATTATTAAAACGGATCATAAACCCTTAACTTTTATTTTTGGTTCCAAATTTGGGTTACCTCAAACGGCAGCTAGCAGGCTACAAAGATATGCCACTAGGCTGGCGTCTTATGATTTCGAGATTGAGTTTGTTAAATCGAGTGATAACTGCAATGTAGATGCACTATCGCGATTGCCATTACCATATGAACGGAAAAATTGTGATGACTTGGGTTCGGTATCATATATAAACTATGTTGAGGAATCAATCCCAATCAGTGCAAAAGAGGTGGATTCATGGACACAGAAAGATAAAGTTTTAAGTAAAATTAAAAATTATCTTATTACTGGCTGGCCAATAAAAATAACAGCCGAATTAGAAAAGCCTTATTACAATCGGAAAGATAATTTAGTGCTGGAACGTGGTTGCATTTTGTACAATCACCGGGTAGTCGTGCCGGAGGCACTTAGAAAACCAGTTCTATCCGAATTACATGAAGGCCATTTAGGCGTAGTAAAAATGAAAAATATAGCAAGGAGTTATGTTTATTGGCCAACATTAGATTTAGAAATTGAGACTCTCGCGAAAGATTGTAGTGCTTGTCGCCAGCAGCGTGACGCACCCCCACGTTCCCTTCTACATCCGTGGGAGTTCCCCGCACGGCCCTGGCAAAGACTACATGTCGATTTCGGCGAATTTCAGGGCAAACATTATCTCGTCACCGTGGACGCTCATAGTAAATGGATTGAGGTGCAGAAAATGTCGGGCACTACCGCCACGGCGACGATAGGTAAACTTAGGGAACTGTTTGCTCGTTTCGGTCTTCCCTCGCAGGTTGTGAGCGACGGCGGCCCGCCTTTTGGATCGGCAGAGCTAGCAAGTTTTTTTACGAGAAATTTCATCACTCACACTATTACTAGTCCCTATAGGCCGGCGGGTAACGGAGCGGCCGAGAACGCGGTGAAGTTAGTAAAGCGCGCAATGAAGAAAGCCGCGCACGAGACTGTCGATGTAGATACGGCAGTCACAAAATTTTTATTCCAATATCGCAATTGTGAACACACGACTACAGGCGTCGCGCCTGCTGTCGCGATGCTAGGCAGACGGCTCCGTGGTAGGTTGGACGTGCTGCGGCCGAGCGCCGAGCGCGCCAGCGAGCAGGCGGCGGCACACGCCGCGCGCCACAGCCCGGGCACTGAGCGCCACGCCACGCCCGGCGACCACGTGCTAGCACGGGACTACCGTGCGCGCGCTGACAAGTGGTCGCCGGCTGTGGTCACCGCGAGAGAAGCACCGCTAACCTACCGGGTGCGTAGTGCAGACGGTAAAGAGTGGAAAAGACACATTGATCAATTGTTACCTATAGGGTCGTCTCGCACCACTAAACGGCATTCAATGTTAACAGACTGCATCAATATTGAGGATAAGTTAGAGGACGCGACCGTGGACGATGCCAATGTTCAGGATAGTAGCGCTACTAATAAAGACATTTCTAATGCATCAAATCAAGAAGTACAAGTACCGAACCCAGGTCTACTATTAGGCAACAATGAGACTCCTGAGAAGTCAAGTATGCGCCAACAGCGCGCTTGTAAGTTAATTAAAAAGAAGTACAAATATTAATATTATTACTCATCATTTATGGTATTTTCTTTTGTTGACTTGCTGACTTTTAAAGCTATGTTTTTTTTTATCTACTATGTTGTTTTTTTTTACTTATAATAACTAATAAGATATTTTATGTTATGTTACTGAATTTCACTCAAGGATACGCTTTTCAATTTATATGTAAGTCTATAAATTTGTAAATGCATAAATAATTAAGGAACCTATTCCTTGAGCGAAACGATACTTATAGTTTTTACTTAGCATTAGCAGAGGCCAGTATTATATACTTTCTTACGTAACAGTTGTTTTAAAACAGTTAAAGCAATTGATTGATGTAGATACCTACTGCCTATCGATAAGTGTGTTTTCTTTAATTTAAGAGGGGACGTGTGGTATCTGTATGATAATTATAAGTTGCGGGTAAGCCGCCATTAAACAGTTGGTTCGTAAACTTGACATTTCATTGAGTGCGCTCCCGAAAATATCCCTTTAAACACTACTACAAGAAAGTAAACAACAAATCGACAATCATCTAAAAGGGTTGTTTTAGCCAACAAAGTTATAAAATCTAATTATTACTTCGGTATCCTAACTACAGCTAGAATACAAACAAAACAGTGAGTAATTTTCAGTAACAGTAACAATCTATGACTAACATCAAAACAAATCAATACTTCTAACAAAAGAACCTAACATTTCATAATTTCTAGAACTGAGTCATCATTTCACTCAAGGTTTCTTTTTTCAAATGCAATAAAGCTTTGTCTACACATTTACTTCGGGTGAATTTCATTAATGAAACTAAACACGATCAGTACATTTAAATCGCATTCAAGACCTGTCAGTGTCAATATTTTACAAAATTGATGACAATTGATGTTACTTATTAAAGCTAACTGTATAAACTTTGGTGAATTGATCTATCATTTCAATTGATGCTAATTATTGCCTTCACCTATGTTATAACTGTGATATCGTCACAGAATAGCATTACTGATTGCTTGCAGTTTCGTTATATTGTATTCTGTCAATTTTAATCGAACAGACACAACTTGTCTGTTTCCCGGTGATTGAATAAGCAATATTAATTTGTAGTCGAGCAATACCGATACTCTCGATGCCGTTTTGTATGTTCTTGATCTGTAACGTACATGTGTCTGTATGACTAACGATGCAGTCAAGTAAATTTCTTTTTATTCTTGGCTTTTTCATTTCAATTTAATTGATAAATAAAAACCCTTTCAAAATAATAGGACTACAAATCCTAATTAGGCCAAAAACTTCTCGAGCCAAATTTTTTTCGATCTAGCAACCCATTTTGTGTAAACTAGTCTTATATTCAAGGTCTGAACATTTACACACGCTAATATAATGTTACAAAGTAAAAAAAAATATATTTGTTTTGTTTGTATAAAAGCCTTTGCAAGGTTTCACTTTTCACTGTATATTCAATTTCTAAGAAACTAACCTTTCTTGAACATAATTTTTATTAGGTGGGTTTTGTATGTTTTATTAATTTCTATGATCTATTTTTATTCACGCCTTTATTCTTTGAAGCATTTATCAGCCACCTACATTTTGCCGATGACAATGAAATGTTATTATAGGAAGTCCCACGATAAAAGGGCTGAATATAGTGGCCATTCTTTAGGCTGCTACTAAGGAATTGCTATCAGGAGCTTTCAAGTCTTATCATCATCATTATTTCAACCGAAAAACCGCCACATTGACCTGTCATGTGCGTCTTGCATCAAGCGGTTCACCTACTGGGAGGATTTCAAAACTTTTGATCCCCATCGACCAAGCAATGTGAAATTGTAAAGTATTTGGTTTAAAATCTGGGCAAACTACTTTTCACACAATTGCATCTTGTATTATTATTATGACTTAGAACTCTTGGCATATAATTTATCATTTATTTATATCAGAAACAAATTCTATTGCAAACAATTAAAAATAATATTTGAGTAGAGCATAGAACGTTCTACTGCAAACGAATATGAAACAAAGAACATACAATGTGAGAAATGATATTCAATTCGTGTTAGTAAAACGTTCGTGGTAACTCGAGTGTCACCTGTGTCAGTTTTCATGACACATTATTATATTATTGTTTTTGCTTTGTTTACTACAAGTGGCATTGTGTAGGTACTCAAAAGTTGCAGTGAGCAAGGCACATTGTCGGATGGTCGATGGTGCCGAAAAGTTCTGGAGCGGAGGCCGCGTACTGGAAGACGCTACGTTGGAAGGCCTTCTAATAGATGGGTTAAAATAACGGGCCCCAGACATTTGGGCAGGCCTTTGTTCACCAGTAAACGTCTATCGGCTGAAATGATGATGGTTGACTAAACAATAAAATCTTTCTTGTTTATGCTGAATTTATTTCATTATTTGGCAACGACACTACCAGCCGCACTACCAGTAGTGTCGTTGCCAATTAACGACACTACCAAGCCTATTTTGTATTAAACTGTACAGTCAACACAGAAGTTTTGGATTCCTGTTCCACTAAATTCAACTCAAAGTTCAACGAGTTGTACTAATTTTATTGATAATCAACTTCTTTTACTTATGAAGTTTAAAATAATTACATAGATTAAATGACACTGACGATAATTTGTTCAATTATAATTGTGAGATTATTTCTTACATTACGTTTTTTCGTGACACCAGTTCATAGGTCTAGCTTTGAATAAAATTTAATAAAACCTCTAAGATGTCGGAAGCTGATAATAACGAATCAGTTTTACACGTTTGCCCGACGAATGGGGGACATGCGTTGCTTTTGGGCAAACACAAATATCATATACTGAAGAAATATAAAAAAACCGGCCAAGTGCGAGTCGGACTCGCACACGAAGGGTTCCGTACCATTATCGCAAAACACTGCAAAAAAATCACGTTTGTTGTATGGGAGCCCCCCTTAATTTATTTTATTTTAATTTAATAATAATTATTTTTTGAAGAGAATATACAACTAAATATTCTGTGAATATTTCAAGCGTCTACCTGTTGCCGTTATTAATATCGAGCAAAAAACGGCAAAAATATCACGTTTGTTGTATGGGAGCCCCCCTTAAATATTAATTTTATACTGTTTTTAGTATTTGTTGTTATAGCGGCAACAGGAATACATCATCTGTGAAAATTTCAACTGTCTAACTATCACGGTTCATGAGGTACAGCCTGGTGACAGACAGACAGACAGACAGACAGACAGACAGACGGACAGCGAAGTCTCAGTAATAGGGTCCCGTTTTTACCCAAAGGGGGGTACGGAACCCTAAAAATGGTGCATCTGTTTGGAGGTGCTCGAATTATAAAATGCAAAATGTTTAGGTACAGTTACGGTTAAGATATGTACAGCATTTTTTTCATATCAGGGTTGAAGCTACCATGCAAGCCGACCTTCGTACTCAAAATATTACTTTAATATTTTATAGAAGTTGACGACGCAGGTATTCGCTTGTATGTTAGCTACGCCACGTTACCTTCTTACTAAATAAAGTATGAATTAAAAAAAAATCATATATTCAGAGCAACAGTATCAATTTAATCCAAAATATGCTTGGTAGTGTCGTTAATTGGCAACGACACTACTGGTAGTGCGGCTGGTAGTGTCGTTGCCAAAAAATTATTTATTTTAATGAACTGATCTGGTGATGAAACCAGAAGGTAGGCACCGGAACTCCGTAATAAAACATTTCATCATCATCATCTGCCTAGCCTTTTTCCCTATTATTGTTGGGGTCGATTTCCAGTCTTACCGGATTTAGCTGAGTATTAGTGTTTTACATGGAGTAACTGCCTATCTGACCTCCACAACCCAGTAACTGGGTAACACGATACCCCTTGGCAAGACTGGTGTCTGATCTCAGGCTTCTGACTACCCGTAACGACTGTCAAAGATCTTCAAATGACAGCCGGGACCAACGGCTTAACGTGCTTTCCGAGGCACGGAGGAAACTCGGTATGTTGAAATGGTCACCCATCCACGGACCGACCTCGTCAAGCGTTGCTTAACCTTGAAGGTCGACCCGTGCGGCTGTTATTATTTAGCCACGAGCTCCTCCGTAATAAGACATTTCAATGCGAAAAATATTTTTTATCGGAAGTCGGTGTAAAAAACGAAAAAAATATAGGTACCAAAGACACCGACTTCCGAAAAGAAAGTTATTTTTGCTTTGAAGTGTTTTGTTTTGGAAGTCGGTTTATTTTTTTTGTAAAAAAGTTATTTTTTGTTTTCAATTCGGATAGCGGGAACAACGTAGGTAAAAACGTTAATCTATATTCTAAAGCCTAGGCTTTGAAAACGGAACTTTTTGTTTGAATGGATGTCGCATAACTTTTGTTTTATCCGTGTCTGTCGTTTGAATATTTTGAAAGTTGTATTCAATAGTAAATAAATTTTTCTATGAGTAGACATTGTAGGGAAATTAAAGCTTTTATTTTAAGGTCAACACAGTTCACTGTCCCATAACAAACTTAGCTAATATTATAATGTAAGTTTCTGACAGTACCGAATCGATTACGAAAATACCTTAACAAATGCAAAGCTAAATAATAATAATAAAATCGTTTATTCAGGAAAAACACATGTACAGCACCAAAAAAACAAAAAAACATATATTTTTAACAGTAAACACGGGAAAAGAGAATCGTTGGTACCTGTACTAATGAAAATCATTGTATCACAGGCACCAACATATTCCAGTTCAAATTCCAGTTTAAAGCGCCTCTCTCGCCGAGTTCTGAGTTGTTTTTTTCAACCTACTTCAAAAAGTAGGAGGTTCTCAATTCGAATGTATGTTTTTGTATATTTATTACGCGATTACACCGCCATTATTATGTATCGATTTTGATAATTATTTTTTATTTGGAAGCTTACTTGCTACTGCTTACTTGCTAGCTTACTTACTAGCTTTAACCACATGAGATGCTGGTGCATCTCTCGATCGAATTTAAATAGAACCACATGAGATGGTTCTCATGTGGTTCTATTTAAATTCGATCAATATCTGATGAGTAATTTTTAAGTTATTCCTTATAATTCGTATTTTCGGGTCCGTGGCTTATGTTATGCCCCCAGTGGTCGACGCACCCGTGGCCTATGCCCCCGATTCGATAAATTTAATATAAATATTTTTTTGTGCTTTTTCACTTAGTACAGTAAATGAGAAAAGTGTTTCACCATAATAAAGTATTTTTCCTTGCTAACCAAAATTTATCTATCTTATAGCAGAGAAAATAGATCGTCACTTAACCTTATCCTTACACACCTTTTTCTCCGTTAAAAGCATTATATATTATGTACAAACATCCAAAAAATCAAAAAGACTTCATTTAAAATGTTAGTGAAAGTTGTTAATATACATTCCTGTGAGCAGACGAAAGAACAACACAAGAAATAATGATAAAATGATTGCCCATTTGACTGAACAGTACGAAAACAAAAAATTACCATAATCATGTTTTTAGAACAAATCCGCCCATATGTGGCAATCAGTCCAAAAAGTCATTATTTAACTTACTTATAACTCACTTAACTAACTTATATATATATAATTATAGTGAAAAGAGATGAATTTGCTAGTATACTATTTTGAAGTTTTAATTTTTGAAATTATAATTTTTATATTTGTTTAAGTTTTTACACTTGATTATTTTTTTGCTTAGAAAATTTTAAAACATTTGACTTGTAAAAAAATTGTTTATTATTTGATTCAAGCCTGATTATTTTGTTTTGTTATTGCTATTGGAACTGACTGTTATAATTAGTTAAAATAATTCTCATTTGTTTATAGTTTCATAGTTGATTACGTTTAATTATTATTGTTACAAACATAAAAAGAACATATCATTATGTTAGAAGTTAGTTGCTCTGCAGTAATTTTTAAGACTGACTATTTAAAATCACTATCTTATTTTATTACATTTAAGACTGATTATTATAATTAAGTTGAATGATTATCTTGATTATAGGTGATAAAAACTGTGATTTATATACAATTCTTTTACTAGATTTCTTATTGAGATAAATAAATCAATATTGAAAAATAACTAAGACTTTCATTTTTCAAAAAATACAACCAATATTTTCTTTTTACCAATATTTAGCATTTCTTTGTTTTAAATATAATCATGATTTAATATTATAAATATAACAATCAATATACATTTATTATTTTTGTACAACATTTTTGTGCCTGACAGTATATTTGATCAAAAACTGCTTAGAAATAATTTAATCGAATCGGGGGCATAGGCCACGGGTGCGTCGACCACTGGGGGCATAAGCCACGGACCCGTATTTTCATGGTAATATAAGGTTCCAAAACTAAAATGACAAGGGTAAAAAATATAAATAAAAAATTAAACCGACTTCCTAAACAAGACACTAGGTACAAAGCGCAAAATAACTTTCTTTTCGGCAGTCTGAGTCAAAAACTAAAAAAAAAGTATTATTAAAATCATCGTGTTTTGTTCTGGAAGTCGGTTTATTTTTTTTGTTAAAAAATACTTTTTATCGCTGAAAAATGCGCGATCTCTTCGGAATAGGCTTCGGGAGCAAAGCCGCGGGTAAAAGTAAGTCGTAAATTATGGCATCATTGGAACCTAGAACACACGTACGCGTTAGGTGCGTTGTACAGATTGATTAACTTAAACGAAGCAAAAGGAGTAGTAAGGACCGTATCTTATAGACAAATGCGTGCACCGGCTGGACAGGTCCACTTAATCTGGCTGGTTCTTTCCTCAAAATACCATTTCAGACATCAATCTACATGATCTTCACTTGATCTAATCAAGATTTTGTCTGAACTTTAAAGGAGACTGTGACCCGAGTTTGTTTCGGCCTTTCTTCTCAGAGTAATCAGATAGGAAACGCCGACCTCATCTAGTTTTAAAAATGTGATCAACATGTAAAAGTGTTTGACAAAACCAACTTACAGAAATAAAATCATTTTTTAGGTGGCGTTCTGTAGTTTCTGCCGTTTAGGGGTCGTGGTCCAACTACAATGTCCAACTAGTTGGACTACGGTTCTTCGGTAGGGGCAGTTGTCCAACTAAAATAATAATTGGACAACTGCCCCTACCGAAGACCCGTAGTCCAACTAGTTGGACATTGTAATTGGACCACGACCCCTAAACGGTTTCTGCCCACTCCCATGGGGATAAGACGTAAGTTGTATTTATGAATATGGCTTCACTTATTTGCCACCTAGTTTACAGCCAGTAATTGCTTAACTCACCAGCGTACCACCATAAACATAAACGAATGACTTGCTACATATTTTCTACACATAAAACCCATCCAATCCACCATAACGGAGGTAAGCAGTAAAGGAAACCGCACTGCGACCGCTTATTACTCTGCAATCAATACGAATACAAGCCACGCACCGAGTTATATTTTTATTCTAAATATAGGAACATAGCGTGCACCTTAAAGTACTACAGGGCAATCGATGTGGTTACCTTGGCCCGAAATTGGTACATTTACCATGTTGTTCGTGAATTTGCATTTATATCATCGTACTGGACCGGTTATGGGTTAGGCAGTGCGCCAGGTAATACGGCCTAGGTTGTATCACTATTATTCACGAACAGTTCATGAAGGTTCAGTCAATAGTAGCTAGGTAGGTACTGTAGAGATTCTTGGAAGACTAACTAAGCTAACTTAACGTAGCGTGTGTGTTTGTCAGCATACAAGCCTTTTTTTCATTTAAACATACATGACTAATGACTGGGTCACATCATCACATCACATCATCAGCCTATTAATGTTCCCACTGCTGGTACACAGGCCTCCTCTCTGTGAGAGGGAATGGGCCGTAATCCACCACGCGGGCCCAGTGCGGCTTGGTGGATGTCACATGTCTTCGATGTTTTTGTTCTAGGACATGCCGGTTTCCTCACGATGTTTTTCTTCACCGTTTTGAGAGCAGTGGTGATGAAATAATTTACACAAAGTAAAGCGCCTGCCTGGGCTCGAACCTACGAACTACAACTTGTAAGTTGCGGCCGATACCACTGGGCCACCACTGCCTGACTGGGTAACGCAGCAAAAATCTGTTAATCATTGTCAAATAATTTAGGAAGCGTCTAAGTTTTGTATGTTTCAAAAGTGAGAAACCACAATTCACCACGCCTTTAATCCCATACAAGTTAAATAAAGTTGCAACTAAATAAATACAAAAAAAGCACTTTAAATTTACCACACAACCCACAAATTTTCTTATTTTAACAGCTATGCTGTTATAATCGTTTTTAAAATAACATTATATAAGTAGGTAAGTAGGTATTAATAAATTGTTTTTTACAGTACATTAAAATACAAGATCGTGAAAAACAAATTTATTACGTTTTAAGTAAACCAAAATCAACCAAATTTTTAAACTTATTATAGAGTTGCCTCATCAGTGTTTTCAAATATGTTCTACCACTATTAGGTACCCCGCCCGTGTAGTGTCCTCTCAAGAAAATGATAGCTGTCAGCTGTGTCTGCGATAAAAACTGTGATCAATAATTCGTGTGTCAAGTCAAGAGGCATGAAAGATGTCTTTATAATCGTCAAACTGTAGAAGTCATTAATTAAACAACAACAACAACTTAACATAATTATTGGTAACACAATCATTGAGGTAAAGCCCGCGTGAAATCGAAATTTATCCCGAGAGAACATATGCCCGTGATAAAAAGTATCCTGTGCCAAATTTCATCCACATCCGTCCAGCCTTTTGAGCGTGAAGAAGTTATAAACATACACACACACACAAACACTCACAAACTTTCGCCTTTTTAATATTAGTGCAAGTAGGGGACGCTATTTCAGTCGCGGTCCAGAAGGACTTCTTTTGTATTGTCAAAGATAAAAAAAACATGGCAAATTAAGAAGTATTGCAAGACCCAAAAAAATTAATTGATTCTTCCAATAATAATAAAATAATAGCCCTAATTCATCGGACACCTGGGGATATCCAGAAAAGACATTTTTTGCCCGTAATAAATAAGAATGACGTAGGTAGGCAAGAAAGTATGGCTCCGGATAAGTGTCCGGCATCCATACCCATCGTTCGGGGTGACAATGGTACCAATATAATGAATTTGTACGCATTCTGTGTAATTCTGTACTGTATTTTCCCAGAGCTTCGCTGCCGTGGCCTAATTCTACAGGAACGGCGCGTTTATTGGTCGAAAACAAAAGTTATAAATAATAAAAGAAAAAAACCCGACTGCTTGAAAAGCGAACTAAAAATACGTAAACAAGGAGAAAATCATGCTATGCAGTCCGAGGATACATATTCGCGAGCTAAGTGACCAAAACCAGATGTATCCTCCGTCTGTAAATTACTACTGTATACTATATTATTTATAACTTTTTGTTATTTTTTTTCGAATTAGGCACATTTAAACATATAAGTGATATATATATTTGAAATCACCTCTTAAAACCCTTTATTTTGATATACCGCACGATAAGAAAGGAAGAAAAAAAAAATTGGGCCCCCACAATATGGCACTCAAAAACCGCCATTTTCCTATTTTCCCATTTTAATGTAGCAGCTGCACACTCAGCAGTGACACTCGCAGGGATAAGACAAAATTGATTGACGTAAGAACCATCAAAATCGGCCCACGCATTTGGTCTCTAGAACGCCACATAGGAACAAACATACATACATAGACTGATAAACATATACCTAAATTACCCTCCTTCAGCAGTCGGGTAAAAAGTAGACTAAAGTACGCTAGTTAACTGCCGAGCAATGAAAAAGTTCCACCCACAAAATGCCAACAAACACCTTAATTTATTTTTTTCACATTTAATTTAAAATTAGAACACGATATTTACGTTTTTAGTTGGTAATATTCTGATGCGCTGTTAAATGTACTTCAATATTGCAGACAGCTTCATTAAGCTAGCCTTTCCCGTTTAGGAGTAATTTGGTGTGTGGTATGTCACTGGAACTTTTTCATTGCTCGTTAGTGTGTTATATTATCAGTGACTAAAGGCAAACAGCGATAAGGTTGCTTTCTTTATGTGAAGAGGAGATGAATCTTTGTAATTGCATTAGATAAATAAAAAAAATTATAACAAAAAAATAAAACCGACTTCCAAAACAAAACACTACAAAGCGAAAAATGAATTTATTTTCGGAAGTCGTTATCTTTGGTACCAATTTTTTTTAGTTTTTGACACCGACTTCCGAAAGGAAAGTTATTTTTCGCTTTGTAGTTTTTTGTTTTGGAAGTCGGTTTTATTTTTTTGTTAAAATGTTTTTTATTTTTAGTTTAGGTTCCTTATATTACCATGAAAATATGCAATAATAGGATAACTCAAAAACTGCTCGTCAGATCATGATCAAATTTAAACGGGACCACTTAAGGATCACCAGCTTTCAAATAAAACATATTCATCAAAATCGGTTTACTTAGTAAAAGTTCTGAGGAAAACACATAAAAAAATACAGTCGAATGGAGAACCACTTACTTTTTGAAGTCGGTTAAAAATAGGCTGTCATGTAGACTCCAGACAGAAATGAAAACTTAATACTTTGAAATAACTGGCCGCTGCGGTCTGTTTATTATTAGCTGCCAGTTTTCGAATGTTTTGGCATTACATTGGCATGTCGATAACGATTGACGCAATCACATTAGCATGTCGATGACGATTGACGCAATCACATTAGCATGTCGGTGACGTGAAATTACAAGTTTTGACTTTACAAAAAATCGCTCAACGCAGCTAAAGAAGCTTTCACATCAAAAATGGGGTAATTTGACGATTCGCCCGAATTTAACTCGCCCGAATCGGGCGAATCGACCACTATTTTTTAGAGAACAAAAAGTAAAAAAGTACAGTCCTGCTCACCCGTCTCGGAAATAATATGAAGAATAAAACGAAAATCGCCCGGTACTCTTTTTAGCGCTCATGATTCTTTTGATTCATTGGCGACAAAACACTAAGAGGGAGACAGCAATGATCGACCACTCCAAAATTATTTAGTAGGCGTTTCGACCAAATTTTATATTAGAGAACAAAAAAGAATTGTTTTTTTCGGGTGATTTTCGATTCTGAAGTCCTAGTACTCCGTTAGTCTCTATCGCTAATGATTCTAGTCCTGCAAATACTTCTTCATGATTCTAGCCTCCTGGTAGTTTGGTTAGTAAAATATCTATTAACTTCGATTAATTCTTCATATTATTTCCGAGACGGGTGTGCACGACTTTACTTTTTTACTTATTGTTCTCTAAAATTAACTTCGGGCGAATCGACACAGAAAAATGAATATTTTTAATAGTGATCGATTCGCCCGATTCGAGCGAGTTAAATTCGGGCGAGTCGTCCAATAACCCTAAAAATTTTACCTTATTAAAATCATATCTAAACCTTTTTTTGGAACTAACAAATTGTTTTTAGGTCAAATAGAAATAAAAACTTATCTTGATTTTTGTTTACAACCATTAATTTAGTGTATAAATAGCATTCTAGTGCAAGTTACAAGTTTAGAATGATAAATTAACACCTTTTCATGTAAAAAAACTGTAGGTATCTGTTTGTATAAATTTTATTCAGTCCGTCGCAATGCGTAAATCGTGCTAAATGACTGCGACATTCAACTCGTCAGTTTTTGTAACACTTTTTCTTGTTAACACCCTCGGATTTCCATATAGGGGTGCGATCTAGACTCGTGTTTATGAAGAGATAGAAAAATGATGACACGAATGCGGTGGTGTCAGGATGTTTATAAATAGACTGTCAGAGATGTTTGTTGTAATTTGGACCAGGTTTGGTTAAAACTGGTTTTGAGAAGAAAAAAAAAGTGTTGTTACCAACTAGTTAGAAGATGTTGTTGTTGTTGTTGTTGTGTGCTAGTTGAAGTCGCAGTCATAATACAGAATAAAAAATAAAAAAAAACAAAATATAATAAAGAAATGCCTTATCTTATCAAAATAAATTACTTTATCAGATATTTTTTTAAATCATTGTTCAATTATGCAATAAACAATGAAGACTTCTTTATTACGAATTCGAATAACGTAGGTAATTGAATTGAATTAATTTTGCAGATTAAGTGGCAATATTCGAATTTTCACTGCTAACATGTTTTTTTTTTATTTATTACTCTTGCGCTATATTTTATAAAAAGTATTTGCAATTAAAAATAACTAATTCGTCATCATCATTATCATCCACAGCCTGATTTTGCCCACTATTGAGCATAGGCCTCTCTTTTACTGTGTCAGCCTCATTCATGTTCTACCCGCGATGGCAACACAATCATCTGCCCATCTCGCCACTGGACGACTAACGCTTCTTCTGTTCTTTGGATACCACTCGGTCACGGAACAGAATGAAGAAAGAAACCGATCACAATGAATTACGGCGACTGAAAATAGTTTCTTTAGAATTAGTTGCAAATCAAAATATTCTGTTTTAGATAGTTCAACTCATCTTTGCGTGCGACGGATCAAATAGAATTATAATTTTTCTACACAGGAAACATCCCTCATAATCATCAGCTTATTAATATTCCCACTGCTGGGACACAGGCCTTCTCTCTGTGAGAGGGAATGGGCCGTAAACCACTACGCGGGCCCATTGCGATTTGGTGGATGTCACATGTCTTAAAATGTTTGGTTCTAGGATATGCCGGTTTCCTCACAATGTTTCCCTTTACCGTTTTGAGAGCAGTATAAACATCCCTATTAGTCACCAATCAACAAACATACCTCAGCAAGCGCTGCTTAACTTTGAGATCGACTCTTGCTAGCTTCGAGCTAATAGTTCCGACTCCTTAAATATTTAAATATAAGTCTCTCTAAATCTAGTACATAATTGACAACGAATGCCTTCGTAGTACCTACACTAAAACTTTCAATTTTATATAATACTAAAATAGGTTAGGCACGCCAACACGTGAGCGCTGGCACTAAATTTAAATATACCACGCTAAGTTAGCATAATAACAATATTCTTTGACGTCATAGTTTTCCACAACTTCCATGTAAACTTTATTCCTTAACAAGTAAGGTTCAATATCCTACCTTTTTTCTTTTCAGTATCTTTCATTAAAAATTTCGGCTCATGCTACCTTACACCACACAACAATAAAATCCTTAAGACTACGGAAATAGAGTTCAAAATTGATGTTTAATTCTAGAGAAGTTTTTAAGTTCATATATCAGTTGACTCATAAAACTGAAACAGAATTTACTAACTACTTTAAATTCCACTTTTATTTAGCCTAAAAATAGTGCAGGCTTTTACATAATGTATCGTGGTTAATTTTTTATTTGGGATTTTGTACAATTGACTTAAGGCGTATATATTCCTCACTCCATCAGTGAATATTTTAAATGATGTTCCTATTTTGACATTTGTTTTGACATACTTTTACATGGATCTGACATACAAACATACAATTTTCTATTTTATTTTCTTTTCTTTAATTTTGACATTTTATTTAAATTTTGTACAGATTTGACTTACACTATTTTTATTATTGTGACATTTGATTAATTTGACATACCTACATTATTGTTATTTGACAATTGATTGATATATTGTTTCTTTTTCTTTTTTACATTGATTGATTAGACATAAATTATTGTTATTTGATTGATATTTTTTTACATTGATTTGGCACTATTAATTGCTGTTTGACTTCTGACTTTTGCATGTTATTGTTTTGCTTATTGTTATTTTGCTTCTGTTGTTATTTTGTATCTTTTAAATTTTTGTCATTTTTGTCATTTAATTTTCACTGTTTTGCCTTGTTGTGTTGACATTAATTGTGACAATTGCTTTTAGATAATTTCATTTATTATTTGTATTTACCATTTATTATTATAATTGTTTTAATTCAAAATTTGCACGCCGTAGTATGTGGCAAACATGTTCGAGCCATTTATTTTATTGTTATCCTGCATGCACTTACTATTGTTAGTTGTAGGTATGTATACACATGTTTTTGCAAATAAATATATCAAAAAAAAGAAAAAAATAAAAATCAATGTAAACGCAGTACTGGCCGTGCGCCCGCTCGGCACCAGAATATCAATATTGAACCTCCTTTTAGAAACTTTTGTTTGCAAAATATTGTTTTATTTACATATGCTATTTCAGTTATGAAGAAAATCTAGCCATCAAATTTTCTGTGTACATTTTTTTTTTCTCAAACATGCTTGGAAATTTGAGCATTATTTGACAACCTTCTTCGAGATAAATCGACATTGCTGTACTGTCCATATACATGCAAGCAGCGGCCGGCAAAAGATGTATGAAAATCCATATTTGTCGTGTTTAGCGGCCAAATAAATTACATAGTAAATTCATATCTGTCGTGTAATTTAAAAATAGAATGATCTTTTACTCTGAAACATGACAACCGAGAAGGTAAATTATCAAAGGTTTTATTTAAATTTTGAACTGGCTTGCATATAGAAAGCTGTTTATAGAAAAAAAATCGGCCAAGTGCGAGTCGGACTCGCGCACGAAGGGTTCCATACTTGATAAATTGCGGTTTACGATTATATTTTTTAGTTTAATCATTCTCTTATTTTAGAAGTTACAGAGGGGGGACACATATTTTACCACTTTGGAAGTGTCTCTCGCGCAAACTATTCAGTTTAGAAAAAAAAAATATTAGAAACCTCAATATCATTTTTGAAGACCTATCCATAGATATCCCACACGAATAGGTTCGATGAAAAAAAAAATAAGTCTCAGTTCTAAGTATGGGGAAACCCCAACATTTTTTTTAATCGTTTTGTTGGAGTATCCAAACGTAGCGAAAAAATTTCGTGTTGTTAATTATTTTTAAAACAAAATTACGAAAAACACCATGTTTCACAAATAATGTACATGAAACAACAATATATATATTTTTTTTCAAACTTTTTAACCTAGCCGTTACCGTTTTACGGCACTAAAGCGGTTGTAGGCCCTTAACAGTGTAGGGTATATCTTACCATATACCATCGATAGGAAACCGGCATGACCTAGAATTAAACAATCGATGACATGTGACATCTACCAATCCGCACTGGGTCCGCGTGGTGAATTATACCCCATTCCCTCTCACATAGAGGAGGCCTGTGTCCCAGCAATGGGAACATTACAGTCTGATTATGATTTTATACTTTAAGACCCAGATTAAGTTCTAATGAGTGCCAATTTACTGTGTCTTTTTGAAGGGTCAAATTAAATGACAAAAAAAACTCTGCAGTGCTATTGATTTGTACTTTTGTATCGATTTTAATGATAAATCTTACTTGGCTAAAAGTTTAAAGTTACAAATATACTTACCGCATTTTATGCAGATAAATTAAAAGCCTTACCTTTTACACCTGATTTTTGAACAAACTGAGTAAGTTCTTCTTAACGGATTATTTAGGAGAGTATTCAACTTTTTGCTGTTTCTCAAAGTTTGAAGAGAATTTAAAAGCTTCAAAAATAAGTTTCAGCGTTCTGGTGGGACTTATGCTTTAATCTCATAAATAATTGGTTGACTGAATCTAGTCAGTCTATCTACTACCTATATTTGTTCTATTTTGTTGTCCGTATTATACATAGATAGTTTGGATCTTTATTCCAACTATCTATGTATTTTCATATTATGCATCTTTATGCATAATATGAATAAAATAGACTTGCGTATTGTAACGACTACTACATATTCACCCTCAGTATAAACTCACAAATAGACACATGCTGCACACCTGCACAGCTGAAATACTATATTGCTGAACATAGGCTCAAGGCGCAGCATTGGTAGACTTCCTAGAACTCGGACGGATGGCATGAGGTTCGAGGATTGTAGGAAACCGCTAGGTGCGACAAGCACCGGACTCAGGGGGGCCGGAGGGTAGAAGGAGAGTCCGTATGGCAGGCCGCTCTCATTGGCCCCTGCGGCCGAAAAATTGTAGGTGACGGGGCCACTGACCTGAGCCGTCACAGGGGAGGCGGACCAAGGGTGCCATACACGGAGTCGTCTAGCGCCCATGTTCTGGTTTAGTCACGGCGTACAGTGTGTTCTGGTGCACCAGTGATGGGGGGTACTCCCCAATGGAAGGTCCGGTGACGGACAGCCGCGGTTCGCGGTGAGTGCGAACACGTGCCTGTGTTCCCGCCATATGTGGCACAGGAGAACTCCGTGGAGCTTTAGTGGGTTGGTGTCCCACATATCTGCACTATCTCCCCGTAGCACAGTGTTTTATAGACCCAAAAAAAGTGACATCGGCTTTTTATTGGTTATTTCTACCTAATAGTTCATTACAAATGCACGAGTAGAACTCCCATGTGCCAATTTTGCATGACTGATTTTTAAAAAAATCGCAGTTTTCGTGACCTTTAAGGTCAAAAGAACAAAAAAAAATCGTATAAAAAAAACTGTACATAATTGAGCTTTGTTCGTTTTGCAGTTTTATGAAGCAAGTCAAGGAGAAAATTATGCCGTATTTAAGTAATCAAAAACGACAATAGAACTCGCAAAAAAAAATGTTTTATCAAAATCAGTATTTATTTTTTATTTTTTTTTCTAGCTCGAAGTAGAACCTCTGTCTGGTATAAACAGATTCCTTATACCAAGGTTTATCATCCATATAAATATTACTTTCAACTTGGGCCTAGGTTTTGAGAAAATGATTTTCAAAAATATGTGTTAGGGTTGTCACGATTTTGACCTTTTGTGACGATTAGTTTTTATTACATAAAATTCGCAGGTCTTTTATCTTCTATAATGATTTATAATTCTAACAATTAATTTTAAAACACTTTTCACGTGAAATTGTACACAAAACATATAAACATACAAATGTAATAGTATATAGAACTAAGAAGTACCAAAGTAACCCATGTTTGGGTTCTTGGTTTCTTAGTTTGATTACTGTCTGATAAATACCTGCCTATACTATTATAGGGTAGAGATGACAATAAATTAAACTCCGTATAAGTCATGATATTTCCAGTCTACACATAAAAATGCAAACGAATATATCCAGTAGTTTAGCCACAGGACATTTTTTTTAATTCTTAGCATTTTCTACATGATGTATCTGTTAATAGGTGAGCACCGACAGATTAACGACTCCCGCGTCCACACGTTGCCAGCTCGCTTCCAGATACAATTTAGTGCAAATTATATCTTTAATAGTCTGAGCCATAATAGTCAAAGCGTGCCATCTTAACTAGATAAAGAAAGAATGCATGCGAAATTTATTACTTCCTGTTACGCACTCATGTCATTGTGTCATGAAATTAGGTAAGTGCGAAAGAGATAGCTAAGTTCGATTTTTTATATTTTGCTCTCTTGTCGAAATCACGGCCACGGGTCAATTCAGTGCGCTACTGACCGAGGTCCTGTGACATTGTAGGCTTGTTGAAGACATGTTACTGACGCCGTACCTATAATGACGTTCTCTGCGACAGTCTGTCTACTACTTACCAAATAAATACACAGGAGTCCCTGCGATTACCTTCTACTTAACCTATCTGAGTTATCATGGGTGTTATTGTTTACGATTCAATAGACTATATCTGCAACATGCACTATGATCGATAAGTCATAAATACTTTTATACTAAATTATAATTAATTTCAGTTGATTGTAAAAAGCCAATAATAATTGACCCTTGTGATACCCCTAAATTTGGAATTTTGACCTCGGTACATAAAAATCATTTTCTCAAAACCTAGGCCCAAGTTGAAAGTCATATTTTTATGGGTGATAGACCTTAGTAAAAGCAATCTATTTGTACCAGACAGAGGTTCTACTTCGAGCTAGAAAATGAATAAAAAAATAATTAGTGATTTTGGTAAAATATTTTTTTTCGTGGGTTCAATAATCGTTTTTGATTATATTAATACGGAATAATTTTCTCCATGAATTGCTTCATAAACCTGCAATATGAATAAAGCTCAAATATGTACAATTTTTTTTTCGAATTTTTTTTGGTCTTTTGGACTTCAAGGTTACGAAAACTTTACGATTTTTTTAAAAATCAAGTACACAAAATTGACACATGGGAGTTCTACTCGTGCATTTGTAATACACTATTAAGTAGAAATAGCCAATAAAAAGCCGATGTCACTTTTTTTGGGTCTATAAAACACTGTGCGTAGTAGTGTGTAGTAGCATTTCTCCACGCAAAAAAAGCACAGGACAATAATTGTGAAACAACAACTTTTCGCGTGACTATAGCCTAGCAACTATCCATGTAAAATACAAAGAAAACTCTACTTACTAGCTTTTACTCGAACAAATTATATTGACCTGTCTGCCACATTTTAAAAACTCCCAGCGCATACGTTGTTAAGCTGTGTGTGACCTTTAAGTTCACTTTAATCTAGTTTAAACCTTTAATAATGGTGAAAGCATTTGTCGCCGGAGGTTAACGATTAGCGTTCAATGGAAGATATATATTAGACTACCCTATTACATTTCTGTTATCATAGCAAATGAGTCGAGTGAAGTGAAAAAGTTTTCTTCAAAAGGACTTAGAATAATGGCGAGTTCCCGGGTTGTATAGATTTCAAGGTAAATAAAAAGTATCTAAACATATTTTTTCCTCTATTTCAGGCTTTGCAATGATGTCGCATCGAAGAGGAACCACACACTGAAGCCACGGGTCGTTCTGCCAGAAAACTATGTCAAAGGTAGGTGATAGACATATTACCTAACATCAATAAGCCAGTGCTATGAATAATTTATACGGTAGACAGAGTTGCAATCAATCGTTAAAGTAGTAGACACTGTGAGTTAGTGGTTGACGGTTTCTGATGAGTGATAGCAATCGCACAATACCTTGTGAGATATTAAAACTAAATGAAAGAAAATTTAAAACAATAATTAAAAGTACACTTTGTAAACAAGCATATTACTAATTAGATGATTATATTCAAGATAAGAATGCTTGGAAACATGCTGGTCCTGCTCCATAGGGCAATCTTTAGTGTAGAAAAAATCAAACTGGTTAAGTTGTATACGGTATATTCATAATTATTATAGTAACGCTTTATTTTTATTTATTTTCTTCTGTATTTGTTTAAAAAAATTGACTCGCACACTGTTCCGTTGTTGCTGAATTAGGTAATTTACCTATGTTTGCAGTATTTGTAAGTATGTGAGAACCATGTCCCTATTTATCAAGTGAAGGTATTTACCTGTTAGTGCTTGTAATACTTTATACCTATATTTAGTATAGTAGTGCTGGGTGCATCGTTCTCACTTATAAGAATTTATTTATGTATGTATCTATGTAAATATTGTAAAAAACCTATATTTTTAAAAGAGTAAGTATGGAGTTTCTTGTGCATTCTTCTCCATATCAACCTACTTTTCCGAATGCACGGTAGAATCAATATTTTATTACATGTAAATTTTAAATGTTTTAACGTTCAAAAGTAATGAATAATGGCCTAGTTGAAATAAATACATTTGACTTTGACTTTGACAAGACTCAACAAAAAAACCTTTTCACCTTTCACTCAACAAAAATAAACCGACTTCTAAAGCAAAATACAACAAAGTGCAAAAATAAGTTTTGTTTCGGCAGTCGACGTCTTTACACCAGTACCTCTTGTTTTTATCATTTTTCAACACCGACTTTCGAAACGAAAGTTATTTTGCACTTTTTTGTGTTTTGCTTTTGAAGTCGGTTTATTTTCTCCTTATCACTAAAATGTGAGCAAACTCGAAGGTACCTAAAGGATTGACAAAATACTCTTAATAACTTAATTTACACATTCGTGCTGTTTGTCGCTGATGAGTTCGGTTGTATGTTCCATATCTTAGAAAGTGCTGAATCGACTTTGATGAAACATGCACTGTTCTCTAAGTTGAGAGATACTAAATCCAATAAAAAAGAATCATTCTGATCCGATAAGTAGTTTCGGAGAAATGCGTGGACAAACATGACAAACATACATACACTTATGAAATTTGGTACACGTGTTTAGAAGAACACAGATACAGAGTAACATATGAATATTGTGCTATTCCAAATACATATATACGTATCGAATTGATTACCATAATTTTTACCTTTTACGATATATTAAGTATTTCTATGTAAATATCGTTTTAAGTCTTCCTTTCCTTTCGTTTTATTTTTTGGGTACTACTCTTATTTAATTTATTTATTACAAGATTCTGCCAGCGGCTTCGCCCGTGCGGAAAGTGTTTTCTTATTCCAAAGGAACGTTATATCGGGATGAAAAGTAGCCTATGTGCTTTTCAAGACTATAATCTATCCATGTGCCAAATTTCAACCAGAGCCGTTCAGCTGTTCTGGCGTGATTGAGTAACAAACAAACGTCCATCCATCCAAACTTTCGCATTTATAATATTATATACTAGCTTCTGCCAGCGGCTTCACTTGTGGTCGAAAATTATTCAAATATAATCTATCTCTGAGCCAAATTTTATCCAGATCTGTTCAGTAGTTTTTGCTTGAAAAAGTAACAAACACATACACTCACAAAATTTAGCCTTAATGATATTAGTGTGATACGTACAATGTACAATGGTGATACATAGGCGGACCTAATGCAGCAATAAGGCATTCTCTACCTCCACTAGATGGACCGATGGCCTGGTTAAGGTTGCGGGAAGGCGCTGGATGCGAGACGCACGGAATCGGTCAATGTGGCGACGCCTGGGGGAGGCATATGTCCAGCAGTGGACGTCTTTCGGCTGAAATGATGATGATGATTCTCTACCAATCAACCTTTGGGTTAAAAAGGACCCAAAGGCTAAAAATAATAATGGCTAATAGAATATTTTTCATGGAAAAATGGCTGTGAAATCGTTGTCACAGCATCGCGTCCTGCTCGTCTTCTGCTTCAATTGATACGTTAAAATATCGACAATCAAGAACACAAAACGACCACTGACCCTTAGCAACAGTCTTTGTGAATAACCACCTGACAAGATCCCTTTCGCAACTATAGACCCTAAAGGACAATAAGATATCCCTTTCATTGTGTCCACTTGAGCGATAAGAACCACGGAACAATACTGAACAAACAAATGCTAAAAGCCGTCGAAAAGATTTTCATCTGGACTTTATTTTCCTTAATACAGTTAACCGGACAACAGTTCGACTGTGTCATTGATTTCGCTTTTATTCCGTAGCAGTAAGGTTAGTTTTTGTAGTTCATGGTGTTGATCGTACTTTTACAGTTGTTACCGTTGGCTAGTCATAATTGGGTAGGTCATCTGATATTATCTAAGGATAGTAGTATCCTAGTAATTGGATTAAGGAGATAACATGGGACTCACTTTGTATAAAATACTTCGTATCGTTAAGCTTAGCTTAGTCGCAGACTTAGGACCAAACCAACCGTGTATCTGATGGCATTTATCATCGGTAAAAATGACGAACTTCTCGTACAACCTATTCTTTAACACCATCATCAACATTTCAACCGAAAGACGTCCAACTATTGGACATAGACCATTTTTTTTTTTTTTTGCTTGGAGAAATTCTCATACTTACTGCGCTACCACGGGGAGATAGCGCAGTTATGTGGGACTCTATCCCACTAAAACTCCACGGTGTCCTACTTTGCCGCTTATGGCGGGAACACGGGAACGCGGAAGCATACATCCACGAACCCGCCGCGGCTGTCCGTCACCGGACCCTCCTTTGGGGATTAACCCCCGTCACCGGCGTACGAGAACACGTTGTACGCCGTGACCACCCCAGGAACCAAACCGGCACATGGGCACCAGACGACCCCGTGTGTGGCACCCCTGGTCCCTCTGTGACGGGTCAGGACAGTGGCGCCGCCACCTACTACTTTTCGCCCGCAGGAGATAGGGAGAGCGGCCAACGCTATACCAACACTCCTCCTCCCCTGCGGCCTCACCGCGTCCGCCATCTGACGGTGGCGACCCCGTGCAGGCCACGGAGAGTAGGGCGAGATGCACACCGTAATACCGGCACTCCTCTCCCGCCGCGGCCTCCAACCCTTAGCCGCGATGCCTACCATACCACATCGTGACCCGCCTCAGTTGCGATGCCGCCCATACGGCACCGCAATCTACTAATTGGCCGCTGTGTCGTCGGCTTTTCGTCAAAAGCCCTGACGAGCGGGCCCTCCTCGGGTTCCTCTTCGCTTCACCGTGGTTGTATTGGACATAGACCTCCCCCAAGTGTGACCACATAAACTAATCCTGTGTGTCTTACATCCAGTAAATTTCTGAATTTATCACCTGTCATCAGTTCAGCTATGAAGAGGACGGCTTTCCAACGCTGCATCCTTAGGCACTCGTTCGCCACTCCAGAACTTTTAAATCCCAACGATAATTCATTTTTCGAGCAATTTGCCGTGCCGACTGCCACTAAAGTTTAGCAATTCTTGGGGCTATGTCGGTAACCTTGGTTCTCCTGCGGATCTTCCTTCCTAATTCAATCACGCAAGGAAGTTTCGAGCATAGTCGTCTCCATTGATCTTTGGGTCACTTAAAGCCTTCTGATGAGGTCTTGTTTAAGTCCTTATTGTAATCACGGACAACACGCACTGATCATAAATCTATCTTCTGAACTCCTTCTTTATTTAAAGAAGTCCGGTGCAAAGTTGAATGCTCTCTTACTTTCTGATTTTGCGTTGTCTGTCTGCAAATGAAAGAATTCTAGATTTTCTAAAGTAAAACGAACGAAACATAAACATCTAAATGAACGAAACAAAAGGCTAACATCTGAAACTCTACATTGACGTACCGTATATTCCGTCTATTTCATCAGGAAAGTACCATTACTGTTCAAATAGTTAAGCAAAAGGACATAGATATAAAGTGAATTTAAACCAAATATAGAATCGTATAAGGTTTATTTTTAGATTTTGACATTTAGGATAGCACGGCACTTACCTGTAACAAGATAAGGAAAAACCAATTTATGTACCTAACATTTATACTCTCTTTACCCAATATTTTGAAGGTAAAAATAACGTTCTCTAACCGATAGATCTGACACCGTTAAACATTTTCCATTTGATCGTTTGCAATTCCCAGTAGTGGATCCACGAGTACCTATACCCAAATATGATCACGAACAAAATTCTAAGTAAATTATGTTGTGGTCAGTATAGCAATAGTGACGTACTCATAACAAATTCTTCGAATTGTTTATATGAACACACAGGTTTATCGTTGAAAATACGATCAAACAGAGTTTTCAGAATTTCCTAAACGGATTTCCAGTTTTCTGGAAAATATTTTTGGGCCAAATAAAATATTTTTTGCCATCGAGTACAAACAAACCCCATCTGGGAATACTTTCCAAAATACCTGCATGGGCTAAATCGACAAGAGACTATTACTAATAATGTTAGTGCTCGTGCAATTTGCGTCGAGATGTTAGCCAAGCAATCAAGCTAGATAACATTTAGAATAGAATAGAATATATATTTTTATTACAACTATGGTAGTTAGTGGCAGTATACTTTATAATTTAATCGGGCTTGTAGTAATAATACTTTAAGGTTGCTATATACGGGCTTACCCCTTTTATGAGATAAGGGGTTATCCCCACGCGTTTTTAATGCATTTCCTAAAGTTCTGCAATAAGTATTAGGCAAAAATGTGCAAGAATTATTTTAAGGCACCAATAACATTAAAATTAATTGGCTTAGAGCTGTAATTCTTATGTCAATGTACAACTCAAAAACAAACAAAAAAAAACCATAAAAAACGTGTAGTACACTAACAAAATTGCAGGTATTTATTGTGAAATTATGTTTAAAGATATCTTACCTTTTGTGTGACTATTTTTTAGATTTTCTTTGCTATGGCCATAAAAATAACCTTAAATGTACGCTTCTATGAGACCTAGGTCCAAAGTCATGGTTATCATGTGGATCCCGTAATAAGTAAGTTAGTTACTAAAATTTCTCTATCTTTTAGGATTTGGTGATTGCACACCATATGTGGGGTGTTTTTATTGACAAAATTAGATTTATTTTACTATTTTAAAGATGTATTACTACAAATTCGGGCATATTCAATATGCATAGTTAGATACTGTTGGATTGGAGATGTCCCACACCTTGTGCAACAAAGAACCGTAAACTATTTTAACAATATTATTTTTTGTTTAGAAATGCGGCCTCCAGCGCGCAAAGGCCAACCGGTCATCGTGGAGTTCAGCATCTATGTGGTAGACGTCAACTCTATCAATGTTGAAGACATGGACTTCAGGTAAATCTACATTTTCTCCTAAGGTTTATTGGAAGCCCAGTGCTAGACTGATTCTGTCTAGCAAAGACAGAATCTGTCTGAAATGGACCCTTTTGGTGCAGCCGTGAGGCACACACTAATATGTTATTATTAAGAATGTCGCTTTTTAGGGTGCCGTATCCAAACGGTAAAAACAGGACCCTATTACTAAGACTACACTGTCCGTCTGTCTTTCTGTCACCAGGCTATATCTCATGAACCGTGATAGCTAGACATTTGACATTTTCACAGATGATGTATTTCTGTTACCGCTATAACAACAAATACTAAAAACAGAATAAAATGAATATTTAAGTAAAATATATATATATGTTATTATTTTTTTATCCCATACAAAAATCGTGATTTTGTCGCCGTTTTTTGCGGTAATGGTACGGAACCCTTCGTGCGCGAGTCTTTACCCTCTAGGTACATAATCCTAAATAACGTTTATTTGCGCCAGGCACGACGCATACCATAGAAAAAAAACAAACGAAAAACTTTTTCTTTTTTTTTTTTTACTATGTATAGGCCTGTGTTTGACCACAATCTCACCGTGGTCAGTGATGATGTGGCCGATGGTGGTAAGCACACAAAGCCTAGAAGGGAACTGGCTCTCAAGTGCTGCTGTCGGAACACACCGGAAGGTGCTTGGCGACAGATTTTCAACTTGAGGGTGGTTGCCAGCCAGGCGGGTACTACAAAGTACCCTACCACCGTGCTATGGTTTCCTCACGATGTTTTCCTTCACCGAAAGCTCAAGTTCATTGTAGGATTCGAACCCGCGACCTTCGTCTCGGTATCCGACGTCACTACCACTGAGCTATCATCGCCTTCAACTTCAACTTAAATACAAATACAAAGTATGCGTCACAACCACGCAAAACGATCGCTCAGCATAATGCTGGGACTTGCATGCGAGACAGAGCCACAGCGCTGGAGTACTTACTTGTTTTTGCAAGTGGCTTCGCCCGCGTTGTGACCGTAAATTGTCAATCAAATTATCGTTCGTTTTAAATTAGTTATTTTGCAACAAACGTTGCTCCACACAAGGTATTACTCCTGTATTGTCGGTGCGTTTAAAGATATTATTAACAAACAGTTGTTCTGACAGTACTAATATTTCCTACAATAAATAGCCATGCGGGAAAGCGATTTCAATCGAACTCGCGACATGCCGCACAGCAGCCAATTGCTCAGCCATTACACCAATCATGTCTTGATTTTCACGTTTATTAATACTAGTAGGTAGTAGGATGTCTTTGTTATAGGCCACACACAATTTTCGATAGACAATTTGGGGACTACAGGATACGGAGCATTTCTCAAATGCTATGCGGACACTGATCCGGCAGTCCAGTCTAGAGTGAAGATTACAGCTGTTTCCTATTTGACCAGTCAATTGTAGATGTCATTGAGAGGTCTATGACTAGAAGCGGACGAGCACAATACTATCTTATATTGGGCAGATTGCGTGTTGGGACACGTCTTATTTTCACAATTGCCGATTCCAGACTACCTCTGTCTATTCTAGGTTGCCTGGAAGAGATCACGGAATGCGATAAGGCTATCAGTTGTTTTTTTTTATTTTTATTTTAGGCTTATGTATGTATCGTTTTAAATATTGGTGTACAATAAAGTATATATTAATGTATAAATAATAAATGCTTAAGGCTCGCTCTAAACTTTACTCAGCAGACTTCCGCCTTTACACTAAATGTGTAGACGGAAGTTATATTTAATTTCACCTCTTTTAATAAGCCAAAATAACATTCAAAAGTTCCCCTTCATCCTCAACACACACTTAAAAACGTTGTTCTAGGCGTCACCGCCACAAAATTAGCAACCCTCATACAGGCAAGATTGGTTTAAAACAATAACATCCGGGGAAAATTATCCTAATTTAAAATTCATTCACTCAACAATATTATAATTTCGCGAATTTGATGTTTACAATATTAATTTTCCATTAATTAAATTTAATGTCAACTGGAGATAGAAAGTTGAAACGAAAAGTTCAGAATAAATATTAATTTAAAGGATCATGTTGTAGATTTTCTGGAATTGCTCAAACGAGACACACTTGATTGTGCTCTAGTTTCAACCCGCTTTGTTAGGTAGTTCTTGTGATTTATTTAAACGATTAGAATATGAGCCATTTCAGTTACCTGCGCAAGTTGTAATAGTATATGGTACAAACTAACACCCGCTGTACTTAATATTTGTTTACTAGAGTACATTTTTTATCGACTTATTTTATGTTATATTCGAACCAAAATATACCTAAAGGAAAACAAAGGTAATCGACATACCCATAAATAGTGTCAGAATTAATTGATAATGTAGAGAGCACAAAACTCGTAGACGCTTGGCCGGTGGGGACAAAAGTTTCCTAAGTGGTAAAGTTCTCGCCTAACTTCTGGGCCGCCCTGAAGTTGGCTTTCCGATACGCAAGGCACGGCGCGGTGCTGTTTTTATATGAGATTTACTACTGCGCAGCCATTGAAGCCAACTTCAGGGCGGCCAAGAAGATTGATTTTGAGGATGCTGGATGTGAGCATTAGACAGGTCGATGTGGTAAATCCAAATAGTCACGTTCGAAATCAGCCACCCAGCATGACGGCTGAAGTCATTCTATCCAGGAATAAATAACTAGATTTTAACCAGATTATAAATAAATATACGGTGTCGCATAGGTACTCAAGTAGCTGCCACACAATATCCAAATCCCAATATACATACTGTCAAGCTTGTGCGAGCCCTACAATTTCGAAACAAAAATAAACGAAAAAATATAAAGCAAATAGATCCGTCTAAAGACACTCAGGAAACCGTCTAGAACAGAAACAAACATATCCTGCTTTATTAACCCCCGTCGGAAAAAGAGGGGTGTTTTAAGTTTGATGTGTGTTGCTGTGTATCTGTGTATATGTGTGTCTGTCTGTGGCATCGTAGCGTCCAAATTGGTGAACCGATTTTCATTGCGTTTCTTTTGTTTGAAAGGTTGTTGAGAGTGTTCTTAGCTATATTTGAATAAAATCAGTTTAGCCATTCAAAAGTCATAGGCGTTTCACTGTTTGAATCAGGGTGTTTACGCAAGATATCTTGTCATAATTACGTGTTCAATAGATTGCCGAAGCGTATCTACTATGTACTAGAAAAATTATGTAGCAAGGAATAAAAATGGGTCGGATTTTTTCAAATTTTGAAATTTTATTAGAGATTGAAGCTCCTTGTCAAAACAATTTCGTCTGCCACATGTAATGACGCATAATTTGTGGAGCGGTAATTAATACCTGGTCACTGATTGTGTGTTGTTAAAATATATAGTAAACTGAAGTTTGTATAGGAAGATGAATTGATACAATTTGCTTGTTTAAATAATCATTTACTTTTACTCATATGAAAACGTGTTGGCTCATAGAGTCCACAGTGGAAGAGCTTTTGACAGCTCTTTAAAACAGATCATAAATATCACAGATAAAATAAAAATATTAATGACTTTGTGTTGCCATTAACAACGCATTTCCATCAAAAACTTTTGAAGGGTAAAATTGTTATGGTATCCTTAAAAAGATTTTAATTTGTTTTCGTTATTATAAATCAGGCGTAAATCTGACGTTCAAATAATAAAATTAAAAGGCCATCAGAACACAACACATTGCTTTGGCTAGCCACATTTCAGCAGATATTATTAAGGCTTTACTTATTATATGGGGGCAAAAAAAAAATGGTGGTAAATAAAAATACGTTGGGACACTTAGTTGGAACTTTCGCTAATTATAATAGCAAAAATTCCAACTAAGCGTCCCATCGTTTCAGTCACACAAAAATAAAAAAAGTACTTTAATACTGATAGATGATTAACAACGTTGGTTAACTTAAACCGATAATATTATAGATCACTTTATAAAGATATTTTCGACACACTGGCCATCTGTAAAAAAAACTGCACTAAAATTTCAAATATCGAACTGACCTGAGTCAGTCGGACGCTTTTTCCCGTGCTCCCATCTCCCATCCACCAAACGCGTGATATGGAACTTAGTGCCACAATTTACTTACAGCCAACAAAAGACGGTAGGCAGACAATTTACAAATTCCTTTAACCAAAATCGTACATTGCATTGTCAAAACTTTGAACACCGTCTGAGCCTTAGCTCTGTTTTAAATTCTTCCAATATCTGCGCTGCAGGGTTTCTGCCTGCAGAGCCGTTTGTTGTCTGTAAACATTTAAGGGCTCGCCCGTATTTGTTTACGTTTGAGGGAAATGCCACCACGTTGTTTTTTAGTAAACAAACCAAAGGAGTTATTCCCGTGTTTTAAAAAACGGTCGCATTTCAACCTCAGTAGCATTCAGTAAAAAATACTTCAAATTTGTGTCTTTGTCAAATTTTTGGCATTAATTGACGTTGAGACAAGATTACAAGTAGATTCTGAATATTTTAATTACACCCGATAATTGTTTTCACAATTATTCAAACACGTTGCGGCCAGTATTCAAAGAATTTCTGTTTACTGGTAGAAACAAACCATTTACACGTGGAGATTCCATACAAACATTGAACATTGCGCTTGGCTACACAGTAACGCATCCATAGGGATCGAATTGAACTTAGGTTTTCGAATTTCGAAAACTTTCTAGCTCGTGTTTCTTGTTTGGTCGTCTGTTTATGTTTAGCTACGTTTTTTTTATTATTATCTACAGGCTCGCGTTTTGACTGCCATTGTCATTTCGTTTGCCTTGTTTTGGGACACTGGGACAAATTTTCGCATACACATTTCTACACCATGTTGCTGTCCTTTAGAAATAAAGATTGTCATGTTTTTTTAAACTAATGGGTTATATATAGATTTAGGCTGTACTTTTTTGTCTTTCAGTCATCATTATCAGCCTAGCATTTCTCAACTATGTTGGAGTCTTCAGTCTAACAAGATGCTGGTATAATACCAGAGTACAAAAGTAGCACATCCATTTCGTCAAAGCGCCAAAAATATTAGGGCACTATAGGTTTTAATTAAGGGAATTGACGTTCAGGATTTGCCTCGAAATTACCATAGACTCAAAGTGTTCTTAGATGTCAGCGATGGTAATTTATTTATTCAAGTATACATGTATAACTTTACAGGTCACACCTAAGGCGTTATACAATGAGAAAAAAGAAGACACTTAAGGTTACACTAGTCAACGGCACGAACTATTTGGCGGCGGAGTTAAAATATTTGCTATCTCATCCGACATCACGCAGGAAAGAGATAGACGCTGTGATGAGCAGTAAGAAGCTAGATCGTGTTCGTATACACACTCATAACGCTGTGTGACGCACACATGCGCAATTTCATTGCAGAGCGCCGACAGCGCGGCGGTGTGTGTGCAAAGATTACTATAATATACTTGTGTGTGGTTGCGGTGTCAAAGCTAACACCTATTTTTTATGTTTATGTTGTCAATGAATTGCATACGCGCCACCGCACCGGCGTGCCGGTAGAACTTTGGATTATTACTGTGTGTAACGTAATTAGAAGGCACTCAATTTACTTGTTGTTATGCACCTATACTTACCCGCGACTTTGCCAACTTGACAATAAGATGTTTTGCGAAAATGTGAATTTACATAGATATTGTTATTATCGACAAGTAATGTTAGATTTGACTTTTTAATTATTTTTGGCGGCGGCGACGGCAGAGCAGCGCGAGCCGCTTGCGCGCTTATTGAACCTTAGTTATAAGAATGAAAAGTGTTCGAGCGTCAAGTCGGTAGATTTTACGTTGGCAGAGCGGGCGCCAGGGCTTCGCTGACTGTAGGTATCGTACCAGCGCGTGCGAAAAGCTAGGCTCTATGCGCACGGGTGTAGGTCATGTCTTTATGTTTTTGTATTTTATTGCAGGTTTTGCAATTATTACAATGTGTGTTAAATAGGTATTTACTTACCTTAGCTAGTAAGCTATAACCTACAGGCGCCTCCCCGTAAGTAGGTATTTCATACCAGCCAGAGTCAGGATAACTGCTTTTTCGACAGCGCCACTTTGATGTGAGACTTGTTTTCTAGGTAATTAGGTTCATCAAATAAAAAATAATGTTATTTTGTAAATTGTTTATTGATTGTTTGTTTACAATAGCAGTTTGAAATATTCTCTTTGTTATCACAATACAATATAATAGCTTCGGGTGGCTGAGCCGAGCTTGTGAGTGTCAGCGCGCATAGTAGGTATACAAATAAAAAACCGGCCAAGTGCGAGTCGGACTCGCGCATGAAGGGTTCCGTACCATTATCGCAAAAAACATCACGTTTGTTGTATGGGAGCCCCACTTATATATTAATTTTATTCTGTTTTTAATATTTGTTGTTATAAAGAAATACATCATTTGTGAAAATTTCACCGGTTTAGCTATCACGGTTCATGAGATGCAGCCTGGTGACAGACAGACAGACAGACAGACGGACCGCGAAGTCTCAGTAATAGGGTCCCGTTTTTACCCTTCGGGTACGGAACCCTAAAAAGAATCATCAAAATCGGTTCACATTAAAAAAGTATTGAGGTAAGTAACAAAAAAAATACAGTCAAATTGAGAACCTCCTCCTTTTTGAAGTCGGTTAAAAAATAGCTTCCTTTTGTGTTTGTCCGCCGCTGAAGCCGAGCCGATATCGATATAACAGATAGGTACCTACATAATAATGAACTTTCGATATAAGTAGGCACGACTATCGAAAATCTTAAAATACCTAATCTAATTGGAATCTAATATCCTAATATATACAACAGAACTCTTCAATAAACAACGGCAAATCTCTCGGGATTGCTGCGATCGCAAAACTGTTTATTGGTTAGGCCTTTTGATAACATAACGTCAAGCCGGTACGCTCTAAAGGGGTACGCAGATTTGTACAGTTCACCCTGAAAGATACACTCTCATTGCACCGGTTATGTTAGTTTTATGTTCGGTATTCAGGTAATCTATTCAGGCATAAATTTGGGCATTTTAGGCCCAGATTTTCTCTAATCTGAGATTATAGGTATTATTGAACTTGATCTTTATGTACCACAACTAAAAAAAAAAAATTACGAAGAAACAAAAACAAGAACACCGACTTCCGAAATTAGTTATTTTTCACTTTGTAGTGTTTTTATTTGGAAGTCGGTAGTATTTTTAAAAAAGATTTTCTAATTATAGATAAAGATAGGCAGTTTGTAATTTTAAAATTTTATAAATGCGCGTGAAATATTAGAATTACAAGTCTGTGTTTATTTAGGTATAAAAGTCAAGTCAAGCGCCCTCATGAATTGTACAAACTAAATTCGATAAAAGATTCAACTTACCCATTGTTACTTGAACTGCTGAAGATCACTTCACCTACGCAACAAGTTCAAATTCAAACGCCATGTTAATCAGTATGAAATCCCACGAACGCCAGGGTCAGTAAAATTTCGGACCAATTCAAAATAATCAACACAACACATAAAGGAATATCGGAATCCAAAATTCAAGCCAAGGGTCAATGTTATAAAATATTATACGAATACGTTATCGTCGATATCACAATATCAATAACATACACCGCACGCGCGTAATTACGGTGACGTATATATTATGCAGCAGACGATTGAGGCCCCTCTGGGGCAGCGGGGCGCGGGCGCCGGGCGGTAGCTAAACTAGTGAGCGTGTGTGTGTGTAGGTGTAAATGCGACGCACGCGCACCCCTCCGCCCCACTGACCGGGGAGGAAATTTGTAGCGAGATGGATGATGATTTAGAACGAAAACGAGCGCGCGAAATTTTATAAACAGACCTTTGGTAGTCTGGATATCATGAAAAAACCACTGAATGTATCTGTTCAAAATAAAATTATTTGCATTGTTGAACAACTAATCTATCCCTGTATGGAGGCCGTTTTTCAATTTTCTTTCTTCTTATGGTACTTATTTGCGCCCAAAGATGCGTTAAAATTGGTGTTGAAATATGGAACTTTCGAAGCTCATAACTTTCAAGCTAATTTTTTTTTGTACTTTTTGCTTCCATACAGGACTAGATAATGATGAGACAAATTGATATAATTTTTTATTTTGAACGTACATCGTCAAACAGTGGAGTAAAACCCAAACTACGTTTGTATGGAAGAATTTTGGACTAGTGCAACCTTAAACGAAACATATATGAATTAGGCAAAATTAAATATATCTATATACTAATAAAAACTAATAAAAAAAAAAAAACACGATATAACAAAAAACATAAAAGAGTTATACAAAAAAGAAAAAAATAACAGAAAAAACTTACAGAATTAAAAAAATTTAGAAAGAATATTTATTTATTTATTTATTTATTTTATTTCGGGATAAAAAACAGAAGTACAATTAAATGTTATACATACTATCTAATTAAACAAAATACTTATTATACTACTAGCAACATTATCCACTTATTACTAATTTGATAATTATTAATGCTACGTGCTAAAAAAAAGAGAATACATGAGCAACGTTTCTAACAACGAAATTTATGAACACAAATAGAGAAGAAAAGAAAAATACACCACTTAATAATTTATAAATAGAGAAGAGAATCGACTAGAGATTTCCTAAATTGTTGTGCTGTTAGATTAAAAATATCAGTGTTTTCAAATCTAGTGTTGTAGGAATCCACAAGTTGGCGCAGAGGAGCGCGAAAGCCAGCATTTGAATTACAGACTTGCCTGATATTAATAGAAAGTAGGCGGTATGAACGCGCTTGTCTACGCACTACTGTCCTCGGAACGATGTAACAAATTTTATTTACTAAGTCTGTACAATCATATTTGTTATGCACAATACCATGTAGAAACATTGTTCCGAGAAGCAGTCTTCTGGATTCTAGGGTTAACAGTTTGTAATTCTTAAGTAACATATCATGCGAACCGTGGCTGTGATAGCATCTGTAATGCAGAGCTCTTAGGAATTTACGTTGAACAGTCTCAATCGAGTCAATATACTTTGAGTAGTAGGGATTCCATATCATAGTAGCAAACTCCAGACAAGGTCTAACAAGCGATATATATAAGTATCTATAGGTTGATGGACGCTTGAAATCCTTGCTATTGCGCATAACAAACCCGTACATTTTAAGGGCTTTGCTGATTACATTGTCTACATGGATATTAAAATGAAGTTTAGAGTCGAGCACCACACCGAGGTCACGCAATGAATACACTCTTTTTAATTGTGTATTAAGCAAGTGATAGTTATAAGTGTGCTGCTTTATGTTTTTGGTGAATGTAATCGAATTACATTTGGATAAGCTCAAAGAGAGTTTATTCAAGGTGCAATAGCTAGACAGTCGATCTAAGTCACTTTGAAGCTCCAAACAGTCATCAATACTTTTTATAGTTTTGTACACTTTCAAGTCATCCGCGTATAGTAAAAAGTTCGAATGCTTAAAACAAGCGTGGATATCATTTATAAACAACGTAAACAACAAAGGGCCCAAAATTGAGCCCTGAGGAACCCCGGATGTGACGGAAATTAGCTCCGATTGAAATCCGTTAATAACAACCTTTTGAGTACGGTTTGTTATGTAAGAGGTAAACCATCTCAATAAATTGCCGCGAATACCATTGAAGGCAATTTTACGCAAAAGTAATTCGTGATCCACCTTGTCGAACGCTTTTTGAAAGTCTGTATATACTGCATCAGTTTGCAAACGATTATCCATATTTTCAAAAACATAGCCTACAAAAATAAGTAAATTTGTATAAGTAGATCTTTGTTGGACGAATCCGTGCTGTTCTTTAATTATAGCCTTGTGTAAAGTAGGATAAATTTCGTTATAAACCAGTCTCTCAAAAAGCTTCGACAAGGTAGACAGAATCGAGATCGGACGGTAGTTCTCTACGTCATCCTTTGATCCCTTTTTAAAGACAGGGGTTAAGTGAGCTATTTTCCATACATCGGGAAAAACACCCTCGCTGATACATTTATTGAACAACAGATGAAGGGGCTCACATAAGTGATTGGCAACACGTATGAAAAACGAGGGAGGGATGCCATCTGGTCCAGGTCCTTTTGAAGGGTCTAACGACTTTAGCTCCTTATAAACTTTAGAAGGCTCGATATAAATATTGTTGATAATATCACTATTATCATGAAAAATAGAAGGCGGTTGCCATTTATGGACATCAAGAGACAATGGCTCATACACTGATTGAAAATAGTTAGAGAAAAGTTTACAAATATCACGTGGATCACTACTGGAATTACTCTTATATTTAATATTGGATGGAATTCCCGAGTTATTCCTTTTACTAGCCACATAGCCCCAGAAGTGTTTGAGATTTTTATTAATATTTTGTTCTACAGTTTTTATATAGTTTGAGTAACATAAGTAACATTCTTTGTTGAACCTGCGGCGATATAGGGAAAATTGCTCATAGTCAGATATATTATTGTACACTTTCCATTTGGTCCAGGCGTTGTTTTTATTTTTGAATAACTTTATAAGGGGTCGAGTGAACCAAATGGGGAATTTAGAAGTTCTGTATGATTTTTGCGGGACGTGTTTTCTAATTATACTAAACAAGCCATCGTAAAATGCGTTTACCGACTCCTCTGCTGGTAAATTTTTAAGCAAGCTGTCCCAGTCAATTTCAGATAAGTCTGCCTTTATTAGATCATAATTGCCCTTAGTATAGTTATATTTGATGATTGGGCAGCGTTTCATAGGTGCATATTTCAAGTAAGGGGAAGTCACAGCACAGTAAGGAGGGTGATGTAGGTCCACGGGTACTAAATAATCGCTCGGTTGGTAAACATGGCAGTGTTCATTGGAGATCAGTAAATCCAATGTTCGGTTGTTAGCATTCGTAAAATTATGATATTGCGTAGCGTTAGATTCAGCGATGAAATTTTCTAGACATCTGCAACTGAAAGACCGGGCCTCACGGGGCTGGTTGCACGCAACACTGTCACAGGAAGACCAGTCCAAGGTCGGTAAATTAAAATCACCGATTATGTAAAAACAATGTGTCATGGGATTACTTAAAATTGTCGAAAGCATGTCCAAATATGTAGAATAGATGTCGTCTGGTGTGTTCGGTGGAATATACACCGCGCTGATAATGTGTCGCTTCGCACGATCACGGCTAGGTACCACCCTCGCGTTTACCAGTGGCTGCGCGATCTCGGTCGCAACGAAAGACGTTATAGCGCTCATCTATAACCTCACAATCTGCTATTTCTGACATAAGCCATGTTTCCGTTAATACAATAATGTCGTATGCGTTACTTAAGATATTCATATAAATTGTCTGAAGTTTGCCACGTATGCCCCTACAATTCTGATAATAGATAGTAAGTGTATCAGGCATTAAGCTGGAGATAAGTTATGACACGATTGCTAAATAAAGTAGAACTTGCAAATATATTTAGAGATGCTGCCACTAAGCCCGGTGTTACAAATAACAGATATCGAAAATAAAAACAATATTGAAGGTAGAACGTTTTAAACTCGCATAAATTTAGATTGTATAAAAAAGGAAAGTTTAAGTAGTCGATTCTTATTATAATTCGATGTATGATATAATTAGTTGCAGTAATAAGACTGTATAATATGCTAAACATTTTGTTTTGTGGTTGTATCATTGGTGACTTTAAATTTGTGAAAATCATTGTTGTTTCGAATAGCAAGTATTGTTGATATGTCAGTCCTGCGTACAAGAATCGTAGAGTGCTTAACCCAACAATGCTTAAACTTGTGTTTATTAGCCTCAAGGCGACATTGGCGAAAGAACAGCTTTTTCTTCAAAGTAAGGTGCTCATTCACGTATATTGTATGTGGAGTACCTGCTATGCCAATCTGGTCGGATTTCAATCCCTTAGCCAAGCGGTAGGCACTCAACACATTGTCACGAAAAGGCACCGAGGAGAACCTAACCACAATATTTTTGGGTCTATCTTTATTCAAAGTTTTCTGAGGCACGCGATGTATGGAAATAATATCGTTTTGGGTAATTGGAAATTTAATTTTTTTACCAATTGATGCAATAAGTGTGATCAGATTCTCCCCCCGCCTCTCCGGGACATTACATATTTCAACATTACAGGCTCTGGCTTGTTGTTCTAACGTGTCGATTTTAGCCTCAAGCTCAGCGACTAGACTATCGGTGCGTTCCGAAGAGGTGAAGCAGCCTTCTAGTGTGGAGATCTTCATCATGACATCGTCGCATTGATTGGAGGTAAACTGTAGTGAACTTTCCAATGAGTCGATGCGCTGAGTCAAGTCCTTGTTCCTACCATCCAGGGCTATCATCTGCCGCTTAAAGGTTTCCTGTTCAGCACGCAGAAAGTTGATGTCATTACGAATTTCTGTAGTGTGCGTGGTGAGAAGTTCTAAGTCGCCTTTCATACCAGCAATGCTGGAGTTGATAGCGGCCAGGCTGGAGTCAACATTGCTGCGAAAAGACTTCAAGGTCGATCTTAGCTCTGAAGCAAGCGCGTTTAAATTGTCAGTAAACACGCATTCTGGTTGTTTACGTTTCCTGCATGTAACTCCCGGATCGGCCTCTGACGTTGTTGTCCTTAAATCAGGGCTAGAGCTAGTTTTGTTAGGCGAGTGAGACATCATAATTATTATTAGTTCAAGTCTTGAGGGTCCACAGGCAACGTAGGTACCAAATCGAAACAAAAAAACAAAAAATTCAAGCAAGAATAAATTATATCTTCAAAGTGTCGTTCTGACTATCGCTATGTATCGTGGTACAGGGCCGCCAATGTGACGTCACTAAGCGTCAAGCTACTGACACCGTATTTCGCTGCGCCGCACTTGTGTCGAGTTGGTTCGGTGGTCCGAGCCGCGCTCCCGTCAAGAGCGCTTACGCTGGATGTCGCAGGTTCGAATCCCACCAAGTGATTCTCCGTTTGTATGTTTGTACTCACGATTTTTACGAGTACTGCAGAGACACGACGATTGATTCGTTTCGTCTTCGGGGGAACACGAGCGAGACACAGCACCGGGATCAAATATGGCCGCCACAGTAAATGGACAATCCCGCAAGATAGTAAGAGAGGGACCGATAAATAGCGAAAATCGCCAACTTGTCCGCCAGTAAATCACAATAAAATAATACAAAAAACAAAAAGACTAAGAGAGGCAAACAAACGTCCACACGTAGCAAAATAGAAACGCAATATGATATATATATACAATTATTCACTAATCTAACTTTCATCCATCTTCTCACAAAAACTTACACTTAAATCTTTAAATGGTCGAAATGATAAAATTAAAATAGGCCCTAGACATGTGACATTGTATCATCGAAAGCGTGGTGATAGCGATTGTCAAAAAGATAAAATTGTATGGGATTGACAAGCGATATCGAAAAATCACGTGATTATTCCCTTACATTTTGACATTTCGACTTTTTTGATTTCGACGCGTTCACTGACATCGAATGCCACTTGTCTGGAGCCTCTGGATTGATCGCGTGACATTTCGATAGCGTTTGAAATTCCCATACATTTTTACCCGACTGCCGAAGGAGGGTAATGTGTTTATCAGTCTATGTATGTTTGTTTGTTCCTATGTGGCGTTCTAGCGACCAAACGCGTGGGCTGATTTTGATGGTTGTTACGTTAATCGATTTGCCTTAACCCTGCGAGTGTCACTGGTTACATTAAAATTTGAAAATAGGAAAATGGCGGTTTTTGGGCGCCATATTGTGGGGACCCAAATTTTTCTTCCAAACCTATCGTGTGGGGTAGCAAAATAAAGGGTTTTAAGAGGTGATTTCAAAAATATATAATACTCATATGTTTAAATGTACCTAATTCGAAAAAAAAATAACTAAAATGTTAAAAATAAAAAACAAAAAATTAAAAATATCAAAAAACCCGACTGCTTGAAAAGCGAACTAAAAAGACGTAAACAAGGAGAAAATCATGCTGTGCAGTCGGAGTATACATATTCGCGAGCTGGCTGACCAAAACCAGACGCAGTCGGGTGTATTGATATCTTTTTTTTTTTTGACATTTTTCCTATCGCTATCGCAACGTTTTCGTTCAACGTTCTCAGGACTTGATTTATCTTTCAGTCATTGAACTGTTTTATAAATATGCCTTTTCTCATCATTTCAGAGTGGACATGTTCATAAGACAGACTTGGAGTGAGAGCCGGCTGCAGCTGCCCGAGGATATCTTTGAAGAGGGTGATGATCATGTGACCCTGCCACCAGAGTTCTTCGACAACCTGTGGCATCCTGACCCGTACTTCTTAAACTCCAAAGTCACAGGTAAGTGCTCTAAGTGTTTTATTAAAATAAATATTGCCTTTACAAAAACTGTCTGTTTACAAATGAAACTCCTAGCCAAAGAAGTTTCAATAGAGAAAAACTTTTGTTAAATCTTTGTATAGTTCAGTGGTTTATATTGTGTCTGTACCAATTTGTTTATGCTTAGATAAAACTAATTCGATAACTGTAATTCGTTTGCTTCGAAACTGTTTTAAATTCAAGGTTCTTGTGATAGCGAATTTCTTTTTATATTTTATGAAATAATATATTGATAGTTGGCCCAGATTGGTGTGGTAAAGAAATTTTCTAGATGTTAAATAATTTTGTCAATTTTAAATTCAATCCCTTTTTAAGAAATATTAGGGAGTAAATAAAATTCTCGTTTTTATGTACAGCCGGCAGAGTAAGTGATTTAACACCTGCTATTGAAAACAAATTTTGTATTGTTTAAAATATGTCCAGGAAAATCCTATGGTATATAATTTAAACATTCCAAAGAAATTTTGTTGTTATTTCTTTAACAATACATTTAATAATTACGAAATCAAGTGAAATATAAACGCAGAGTTATAATTTCAATAATTAAATTTTGTTTAAGAAAAATAATAAAATTTTAATTGAGATCGGTCATTTTCACAAATTCTCGAAATCCTGTTATTATTTTGGGTTCAAAGTAACATTTTATATAATGAAAATATTAAAACTGAAATTGAAGTAGGTACTTTCCACAAATGCCAAAAATTCTGTAAAATGTGCCTACTCGAGCTTTTATGATAAGTATTTATCAGAAATCGAGACAACCGAGCAAATAAATAAAGAAAAACCATTTTAAATCGAGAGAAAATTGTGGTCACCAATTCTTTGTTTGAAACATAAATTACCTACACTTTTTTATGTACTGTGTATTTTATGTTTTTAATTCTAAATAAAACATTTGTAACTCTTAGAGTGCTAACCCTAATATGCTATGCTACAATACTGTTTGTTCACCTAAGCTATCCCGAAAATTCATAAATTATTTGATAAGTTTTCTTAATTCATCAACTTATCTTCTTAATTCAGTTTCAAAGTTAATTTTAACTAACTTTTAAGTAAATGTATTAATTCTAACAAAGTTGTGCTTTTTAGGAGGAGCAATGCATTACAAACCACGGTCTCCCGGTAATGTGAAAGTTTATCAGAGCTCCTTTTGTCACAAAAGCCCGCTGTACATGTTATTAATGTCATTAACTTCTTAAAAAACTCTATTTGTTGTTTGTAAAGAAACAAAGGATTTATGTCTTTCGTTTGTTTCATATAAATCGTATAAGATACTTACATCATGTTTGATGTTTGTTTCTGAGATATAAAAGTTGCCATCTTTTACATTGTGATATATTCAGGTATAAATACGACTGGTAGGTACATAATTAGCAAATTGATTGCTTGTTTATTGATTGAGTTTCTTCATGAAATTAGCCAAATGTTGGGTGATAATTACACAATTGGTGTCTTCGTGTACAGCATGTCAATCTTCTTTCTCTCTATTAATCGTTATCTCAATAGTTAGGAGTGGAAGGGGGGATGAGGGAGGGGGGGACCTATCTATTATATCTTATATCATATTTTACACAATCCAACCATCGTTCCTTGGGTCTTCTCTAAAGGTACGAGTTCGTAGCCGACTGCATACAGTAGCAGCAGACGACGTGTGCATACTCAAAAAAATTCTTACGACATGGTCCCTATTCCTCTGCACCACATGTCCATACAAATACAATATATTCCCACACAACTTCTCTGTACCTGGTGCCACTTTCAGCCTCTCTAAAAATATAATATTGAGTGCGCTCGTAAACACCCAAAAACGAATAATAAAAGTAATTCATAAAAATAATAAATTTTAGTACACTTATACGAGTCATCATTAACATTTTTAAACGCCAATTCATTCATAAGAGCCTTGCATATTTTCGCTCGTAACTTCCCCAGTTAGCAAACGCAATTTACTCGGGAATGTTTACGTGTTTCCACGAATACGAATATTTACTATAGACTGTTATTGGAGCACACATAATGCGTACAAATTGTTGTGCGAACATATGCTTGCACAGAAATAGCACAATTTACACATTTTACTGCGCTATTTTTAATTTTTATGAACGAAACTGTTACTCAGTTTGTGTTGTGTCATTGGTAGGGAATAGTAGAAACTGCTGTTTTAAACTCGCATTAGAATAGTCACAATATGTCAGTTATTTTGTCCTTTTATACACTCAATAATGCTACGTTCTTAGTATATATACATCCGTATACATCCGTAAAAACATAAGTCATTGTGTTGTTAGAAATCAAAACGGAGTTGACCCTGAATTCGACTGCGAGTTTGGTGCCATCTGGAGCTACCTTCAAGCAACAGGACACACAGGAAACGATAAATGTCGCACTGTTTTCCAATAATATGCTAAACCAGTCCAAGTGTAAAATCTACTGACGATGCTTACAACGGCATAAGTGGCGTCTCAGGATAAGGAAAGCAAACCCCGAGACGGGAGTGTTGGCATTGTGAAAGAGAGAGTCCAAGAGTAAAAGATGGCAATTACTTGTTAATATCTTTTTTATTTACTCAAGTTTCACCCTCCACTTAAAGTCCATTGAATGGGCCGTTAATTACTACGCGATATGTACAGCGGGCTTTTAAATCACTTTGCAAAACAATAAATGCTTTCGATCACTCACTGAGTTGTTACTTGCAAAATTTAGCTTGAGAACCAGTACGTTTGCTTGCCAACTATTTTAGCTATTACAGAATTAAACCCTCAACACGAATGCATGAAATAATGAGGACAATACAAGCTAAGAATAGGGACAAACTAAATCAAAGCTATTTCTATAATGCGGGCAAGAACCACAATTGTTAGAACAGTAAAAGTTTTGCAATATTATTAGTTCCTTGTCAAGTTTTGAACTTTCTTGCATGTTTTTTTTCCTTGTCTCTGTATTTATTATTCACCCAATGTCGTAAATTCCAACACAAACTTTTGTATTATTTATTGCCTTGACAGAAATATTCTTTCAAACTTTTATTACAAATTATTTTGACAAGCATTTATCTTCAATCAAATGAAACTGTATCTTGTGAACCCTTAAATTAGTATTCTTGAATTAAAAATGATTTCAACACAAAAGAAAATTAAAAATACCGGAATAGAATTCAATATAATAAAAGTTTCCATTATATCTGAACACCGTTTAGTCACTACTGAGTTCTTAGTTTCTGTAGGTGATAAAATTTCACATTAGCGCATAATTTGAGTCCCTATCTTGAGTTGCCAGTAGATAGACAACTTAATGACGGTCACAAGTAAAGTCACATTAATTTAATAGCTTGGGGCCAACTTTGGTGAACACTCGGTTGAAGCACTAATGATCACTGTATAGTCACTGGTTATGAAGTGAGCTTTGGCTTACCTTGCAAGTTTGGACATGAAAATTGTTTTTTTTTATTCTTTTTTTCACGCCATAATAATGTTATTATCACAATTTTATATCTATGCTGTTTTATTTTAGGGAGTACTGAGAGTTTCTGCACGTAAAACAAGAAAATATATATATTTATTTGAAAAAAGTGTGGACACACTTCTTGCAAATACAGTTGTTTTTTTCAAAAAGTAAAAAAAAATTGCCTTATACAAGGTTACGGTAACTCATAACAGAACTGAGTCCCCAGGGTGTAAGAGACATTGAAGTATTGCCAATCGTGGGGGTCTGATTCCATATCCCAAATTCGGAGCTCTGAATTGGAGATATTAATTCAGACTCTTTTACCGGCGCCTTCGATCGCTATAAAAACTCTTACCGGTGGGAATTTCAAAATAATTCGGCCTCATTTCTTGTCTATATCATAAAAGAAACCATTGTACAAAATTTCAATTTTCTTAGTCAAAGGGTGAGATAATAGTCTGCGTGAGCCTACAAATAATAAAAAAAGGTTTCGGCTCGGCGTTGATGAGTCAGCCAGTCAGTAAGTCAGGACTATTCATTTTATATGTTGCATTAATAATTTAGTTCAGCACACGATTGCTCTTAATAACCTGACAACCAGTAGCCAATATTTTTGAAATGTAATTTCCAGGAAAAGGAAAAACCCTATTTTCAACTTCTCATCGCAAACATCTACCAACCAACCTTGGCACGTTTTGCGATCAAAAATACGTAACTACAAAAACTGGAAATCTTATTGGTAGGTATATTGATATCGTTTATCGAATACACATTGTAATGTTCAAGTTTTATTGCACATAATAAAATAGAGTTGGAATTAGGGATGAAAAGAAGGCCATTTCAAAGGAGAAAAAATAAAATATTTAGTTGGCTAAAGGAGCAACCCTTGTGCCAATATTACACAAAAAAAAAACCGTTTTACGTCTTTCTTTATTTCTTCTAAATTATTAAATCGTTTATTTTGAAAAAACAACACATACAAACCTACCAAACTGCGTGGCAGTTTGTCGGCGGGATGAGCGCTCATATGGCATTTATGGCAATTCGTTTACGACACCTACACTTAGATATATGATATATGTATACATAAATGAGTATCCACAAACACAGATCAGTGGCAGATGGCAACACGGGCCATTCGCTGGCGCGGTGGCGGCACGGCCACATATCGACAAATGATAATAATATAGTTAAATTAACAGGCTCCACTAAATAACTCACTTGGTATTTAAACTGGCGGGAGGCATTTTTTGCCTGGCGATATTAGTGACATGGAAGTAAAAACATGAAAGTTCGAGTTATAGGTATTTCCGCCAATTTAGGTTATACAAGCTCCACACACAGGTATATGCGGATTTCGTGCGGCAGTTCCACTTTGGTGGAGTTCCCTTTTTTCGCGTAAGCCTCGCTCTATTGATCGAAGAACGCAGAACGCTATGGTATGTGGTGTCAGACACATAATCCTCCTCACCGCTGACACATACTGCGACGGAACAAAGACTGTTCCGATGAAGTAATCAAAGCTTAACAACCTTAGTTCAAATAGTACGTAATCCCGGAGAAATTTCCTCCGTTTCACTGTTTTATGCCGAAAACTGCCTAACTCAACGATTTATGGGATTCTAACTTATTTAAATGGATTCATTGGATTTGAATAACCAATATTGAGGGCAACGACCTCGATTCATAAGGATATTGAATTTCGATGTGTTGATGACCTTTGAGTTTCGAAATAGGGATGGATGGGTGAGATACTAGACGCTTTCAACTCGACATAAAACATTGCCAAAATTATTTTTCTGCACTTTTTTAGAAAAAGTGACATAGATTCTATTATCGATAAAAATACTCAAAAAAATCAAAATGTACGTAATTTTTTTTATAATCGTCGTCGATGACAAAATGTCACTTTTTTTACAAACCCAGATGCTCTAGACCAGTGACATTCTACAAAATATCGCTGAATACCCCTTTGTCTAGAAACTCAGGTTATATGAACCTGAGTTCCTGCCTATAATACCTGCCTCTATCTAGGTAACACTACAAAGCGAAAAATATCTTTGATACCAATTTTTTTTCATCTTTGACACCGACTTCCGAAAAGAAAGTTGTTTTTCGCTTTGTAGCGTTTTGTTTTGAAAGTCGGTTTATTGTTTTTGACAAAAAAGTTTTTATCAAAAACAAATTGATAAAAACTAAAAGAAATCCTCGGAACAGTGAGGTCGCTCCGCGAAGCCTGTGAAGCCCCCAGGAAGCTTCTGTGCTTTTGGACGGAGCTAGGCTGGCTACTTTAGCCAGAAACCCCACGCACAACGGACCAAATGGGAGTCTAAGTGCGGAAAAGGGAGTCCCTCTTCATTCATTCATTCATTCACAAGTGTGTTGAAAAACGTCGTATGATACACGTGTGTATTGATGATTACCGTCCTCGGCTCTTTTAACACTTTGACAGCCGAAGATTTTAAAACGCGGATTCCATGGTTCGCCGGCGATTTTCGCCGATATTGCAACATTTATAAAATGAGAACTATCAATGATAAATCTATAATTATTTTTTTATTTATAATATTGACTTGTTTATTTCTAGGATAAAAATAAAAAACAGACGTAAATTAGTTTTTTTTTATTTAAAAATGTAGAATAAATAAAACCGGCCAAGTGCAAGTCGGACTCGCGCACGAAGGGTTCCGTACCATTATCGCAAAAAACGGCAAAAAAAAACACGTTTGTTGTATGGGAGCCCTACTTAAATATTTATTTTATTCTGTTTTTAGTATTTGTTGTTATAGCGGCAACAGAAATACATCATCTGTGAAAATTTCAACTGTGTAGCTATCACGGTTCATGAGATACAGCCTGGTGACAGACAGACAGACAGACAGACAGACAGACAGACGGACAGCGAAGTCTCAGTAATAGGGTCCCGTTTTTACCCTTTGGGTACGGAACCCTAAAAAGAGGTTTTATGGGAAAAAAAAAAGTCGAACATGGACTTGTACGTGCACTCGCAATAGCGGCGCGGGAACACTGGCGCAGCGCGACACTCGATAGCTTGTTCCGCTCACACCAAGCGCCCCACCACGGTTATTCTTACATGTGTGCGTAGCTAAAGCACTACACTATTATATCAATGCACGCCAAACACGGACTACGGACGTCGTTTTAAAACAAACACTAAGAAAGTCAGTACTGAGAACGTGATCAGCGTCACAATACAATCAACGAAATGTGAAAGTGTTAAGACCCTCACCTAACGGCGCCTCACTCAATGGCGCCTCAGCGGTAATCACCAACATTACACACTTGTACCATAATCTTCTAAGCGTTTTATAACATTAAAGATTACGTTGAGGACAAAAAGGCTTGGGATTAAGCTGCTCCACTTAATTTAGTTTTTTTTATTTTGCATCGTGAATTTTGTTTTTTATTTTTCTTGCAATGACAAGAATATTTACTTTTTAAAGTATTATATTATTTTATTTAAATTATTGTGAATGTGAAGACTATGTGGATCATTATTTTTTTTATTTTTATTTTAATTTATCTTAGTTAGTTTTTATTCATGGTCTGGCAGTTTGTGTATTTATGCGGCCTACCCGAATGTCCTTTCTTTGGTATTGTTCGTCAATTTGTTGAGCTCCTTAAATTCTGAGTTGAGCTGCACGGTTATTATTTGTCAATAAACGTGCAGTTCAACTCAGAATTTGCGTGCACTGACTGGACAGGTCCACTCAATCTGGCTGGTTCTTTCCTCAAAAGACCATTTCATCAGTTTACATGGTCTTCGCATGATCTAACCAAGATTTTATTTGGACTTTAAAAGAGACTGTGATCTCTGAGTTTGTTTCGGCCTTTCTTCTCAGAGTAGTCAGACAGGAAACACCGACCTCATCTAGTTTTAAAAAATATGATCGACATGTAAAAGTGTTTGTACAAACCAACTTACAGAAATAAAATCATTTATCATTTACTATTATCCCATTTAATGGATCCCGCAGATAGGCGTGACGATGGTCGTAAAATGCAACAACGATACTACTACGTGTTTTCATAATAAGTCTGTATTTTTTTTTTATAAAAAGTTTATTTTATTTTTCTCTTTTTTAGTTTTGGTACCTTATATTACCATGAAAATACGTATTATTAAAGAAAACTCAAAAACGGCTCGTCAGATCTTGATCAACCACATGAGAAGTACCAGCTTTCAAATAAAACAATAATCATAAAAATCAGTTCTGGCGGAGTAATCGCGTAACAAACATACATACAAAAACATACAGTCGAATTGAGAACCTCCTTCTTTTTAAATTCGGTTGTTAAAGAAGATGTCTTTTAAGAAAAATATGAGGGCCTCTGAGGCTAGACAAGTCATTCGATGTTAGCGATGGCGATGTACGAAATGCCAGAATGTCTGGGATTCACGTGACATGTCGAAATTGTTTACATTTTTCCAATCAATCGCTATATATTGGAAAGAGAGCTTCCGTTTTTGTGCTCACCAGTTGGCGCCACCGGCGAGTAAGGTCCTTAAATATAGCTGTTAAACATTATTACGCGCACAGAAGCAAAGTTTGAATTACAATCATGTCTAATGCCGTAGAAGTGCGATTAAATATAAACTCGAGTATGCTCCAGTTTCACGCATACCTTTTTTTTTCGAATAAAAAGAGCATAAAATCTTACAAAACATGAAACTCTATTACAGCAGTGCTTGGTAAAATCCGTACCTACCTATCTTAATTAAAAAGTTGTAAAGAAACTCGCGCTAAAAGCCAAAAAAAATATGAAATTTGACATTTTAAGACCAGCGCCTCTAGCGGAAAATTCAAACGCAGCCCTAATTATTAGGAATTCTCATGAAACTAAACCCACGTATCATATGATACTCGAACTTAGTGTTCTATTCTGCGAAGAAATATTTCGTGGAACTGGTAGTGTTTGCTCTATTTTGTATTCCAGTACCTACCAAGTTAAGCACTTCTAGAACTTGAAGATATTTAGTGTTCTTGTTAGCGCACTTGTATGGTGACGGTATCGTTTGTATGTCCTAAATAATTTTAACTCATTTACTATGTTCATAGCAGCAACTTGTATGCAATGACATTTTTAATTTCTAAAAATTGTTCTATCCGGTGACTAATTTTAGAACTGTTCTTTACAAACGAGTTGAACCATCGCTGCATCGTCGCGGAGTGCTTGTTGCCTTTACATGGTTGTGTCGACGGTAGCAAAGAACAAACGGCTATCTACAAAATCACTAGTTTTCAGGAAAACGTTTTTAACACAAACATTAGAACTCCCTACAAGACCGATGCTAGCTTTTTTCAAATTTGCAATAGTTAATCAATACAGCCTTTCGAAGAAAACAGTGAAAGTCAGGTAACTGATATTTTTTTTATATGATAAGTAAGTTTATTTATTTGTATGAACATGGTGTACAAACATTGCATGCAAGATATTAAATACAGAAATAAGACCGCCTTTGTTGCCGTATAATTAAGTGTTTCTTATAAAAGAGATGTATAACTTTTATGGTGTACAATAAAGTATATTCTATTCTATGTTCTATCATGTTCAGCTGCGTATCGTGGCGTACAAATAGGTAAAACCAGATGATGTGTATATAATTTCTTTCTAAATACGGCAGATGTACCTTCTTACCACAAAATAAATAACGAAATCGGTCTGTTTTCGTTTTTTTGGTAAAGTTTCGTTAGCTGTAGGGTTCTTTGTTTTTATAATAATTTGTTTTATTTCAGTCTTTTTGGTTTTATCGAGTTCGCCAAATAAGTTAAGTGGTAAAAGATTATTTATGTAGCTATCAAAGTTACGCTTATCTTGAATTTGTGCCAAAATAAGAAGCCTTCAATCAAACCCCTTTTTTATGGGCATGTTTAAAAATTACATAGCCTATGTCACTCCCACAATTGAGATAAATCCATCGAGCCGTTTGGGCTATAGAGCGTGCTATAGAAATGGTCAAACATACATACATACGCTCGAAAAACATTATTCTCCCGCAGTCGGGTAAAAAGAGAAATTTACAAAACTACAGATGTTTCTTTGTTCTTTGCTACCGTCGGTGTTTATAGTGAGCTACAATTGCCGATTTTTTTTTTTTTTCGTCCTGAACTTAGCACATACTTACAGGGAATTCTTGAGTTCTTGGGCAAATAAACGATGTACGCACTAATCACTACGCGAATTATCGCCCACATATACATAGGTATTCAAGCCCACCAAGCTCCTGCTTTCACTCGAATTTTCACAAGAAAGCTACATAAAACATAAAATGGATGTTATATAAACAATACATTGCCGCGCATCGTCGGTATAGGAACTCGCAACATTAAAAAAAACAGTGATTTATAAAATGTATCATACAAACAGTATTACCTATTCATAAAATGAAAATCACCACACATCACATCATCAGCCTATTAATGTTCCCACTGCTGGGACACAGGCCTCCTCTCTGTGAGAGGGAACGGGCCGTAATCCACTGTCAAACACATGTCTTCGAATTTTTGGTTCGAGGACATGTCGTTTCCTCACGATGTTTTCCTTCACCGTTTTGAGAACAGTGGTGATGAAATAATTTACACAAAGTAAAGCGCCTGCCTGGGCTCGAACCCACGACCTACAACTTGTAAGTCGCGGCCGAAACCACTGGGCCACCACTGCAAAAATGAAAATAAAGCTTTAGAATCTACGAATCATGATAATGCACTTACAAACATAATGAGATGCACTTGACACCCTAACTCCAACAGATTTGCATTGTGTAAACAATAGCGAAGAAAGTTTTAAAGTAGTTTGCAGTTCTTAAGTTAGGGATAAGTTAGTCAAGTGATGCCGACGGAAAGCTGTCTACTTAATGAACATGAAAACGAATGGGGATTCCGTTTGGGGAACTTTGTTGAACGTTATTCGTGCAGAATATTTAAGACGGTATACAGCTGTTGGTAAACAAAATTAGACTAAGTGACACTTGTTTATCAGGATAATTAGTTTAATCTGTATTTAAATAATGTAAAACGTAGCTACGGCCGAAGAACTTTTTTTAAAATATAATTTGTGTATTTTATAAATAATATGAGTATTGGAACATTGGTGAAAGGTATTCCCGCAGAATATTTAAGGTAGCTATTAGAAAAATAGATTTGACAAAGCAACCCGTAGACGTTTTAAGCACTTATAAATTAGACAAAAATATTATAAAAACCATTTTATAAATTCAATAGATCGACTGCGACCGAAGCACTATTTTCTACATAATATTTTGTGTTGTTTTACTGAAAACATATTATTATGCAGAAATATTAGTGTTACCTTCTAATATTATATTTTCTATCATCTTGCAGAAATCGCGGAGCTGACTCACAAGTTCTCCTCGGTGACGCTGTACAGGAACCAGACGGTGAGGTACTCCGCCAGGATGCACGCCATCATCGCCTGTCAGATGGAGTTCCAGCTGTATCCCATGGATATACAGTCCTGCCCAATTTATATAGAAAGCTGTAAGTTTATTCAACCTTAGTTCTTAGTATTGATAAAGTATTTTTTTTATACCAGACCCAAAGTATATTATCACTAGCTTCTTACAGCGGTTTAGCCCGCATGCAAAGTGTTTTATCATCCCCAGAGAAGATTCTACCGGAATAAAAAGTATCCTATGTGCTGACTGTAATCTAACTGTGTGCAAAATTTCATCCAGATTTGTTCAGCCGTTCTGGTGTGATTGAGTAAAAAACATACACACATCTAAACGTTCGCATTTATAATAGTCACATCACATCACGATTCACACTAATATTATAAATGCGAAAGTTTGTGAGTGTGTGTGTGTTTGTATGTTTGTTACTACTTCAAGCTTAAACGGCTGGACGGATCTGGATGAAATTTGGCACAGAGATAGATTATAGTTTGGAATAGCACAGAGGATTTTCATCTCGGGAATATGATTCTTTGGGATAATTTTCGACATTAACGCAGGTGAAGCAGCTGGCAGAAGCTAGTAAGATATAAAAGTAAGATAGTAAGATTCTCTTGCTCTTATTCTGTTTTTGGGGTCTGGCAGATCCGTTTGATCTAAAAGTCGTGGCAATCTGCTGTAACTAGCAGTAAATTTGGCTGAAAATTTTCTGATAATTACTATGTTAAGTATATATAGGTTTCTCTTCAATAATTATGTCAAACAGACATATAGGCCCTACTAAAATTATATAGACAAGATTTATTACGCTTTGTTAGCAAGCTAGAGTAAGTAACAGATGTTTTTAAAATATTTCACTGTCATGCCATGGTCATGCCCATGGTAAAACGAAATAATAATAATTATATTAATTGTAGGAGATTCTCGCAGCAAAACGCAGACATTTCGTGAATGCAATTATTGCACGGAATTCGAGTTGATTTCACAGATTCACGTCTGGCGAGGGTCAGCAAATTCTTGCATAGCACTAAAGTTCCTAAAATATCGTACAGAATATTTGAAGCAGTTAAACTTAATCTGTGCAGCATTTTCTCTTGTTAAGTCTCGTTTAAATTTGTAATAGAAACTGTTGCATGTTAAAAAATAATCTAATGTTGCCACACCATAGCATAATATTGCTGAGTAACGACCCATTCACATGCGAATGTGACGTATAAATAATATTTTTATTGTTTTGTCGATGTTTTGCATACACATATAACAATGTCATGGTTCTTACTTAGAACTTTTACAGCAGTTTATTTTTGCGGCAAGTTACAGCTTATAGTTTAGTTGCTTATATACATTCTTTATTACCAAAATATGAAATCCCACATGTTATATTCATCCACACTAAAAATATAAAAAAACAATATTAACCCTGTCTGTTTGTATCCTTTTCACGCCTTTACGGCTGAGAAGATTCGTATAAGACTTGGCACACGGGTGACTATGACCTGGATTAGGACATAGGTTATAATATATTCTATCTTTTATTTTATATTATTAAAGAAAACAAAATATATTTGTGACCCGCAAATGAGACACGAGAGAAAAACAAAAAAACGATAAAAATAAAAAATATAAAAAAAGCCTCGTGTGAGACCAAAAAGGCTAAAGCTAACCCGCTTGGGATAAATGGAATATGTGGAGTGATAGTACATTACTGCAGCGGCCAGCAAAAGAAGCATTGATGGACGAACGTGTAAATGTGGGCCGAGGCGAAGCCGAGGCACACATATGTAAGTCCATCAATGCCTAGTTGCGGCCAAGGCTTGTATAGTGCTTTTCTCAAATAATGCGCGGAAATTAAAACTAAGTAGTACTTGAACTTACCTACCTACCTTGAACTCATTTTGTCAAAATCAATGACGAACAATAATAATTGTTCCCGCGTTAGTGTTATTTTGTTTTGTTTTTTCAATAAACAGCGTTCTATTTGCAAGCCAGTTCGAAATTCAATATAAAAACCTTTGATAAGTAACCTTCTTGGTTGCCATGTTTTGGAGTAAAAGATCGTTCCATTTTTAAATAACACGACAGATATGAGTTTACTATGTAATTTATCTGGCCGCTAGACACGACAGATATGGATTTTCATACAACTTTTGCCGGCCGCTGCTCGCATGTATTTGGCCAGTACAGCAATTTCGATTTATCTCGAAGAAGGTTGTCAAAATAATGTTCATATTTCCATGTTTGCATGCATTGCATGTTTGAGAAAAGATATTTTATTTACACAGTCTATAACCTTATAATCTTTCTTCTAGTTTCATACAGCAACCAAAAAGTACGGTTTCGTTGGAGTGAAGCAGGCGTTACAATCAACCCTGAGCTGAAATTGCTACAGTACCACATCGGAGAGCCATTAAGACTGGAAGAAACCAATGGATACATGATTGATAAGGATGGTAAGTTTTAACTGTATTATTAAAATTCCCTAGTGATATACAGCAGATGCACCCATGTTTTATTCATATTGCTGAAAGATTCAGTGGTGCTTACTTAGTTCAGGACTCGACTTTAATGAACAAATTCATGACAACTTTTGCCATGCTAAAACTTCAAAACATTCTACCGAGTGGATGCAAGATTGCGGTTGCAAAGCCCACACTTTACAGATGTCGTGGTAACCGCGTGATCCCTATCTTCCGTCTACCTTATATTTATTTATTTATTATATACTATAAAATACATTAAATAGGAAACTTAAAACTAAAACTTAAACAATGGGCGGGTTTATCGCATTCCACGATCTCGTTTATTTCCCCAGGCATCCTCGTTTATTTGGGCTCAGCATATATTCCTGGTATAACTTTATTCCGCGTTTATTAGTAAGAGGGTAAGTATAAAAGCGAGCTTATGACATCTCGTTGAAATAAGTTTTACAACATAATTTTTATCTGCACATTCTTTTTAACATAGTAACAATTTACACAATTTTAGAGGCTGATGGTAAACTAATGGATAGCATATTCCTTCTGTTAACACCTAACAGCATAGGTGGTGGAGCAGTGGTGGTCCAGTGGTAACGGCCCCGACGTGGGTACGAACCCAGGCAGGCGCTTTACTTTGTGTGAATTATTTCATCACCACTCCTCTAAAAACGGTGAAGGAAAACATCGTGAGGAAACCGGCATGTCTCAGAACCAAAAATTCGAAGACATGTGACATCCACCATCCCGCACTGAACCCGCGTGGTGGATTATGGCCCAAACCCTCTATCCCACAGAGGAGGCCTGTGTCCCAGCAGTTTGCACATTGAAAGCCTGATGATGATGATATCAACGCCTATCACAGTAAAAAAAATTAAAAATATTAGAATGCCTTATGCGTGTTTACACTAAAGTGTCACTAGAATTCGCTTATACAGTAATCTAGATACGAAGCGATAAATAGGTTGTAGGACAAAAATATCATAGAGTCTATCCATCTGTTTCTATAATAATACTTGGCATGTTTCTTCCCTATCTACACAACCATCAACGATCCTTCACAAAATATTACGATTATTAACTTCCTCTGGTTGGGCTTCAATCACGCCAAAATACCATCTTATCCTCAAAGTTTCTTTAACGCGTTTCCTATTGACGTTCCCCATTCGGAGCCAATTTTCCTTAAGCTTATCGACGCCGTCAACAATTCAACACTTTCTACGAGTTTGCCAAGATCATTTGAGTGTTATCGTGTGCAATTAAAGTATTATATTTTTTTTCTTATTTTGGCAGTCTCATTATAAGTTTTTTTTATGAAAACTCTTTTGTAGATCCGTTTTGCTTGGATGTGAAGCATAATTTCCTTATTTACGTTTTTTTCCATCATGCCTGGCGCAAAACAACTTTTTCTTTTAAAAGTCGAACTCATGAAATATTTTTATTGCTACTTACTCGTGACGAAACGTAATAAAATAATATATATACCATACGTTCTAGCTCAGATAAATACAATTGTTAAGTATGTGATATTAAATGGATGTCTTATATTAAGCGTGTATAGAATTTATTTTCGTTTATTAAACTTTACTAACCCAAACTTTTATCTTCTCAATTAAGAGTGAAGGGGTTATTAAAGTATTATTTTCAACCTATCATGTCCAATTCAAATCAAACTTATCGCGTTAACTTTTTCATAGATTTTGGCACCTTCATTTGCTACAATATCATAAATCAAAAAATTATGAACGTAATCTGAAAGTTTTAAAGGCCTATTCGAAAACTTTTTGATTACAGCTTAGGTATAGCCCTCTTAATATGTAATAATAATATATTATACAACGAAATCGTGAAGCATTGGCAAGTCATAATAGAGGGGCTGACAAAAACTTTCTCTATCTGGTTGTCAAATGAATACGGGTTGAGAATTGCAAAAAAAATAACCAAGCAGCCAGTTTTTGTCTTTTTCTAAAATTCTGAAGGACGCACATTCGCTTTGTCCCTTCCTAAAAAACTCATTTTTATGACTGTAACGCTAAGTACAGTTCTGCCAAAATAATCCTCCTGATCGAATCTCAGCTACGGTGGACAATCTTAACGGAGATTAACCAAGTACTACGATTAGGAAATATATTTATAGTGTACAAGTGTGTGTGCAAACCCAGGTGCACTCTGCTGTTCCTTTACTGTGACGGAGGTTGATCAGGTGCAGGACCTACAGCTAGGGAGGTTCCTGTTCAGGATAAGGCGGGAGGAAATGCCCGGCACTGGGTGTCACCATGGTGCGGATCGCCCGGAAGACACGGTGGAGATCTGCCCCGCTTGGGCGGAGCAACGGCGTGTCCTCGTGGAGGCGATCGGCTGTGACGATCTCTCGCATCCGGCCTTGGTTCAGGCCATGGTACGGGGCGAGAGGACATGGGCAGCTGTCTCTTACTTCTGCGAACCAGTAATGGAGGTGGAACGCGTGAAGGAGACGCAATGGAGACGCCCTCACGCCTCTAGCCACGGCAGGAGTCACCCTGGGCGACGCGAAACGCAAGCCGATTCCCGTACGACGGCGCGTGGTGTTTCACGCGCGCCTCATAGAGATGAATGTCTAGGTTGCGGATAAATTTGAAAGAGAGTTACCGCTGCCCTGGCTTAAGCAACTGAAGGAACACGGGTGGGTTATAGTCACTAAAAGTCAGAAACGCCCACCCGCTTAACCCTAAGCGAAGGAAGTCAATGAATATTGGACATTTCCCACCCCAAACAAAAAGGACCAACAGCTTAAAGTGCTTTCCGAGGCACAGGGGTGTCACACCACCAGCTTCCAAACTGCACCTACTGAGAATTTCCTACTGGAAAAACTCATTGTACCAATTTTGCCCGACCCAGAAATCGAATCCAGAACCTCACTTTCAGCGGTAGTAAGGTGGTGGTGGCTGGAAGGCAGGTGGGTGGCAGATGCTGGTCTCTATATTTGGTGACACGGCAGTGCTCTCGCCAAGTCGAGTAAAAACATATAAACAAAGGCACAGCAGCTGCTCTATGAATTACAACAACTGCTTATTTGTTTTCAGGTAACTACTCAAGACTAGTAGTGTACTTCAGATTCGAGCGTCAGATTGGCCACCACTTGATACAAACCTTCGCTCCGTCCTCCTTGGTGGTGATGCTGTCCTGGTTCAGCTTCTGGCTCGATCTGGACGCCATTCCTGGAAGGGTGACTCTCCTGGTCACCTGCATGTTGACCCTTGTCACTATGTTTACTGGATTGAGGGCTGATATTCCACCTGTGGCCTATGTTAAGGTAAGAGTTATACTTCTTTTTGAATCAATAGACAAAAATTTGTTTCTTAGAATACGAAAGATATATCAAGATAGATATATCAAAAAATGCAATAGAAAAATTTAAACCTAAATTGTCTTTAAATGTCTTAATATTAAAGACTTCAAAAGCAAATGATGCTAGCTCATAATTTATAACGATTATTCATGAAACTAATAATATTTAAGCTTAATCACCAACCCACGTTGAGCAAGCGTGGCTATTGCTTGGCATTCTGAGAAGAGGTCTCTGATCTGCAGTAGGGTTACAGGCGGGTATTAATATTCATGGAAATAGCTAAATGAAAAGTTTCTGCTATTACTTCTGTTGAAACAACACTGAGAAACAAGGTAACTAACTTCTCAACAATTCTGAAGTAAATGTTCTTCTTAACACTTTGAATAATATACGTGTACTTCATTCTTATTCTCAGCTTGTACATTAAGTAAAAACGGGGTATTTACTTAATTGTTATGCCAAGCGTTTCTGAACATATTAATTCAATCAATACATATAATAAATCAGTAGAAAAGTCGTTTTTGTACATCGAAAATATATAAAAAAAAATAGCCAAGGTCATTGATGTATTAAAAAGGGGAAGATACGTTACGCGCTAACATCGCGATCAAAAAACCTGGGCTCGGCGCACCAGTTATCGGCAACCTACAGTTACCGATAGACAGGGACAGAGATAGGAGACGGCGCTGTGGTGCGAGCGAAATCGCCTGAGTGCCCGCTACGGGCATTCACTTAGTCTAGTAGGACCAAGCGCTGTGTTCAGTACCGTATCTTCCCCTTTTTAATACATCACTGGCCAAGGTAAAGAATAACCAACAGAACCCATTTCCAGCATTTTCGTCTGTTTGTCGGTTTGTCTGTTTATCCGTTTTCCGGTTTGTCTGTTTATCTGTTTGTCTGTTTATCTGTTTGTCTGTATATTTGTGCACGCATCACGTAAAATTTACGAAACCTATGAAGATAACTTTTATACATAAAAATTGTGCGTAACTTGAAGTATTACTTAGTTTCTGTTTCATCGCAATTGATTCACTCTATCAAAAGTTATATGAATTTAAAATCGTCAAGAAGTAAATTTATCACAACACACACAATTCAGTTACCGGACAATTGAACTCCATATTCGATAGATGGCATTCAAATGCACAAGCATTTAAAGTCATTATCTGTGTTAAGGTTCTACGCGAAAGGATGACACTAGAAAAAAGATTTGTGGGTATATAGAGTAGGCAGGAAGGCAAGTAGGGTAGACATAGATACGTCTAGGCAGTCAGTGGACGAGAGCGAAGCTGCGGGCACAGCTAATTTTAAATAAATCCTATCCTACTAATATTATAAATGCGAAAGTTTGTGAGGATGTATGTTTGTTACTCTTTCACGCAAAAACTACTGAACGGATCTGGATGAAATTTGGCACAGAGATAGATTATAGTCAGGAATAGCACACATAAGATACTTTTTATCCCGGGAATATGTTCCCTTGGGACAATTTTCGACATTTACGCGGGTGAAGCCGCTGGCAGAAGCTAGTACATTATATCTGTTAGGTTTTTTTTTTATTTTATCTCCCAAATGCCCAAATAATGTTTGGTTAATGGTTTCAAAAGAACTTAAGTCAATTTCGTGAAATTTTAATTCTGCAAAAGATTTATAATTAGCTATTTGAAATAATTTTGGCTATAACCTATTTCTGCTTATTTAATACAAATAAAATATACTTTTCACATATTAAAATAGATTTTCTTTTGATCCTACGTTTCTTTAAGCAGTTATAATAAACAGTAGCTTAGTCCAATTAAGAACAAAGAAGGAAAATACCACGTTTTTCTGTTAGAAAAATGTTAAACGAGCTTATAATATTTAATAATACAAAACCTAATAATTGAAATATTATATTTCTTCAAATAATCAAATAGACTTATATTGTTTGCCGTTGGTAGAAATTTAATGGTTATATTTTATCTTGAGCAACATTCAAAAAAATAATTGGATCTTGCGAACTTTTTTCGTACAAGCAACAAAACCATTATCATTTATTATTATTTTATTTAAATTTATTTTCTAACTAGCTTCTGCCAGCGGCTTCACCCGCGTGAATTTTATTCACATACATTTCTTGAAATGAATTATATTGAATTTTGAATTGATGTTAGGTTGGATTGTTGGGTATAATTATTACTATATTAAGACTAATAATGTTGGGACCAGTGTGAAATGTTGTGTTTGTTTTTTCCTGGCTTTATGATGATTGTTTAATTGTTGTGTTATATCTATTGTTAAAACCACTGTTCGGCACAAATGTAATTTTTTTGAAGAATAAGAAAATAAATGAATGTCGAAATTTATTCCAAGAGAAAATATTTCCGGTATAAAAAGTAACCTATGTGTTATTCCAGACTATGATCTATCTCTGTGCCAAATTTCATCCAGATCCGTCATGCCGTTTGAGCGTGAAGAAGTAACAAACATACAAACACACACAGACTTTCGCCTTTATAAAATTAGTGTGAAATGTGATAACTAAAGCTTGCTTCATCATCATCAGCCGTTTATTATTCCCACTGCTGGGACACAGGTCTCCTCTCTGTGAGAGGGAATGGGCCGTAATCCACCACGCAGGCCCAGTGCGTTTGGTGGATGTTACATGTCTTAGAATTTTTGGTTCTAGGGCATGCCGGTTACCTCACTAAGCTTGCTTAAAATTTAGAAAATTTAATTTTGTATATTTTTACAAAACTTTTATAAAAAATATACAAAATTATTGACTACTTACTAGATTTTTTAAATTTGTTCTATTTTTCATCACTCAGGCATTGGACTTATGGATGGCTGGCTGCATGATGTTTGTCTTCGCCGCTCTAGGAGAGTTTGTCGTCGTGAAGGTTTTGGATAAGCAGTACCAGATGAACAAGACCAAGGCTCAAGAGTCCATGCCCAGAATCATTCCGGTGGTAAATATTATCTTCTTGCCACAAATAATGTACTCACTATCAAGAACTTACC